>CM077299.1:16480000-16665000 GCA_039654925.1 Anguilla pacifica
ACACACACACACACACACACACTACACACACACACACACACCCACTACACACACACAGAGGCACGCGAACACACTACACACACACACACACACACACACAGAGGCACGCGAACACACTACACACACACACACACACACACACACAGAGGCATGCGCACACACACACTACACACACTACACACACACAGAGGCACGCGCACACACACACCCACACACACTACACACACACAGAGGCACGCGCACACACACACCCACACACACTACACACAGAGGCACGCGCACACACACACACTACACACACACACACACACACACACACAGAGGCACGCGCACACACACACACACACACACTACACACACACACACACACACACAAAGGCACGCGCACACACACACACACGCACTACACACACACAGAGGCACGTGCACACACACACACACTACACACACACACACAGAGGCACGTGCACACACACACACACACACTACACACACACAGAGGCACGCGCACACACACACACACACACACACTACACACACACACAGAGGCACGCGCACACACACACACTACACACACACAGAAGCACGCGCACACACACACACACCCACACACACTGCACACACACACAGAGGCACGCGCACACACACACACACACACTACACACACACACAGAGGCACGCGCACACACACACACACACACTACACACACACACACACACACACAGAGGCACGCGAACACACACACCCACACACACTACATACACACAGAGGCACGCGCACACACACACACACACACACACACAGAGGCACGCACACACTACACACACACACGCAGAGGCACGGGCACACACGCCCACACACTACACACACACACGCAGAGGCACGGACACACGCGCACACACTACACACACACACACACACACACACAGAGGCACGGGCGCACACACACACACACTACACACACACACACACACACACAGAACCACGCACACACTACACACACACACACGCAGAGGCACGGACACACACGCGCACACACTACACACACACACATGCAGAGGCACGGACACACACTACACACACACACACAGAGGCACGGACACACGCGCACACACATGGACATGCACGTGCACACACTACACATGAACTCAACACAAAACACACACACACACACACACGGACATGCACACACACACACACACTACACATGAACTCAACACAATACACGCACACACACAGAAACACATGCATGCACAGGGACACACACAGAGGCACAGACATGCACGCGCACACACTACACATGAACTCAACACAATACACGCACACACGGAAACACACACACATGCAATACACATGTAAACACATACATGTATGCACACGGAAACACACATACATACATACACACACAGACACACACACACGCATGCGCACTTGCTTCATGCCAGGTCAAATCAGATCTCTCCTGATGTCTCCATCTGATTGCATACCTTCTCTCTTATGATTGTATCACCTAAGGCTGAGGACATCACAGATAAGTCAGTGCATGTGCGTGTGTGCGTGTGACTGGGTGTCTGTGAGTGAGTATGTCTTTGTGTGGCGTATCAGCGTGTGTGAGTCTCTGTACATACATATGAATATGTATGTGTCTAATTATTATTCCTCTTTAAAGACGTATGGTGACACACAGCACACACAAAACAGCTGATCTGCCACTGTCACCCCACAATACTCAACTTCTATAATCTTTAATCTATCACCAGCTCGCTATCACCATAATTCAAAACCTATCCTCAGCTTCTTAAACAAACGTGCACTCACTGTTTCTTTGTACACTTCTCTGTAATATTGTAGGCTATATTATATAAAACTGCATAACAAGGCACTCGTGAAAATTGTGACGTGGAAGATGTCTGTTCGGTAGATAATAAATATAAAAAGAAGATCTAGGATAGCAGAAAACCATTAAGGAAACTGATCCAGTTCCTAAATATGGGATATAGTACACGCGGTTTCCCACTCATACCAGGAGAGAACGGCAACGGAAGACAGACAGCTGCGGTACCGGGCAACATCGCAACCGCTTAAAACTATTTGCCACCACTTAAAACAATTTCCTGTGGGAACATTTAGACACGTGTGCAGTATATTTAGTTTCCCCTCTGTGAAACCTCAAACATCACACGTCTGAAACCCAGCAAAAACAACAACAGGAATAACGAATCTGTTAAATCTTCATGGTAAAGACATATAGCTGCATATTTTTGTAAATCCACAGTGAAAGGTGGGAAGCTCGTGGGTAAAACGTTTTACCCATGATCTTGTAGCGATTATGTATGACGTCATGCGTAGCCCAACTGGAATGCGTGCTATCAGGGGTTGATTGACGTTATATCATAGATTGAGAAAGCGTGAAAGATTACGTCATCAGAAATATGTCACTGGCACTAACATTCGTGTCGCTTTAGAGCTGCTAATATTAATATAAGTTCTAATGCAACTACAATAGAGCTTAGAATAACATTCATCCTGACAGATGCAATATGTTGTTATAGTCGCTCACACAAAGGGGGCCATATGGCCTTGGGATTGTGGCGCCCCGTGCATTTGTATGCGCAGTCTCCATTCAGCTGTTACTTCTTAATTTACACACCCTTGCATGCAACATTTTGTCCGCGCCAGCCAACTGCACACACTGCACCGTCACTGAAATGGTCGAATACCAGAGGCAATGTGCAAAAAAAAAAAAACACACAGGCTATAGCTAGATTTCTATGGCTCATATTCAAAATAGCCGATTACTTTCCATATGTACATCACGTGACCGACAATCAAAGCCAGCAGCCGACAGTCCTGTCCAAGGGCAGCAAGTTTTTCATGCCTTTGTGGATAAGATGTTGACGCAAATAGCATATGTGTCTAACTGGATTGGTCCGGAATAGGGCCTATATTCGAATGAGCATCACAGCCTTTTCGCCGGAGAGTACACTGTCCTCATCCACACAATGGATGCGCCCGGCCAAGGAGTAGCGGAACAAGACTGTCCCGCACCGACAAACCCATCCCCCGCGCTGTCTCAAATCGTACATTATCACAGTCAATCCAGGACACACATTCTCCTCACATGCAAGAATGCGAAAAGCATAGACACCTTCTATTTACACTGACGTTCCCTGGTGACATGGTTTATTATACAACCATATGTTTCGTTGTAAGGATATTCTGATAGGCTACACATGATCCACTGAAGTATTAATTTGAAGAGTAGCCCGACTGGTACTTACTGCTATGCTGGGAACTGCAGAATCTGGTCTCTCGATCATTTTACTCTGGCGGTAGTTGCACAGAAACCGAACAAATCAGACATAAAATACGAGCAATTGTGCGAAAATAAAAATGTACAGTAGCTTTTAACAAAACTGTGCTGTACTCTTGAAGCGACGTGATGTAGCCTACACTTTGCCTCAAAAACTTAAACAGGACGAACGACTGCCTCTCGAGTCAAATGAATGAAATCGAACCGTGAATACTCAGGTAAACTACCACAACGGCTCAGCGAATGCGGTTTCTGGAATTAAAAAACTGTAGTCGCAATCTTGAAAGGCGATCGTCCCCTCCCTTGTAACCACATGCTGATTGGTCAATGGCAGCTGTATTCGTGTTGACTTTGTGACGTTTCTGCAGATAGACCCGCCTCCCGAATTCGATTGGTTTAATGAACGATACCATAAAATTGCATTGTGGTTATTGAAGTTTGTTTTTAAAGTTTCGAGGCTTTGTCACCATTATACATTTTCTCACTTGTTTATACTCTGGAATGGAACATAATGAGCAAAACCAAATAACAGGTATGTGCAAAAAATAAATTCTCTTCTTCAAAATAAAAGTACATTTTGCTTGTTTTACACAAATTTCATTTTACCCTTTTTTCAAAACATGTCACACAATTATCAATAGGTACAATCTTTTCAAAGGAAATCTCTCATATTCACATAGAAAATTCTGGTAAAAAGTAATACACTTGAATTATGAATTTATCACATTTGTCCTCACAGCTAGTGCATTAACACTAGTTGCATTAATTGTAATTTCAAAAATCCAGGATAGGACAAAGCAAGTGGGCTACTTCGTACCGTTTCATGGTAAGTCAGAGTGCAAGAAGTGTGGCACCAATATATCCAACTACTCTTCTGTGACATTATTTAAGCACCGTATGATGTCATTCGCATCAAAGAAGCAACCATAAGTAACCTTTCTGCTAACTCACTAATCAGGTAAAGGACTTCTAGAGTAATGATTTGTATAGCTGTGTGTGAAATAAGGCTTTGAAGGTTTAGTTCCTCTTTGTGGTAAATTTGCAGACGGGCCAGTGCAGTCCCGTACGTTGTTATTTCAGACAATGGCAGTTTCCATCTGGTTTTTCTGGTCTGATGAAAGTCACCAGTGCCCTTCCTTCCAGGGAATCAAACCTGCAACCTCTTGCTTAGAAGGCCAGTTCCCCAACCATAATATTACACAGCCACCCGACACATGAAATTAGACACCGCGTTTGCGGCAAGAAAACCAAAAACCGAAGATAGCTGGACATACCATACAACAGCATTGTCAGTTTACAGCATCCGGCATGCAGTTGAATGTACTTGCTGCCCATTACCTACATAGACCACCTGAATTCTTGTCTTTCATTGGCCTGCTTCATTGATTGTGCTCTCTATATGGCCTTCACAGATAGCTTTCTGACAGAGCCCTTTTATATGAAATGAGGCACTGATTAGCAAGTGAATAATCAGCAATTAGCCCTTTACCTGGTGTGTGCTTTCCTAGCCCACCTGATATGAGTTTGATGGCAGTTAAACACATTCCAGCACAGGTGTGAAAGTGCAGTCCTGGAGGGCTGTCTGCTGGTTTCTTGGGGTGCCCTCAGCACAAGTGTTTCATGTAAGTCACTGATTGGCTAAGAAATCCACACACCTTGGTCTCAAGGCCTTGACTGGCACCTGATCGGAAGGAAACCACAAAAAATCTGCGGACACTGTGGCCCCCTTGGAATTCAGTTTGGCACCACATGCATTACAAGTTAATTTAATTTAGTTAAATTTTGTGCTAGTTTAAAAACATTGCTATTTTAGTTTTGAAATTGACCTAAATGTAATGAAAATGTACTATCAGTACTGTAAAATAAACAAGAGTTTGGACAACTGTGTTTAATGTTCTGAAGGAATGGCCTTTTGTTTGGCTGCATGTGCCAAATCGATCGAGAAAAATTAAGTGCACTTAGTTACTGTGAAGATGGGCCCCCTGTGTGATTTGTTGTCAGAAGCAGGCCTTCTGTGTGTGCGTGTGTGTGTGTGTGAGAGAGAGAGAGAGAGAGAGAGAGAGAGAGAGAGAGAGAGAATGTGAGAGTAAGTGCGTGAGACTGCCGCTGTATCTGAGCTCAGCATGATCTCGGTCAATTAAGGTAACCAATTAAAAATTCTGTACATGTTAGATGACTTTTTTTTGTACTTAAGAGAGTTGAATTCAGACACAAGGGATGACTTTTGTGGAATTGTATTGAACATTGGGGGACTGAATTAATTGCACATGACCCATATGAAATTGGCCCAGCAGGAAAAAATTATGTAAGAAATTATCAGGAGGACAGAAAACTGTTTAAAGGCGAATCACAATGGATCATTCACACAAATCCACAAAGGGTCTTCAATACAAATAACTCACCTTATAACTTTACACGTTTGTCTCGTTACATTTGTTGATGAAGGAAGTTCCAATCTCCACATTTGGACACACAAATAATAAAAGTATTATGAATATTTATTTCTTGCTAAGGTGGTTTCTTTTTTTTTTTTTTACCGTTACCGAGAAATCGGAAAACAAAAAGCTAGCATCGCGTATTTGTGTTTCAACCAGTAAGTGAATTTCAACACTAATACGTATGACAGACCATAATTATAGACCATTTTCGTTCTATCGTTATCAAAACAAATCAGTTAATCACGAGCTGATCGCGCCCTCTTGTGCCGTTGTTAAGTAAATGCACTCATTATTCCACCGCGTATATGTGAGTGAAACACATCAAATGAGACGCTTCCTCTTGGTGATTGTAAACTTGTAATCTACTATTCATGAGCTGAGGGGTGCGCCCGTTTTAAATCATGATGATTATTGCAAATGATCGATATTAGCTTATGCAGCTAAATATACCCCTTAGCTATGTTTACTGTTCTTATTAAATTTATATTGCGTAGCATTTTAATTTTTTTCATTTGCATTGCAACCGTTGTATTGCTGTCAAATGGTCAAGTCATAACGCGACTCCTTGAAACGTTCATATATGAATAAATTTCGCTATGAGTTTCGCTAAGAAAGTTTCCCATAGGGGAACGATGGAGTATAAAAGCATCATACTAATAATGTCTCTTTGTGATATTATTAGTAGCTTAGTAACTGAGACAGGCAGTCCGATAGTCTTCATCCAATCAGAGAAGACAGAGAATAATTTCATTTAAAATAGTGATACAATGCTTGCTTTCTGAAAATGAGTTTATTTTAGATTAAATCTGTATTTTTCAAATTTATTGAGTACCATATATATATATATATATATATATATATATATATATATATATATATATATATATATATATATTATGGATAAATTAAGATTTAAAGGATACAGTTGAAAATATGCATTTCCTAATTATTCTTGAAGTTATATGGCATTCCAAACCATATATTTCTCTTTCAAGAACAAATTATTGGAAATGAAATGTACAGAGTTTAATAATAATAATGGGGCGACATAGCTCAGGAGGTAAGACCGATTTTCTGCCAGTCGGAGGGTTGCCGGTTCAAACCCTGCCCTAGGCATGTCGAAGTGTCCTTGAGCAAGACACCTGACCCCTAACTGCTCTGGCGAATGAGAGGCATCAATTGTAAAGCGCTTTGGATAAAAGCGCTATATAAATGCAGTCCATTTACCAATAATATATCTCTTGCTATAAGTCAGAGAGATATTTAACTTCTGACTTTTGTAATAGTGGGAAATTATATCACAAGCTGTGGAAGCCATGACCTGGGATTAACCAGGCTCCATTCTAGATCCATTTTAACTGTTCTAGCTCCGTCTTCCATTTAAAAAGGATGTTTAACACCCAGAACCCCTCCCCAAGCAACAGGCATGCACACAGGTGCACACACACACACACACACACATTCACTGACTAACAGTGTTTCAAAGGCAGGGAGTTTTTGATGCAGAGAAAATGAAAGAAAATCTGACCAGATGGGACTGATTGAAGGACATTTATTTTGACACTGACATTGTGACCAATACATTCACATGGTTATCATAAAAAAGTCTGCGATTGTCTTAGCGAGGCCAAACCAAACAACATCACCCACTAAACCAACAGTTGTCGAAACCACACAAAAATAACATGAACATAAATAAGTGTTTATACTGTTCAGAGTGTTTCAGAGAACTGATCCTCAGTAAATTAATCATAACCATTAAGACCAGACTTGCTGGAAAATTTCAGAAAGAATATGTACGCTGAGCTCTCAAATTGAAAGATCTGGTTTAGAAGACGAGAGAGTTAAATTAGTCATTAGTCAGGTTCGTACAGTCCTAAAACAACAATTTTTTAGCTTTCAACTTATATGTATCTGACATATCGGCCCAGGAGGGTCGATCAGGACGAGAAAACATATAACGACGATATAGCTGAGCGAAACGGAGACGGTCGACCGAGAGCAACGGTGCACCTGGACTTTCCTCACCACCTGTGTCCGTTTACTCGGTCGATTCACATGAATGAGGAAGTCAGAAACGCAGGCAGAAGCACAGTCACTGATATACGCGCGTGTATACGCGCTAGCATAGCTCGCGGCTGCGGAGCCGCAGATATAGCTTAAGTGTTCCGTCGGAACCGGCGTCAACACAGTGGTGCGGCACCTCCTTGAGGAAGATGTTCTGAAACGGCGGGGGGGGGGGGGGGGGCAGCAGAAGGGTTGATGTTGCCGCGCTTACAGCTTTTTCTCTGCATATTTCTTGTCGAAATACTGGATGTACTGCTGCACCCAGGCTTCCGAGGGTCTGGCACACACCTGTTTACCCGCGTAAGTCTTGAACCTAGACACAACACAGACACAGATTTACAATGCATATCCCTCTCTCTCTATTTCAATTTCAATTTCAAAGTGCTTTCTTGGCATGACATAGGCACTTCTGTTGCCAAAGCAGAGGTTACAAAATGCAACTATATACAATATGAATGCTAGATCTCTCTCTCTCTCTCTCTCTCTCTCTCTCTCTCTCTCTCTCTCTCTCTCTCTCTCTCTCTCTCTCTCTCTCTCACACACACACACACACACTCACACACACACACAGGGCAGTTACATACTCACACACGCACACACACGCACGGTGGCTTGTTAACTCACATCACTGCTGGATTGGAGCACAGCTGGCTGGTTAGCTTGTAGCTTTCCAGGCGTTTCAGGGGAAACGGGCGCACCTGAAAATCAAAACAGCACTTCCTGGGCTTGCTAACCATTCGGAGCCCTGGAAGACAGGCACACACATTTAATAAATAAGTGCTTATATTTAAGGGCAATATTTTGCTAGTAATATCTAGGGGTGACATAGCTCAGGAGGTAAGACCGTAAGACCGATTGTCTGGCAGTCGGAGGGTTGCCGGTTCAAACCCTGCCCTGGGCGTGTCGAAGTGTCCTTGAGCAAGACACCTAACCCCTAACCTCTAACTGCTCTGGCGAATGAGAGGCATCAATTGTAAAGCGCTTTGGATAAAAGCGCTATATAAATGCAGTCCATTTACCATTACCATTTAATAGTTTAGCTTTCAATCCTGACATCCTCCTCTAAAATTAAGTATATCAATTTTATATTATCCTGACATCCTCCTCTGATATTAAGTATATCATTATTTATATTAATATAGTGCTTAATTATCATTGATAATAATAATAACATTATGATTATTATTATGATTATTATTATTCAACCCAAACAATGAATCTTGCAAACTGTGAATGAACAAGGTGTTCTCTCTATATCTCCCTCTCTCTCCCTCCCTCTCTCCCTCTCTGCCTCTGTCTCTCTCCCTCCCTCTCCCTCTATCCCCTCTCTCTCTCTCTCTCTCTTTCTCCTACCTTCAGTGAGGGTCACAGCGCAGACGAGCAACAGCACAGCTGCAGACAGCATGGTCAGGCGAGAGGCAGACATGGTGAGATGGTGAGACAGGTGAGGAGCTGGAGCCTTTAACTGCAGGGTTCAGGTGAGGAGCGTTTAGCTTTGTGAGGACCGCTTAGCTTTGTGAGGACCGTTGGCTGTGGAGTGCTGTGATTGAGTGTGCTGGCTTTATAGCTCTAACACAGGCCAGTGGGGCAGCCCCTGTTAGACGGGGGCAGCACTGGGGGGAATCCTGACAGTCTCACTCACTGGGATGAAACTCCACACATTCAGAACGCTCTCTATGCATCTGTCCACACGTGTTTCGGGGGGGGGTTAGTGTGTGGGCGCCTACTTGTCTGCCTGTGACTCTGTCATCATGTCACAAACCTTTTCACTTCCTTTTTTCAAATTCCATTTTCAGACTGCGCATTCGAGAGCTTCATTGCACTATTAGCTCTCAAAAAAGCACTATTAGCTCTCAAAACAAAGCAGAAAAATTAAAGGGAATGTTTATTTCTCTCTGACACATAAACACACTAGCACATGCAAGCACACCCAGGCACCCAAGTACTAATCATAAATGAAAGTAAATTGTATTTTATACTTCCTTTGTCAGAACATCTTTAGACTACTGTGGCTGGGCACCGCTCTAGAATTCTAAGAAGTAGTAGGCCTATAAAAGTACAGAGAAGGGCAACAAAAGTGAAATGTTCCTTGGAGGAAAAATATCATCCTCATGTCACCACTGGCACCATCTTCCTCACACACAGACTGTGGGAGGCTTAGACTGTGTCAGTTTAATGTTTATTTGTGTGTTTCTTTGTATTTAGATGGAAGTATGTTGCTGCATTTACTGCTACCCTTGGCCTTGCGCTGCTTGTTATTTGACTGTGATTTCGCTAGTTTCTTTTCGTACTCTGCTAATTGCTAATCATCATTACATAAGTATTTGTATAGCCATTTTTGCTATTGGGGAAGTGGAGAAGGATAAGACTCATTCTGGTCCCTACTCACACTTGTCTCTGTTCCACATACACCTGGGACTTTTACACTGTTAGATACACAGGGTTAGGAGCAAGTGCCACATCCTGTATGTTTTGTTTGACAGTTTGTTTATAAGTTGGGTTTTTGGTTTCTTTGTCTTTCTTTTTGTGAGTTATTCGGTGCCGCTTAACCCCCATGTCAGTTTAGTTTGTTTGTTTGTATTGATTCTTTTATTTTATTTCCTTTGGTACCACTCACCATCCCTTCCCCCAATTCACAATCTGCAAAAAAATTGGAAATACACACCACTAGTAAAAAATTAAAAGTGTACCCTGATCATTTTTTTTTCACAATTTGCTTGTTCTATCCCATCCATTCTTTACCCAGTTCCACCAGTTTCTTTTATTTTATTTTATTTTATGTTCACCCCACTTTACTGCTAAACATCCCTGGGGTCATAACAGGGTATGTGTTTCTTTGTATTTACATGGGAGTACATATGTGTGTATGTATTTGTGTGTGTGTGTGTGTACAACTGAATTCACACCTCTCCTTTAAAATCTCACTAAATGGAAAGCCAGGTTCAGAGGGTCTGGGAATCTGGATTCTAATAAATCCTTCATATTATTATGAAACACTTCACTACCCTCTTGGCATCATTGACGATGCTTTAAATAATAGGAAATTATTAAAGATAAAAACTAAAAAACAATGCTGTGAGTGACTGATTTTGCTTTTCTGTGCCCTTTTGAAGTGAATGTTTCTCATCAAGCTGGAGATCTTTCCGATGTGACTGAGATTAAAATCTTTTCAGTTGGTTTCATAAAAATAAAAAATGGATCAGCTATGACAGCACCTGCAGAAGGTTTCCAGCAGCAAATGTGACTTCCAAATGCCAAACCACAAAAATACACAAATGTTCCCCTATAAAATCTTTCCCTGGTTATCAACATATTTTAAATTAACGTCTCAATATTCAGTCAAATCCATAACACATTTGTTAGTGAGAGTGAGGTTTTCACCAGATTTGGGATCAATTCAGGAAATGAACTGGATAAAATTGATCCATTTAAAATGGCCATGATGTTCTTGGGGTTTTTCAGTTAATGAGCTTATTTGCTAGAGCCAGAGATTAACAAAAGATATACATTTTTAGTACATTTTGTTTTGTAAGCTGCCCTTGACAGCAGTGTCTGCATGTAATTGAATTCAGTGCACTTCCTGAATCAATACTGAATCCTTCTGAACCCTGGTTTTCACACAGGAACACACAGTATCCAAACTGGAATCTGGGCCAGTCAGCTCTGACTGGCTTTATTTTCTGAGGAGAAAAAAAAGACTTCCCTGTTTTCTTCTTTTTGCCTTTTTCCCCAAATGGGAATGCTCCGGTTGAGTAGAAACGTTCATCACAACCTCCACTGTGGATTCCTTTGGGAGAGAGCAGACTGTGTTCTCCTCTGGAGAAGGTGATGAATGAATGAATGAATGAATGAATGAATGAATGAATGAATGAATGAATGAAAAACTGCACTTGCATAGCACTTTTCCAGAAGCTCAAAGTGCTTTACAGTGACGAGGAGGAACTCGCCTCACCCACCACCACTGTGTAGCACGCACCTGGATGATGCACGGCAGCCATTTTGCACCAGAACGCTCACCACACATCAGCTGAGGTGGAGAGGGAGAGAACAAGTCAATTTCACAAGTTCAGTTAAATCATGTCGGCCATTTGCAGAGACACTTTACGATTTGGGCTCCCACGAACGGGTCGAAAAGAAGACACTTCATGTGAAGCTCAACTGACACTCCCGCCTGATTGGCCAGTGCGGGGTTGCGGGTGTGCAATGAGACGCTGTCACCCTGGCCAACCGTAACCTTCCAATCCCTGGGCTACAGTAGGGCCCACCATGGGGCTGCCGGATACGGTCGGCTCTGGCGCAGTCCAAATTTGGTACCGGACCATGGGGCCGATCCAGGTACCGGAACAGTACCTT
Organism: Anguilla pacifica; assembly: GCA_039654925.1. NCBI lineage: Eukaryota > Metazoa > Chordata > Actinopteri > Anguilliformes > Anguillidae > Anguilla > Anguilla pacifica. Next base: position 16,492,173 of record CM077299.1, read on the forward strand.
AGCAGGATGGTCCACCAAGCACCCTCAGTGAGTCATTATCACAGTCCACTTTTCATCACTGAAACCATATTTGCATCCTCATGAAAGTGATGTTATCCTGAAATGAATACTGCAAAGGCCGATGTAATTTATTATGATTATTTACATGAAATATGTAGCAGAATAGCAATTATCAGCACGTTTTGCTGAAAAACAGACACTACTAGAATGTAGGTAGCCTGCTAAACGGTTTTTTTAATTGAGCAGATAGAGGTAGAGGTATCTGATTAGAGCAGACAGAAAAATTAGGTCTTTGATCAGACCAGAAAGAGCTATCTGATTGGAGCAGCCTGAGAAAGCTCTCTGATTGGAGCAGCCTGAGAAAGCTCTCTGATTGGAGCAGTTAGTCTGAGAGACATTTCCTCCGGTCATGATCCAGCTCAGTGGAGAGTGTCAGTGTGGGGTCCCACAGGACCTGGCAACCACCTCCGCAATCAGTCATCACTTTCTGCATCTTAACAATCCGTCAACCAGGGAATTTTGCCTCATGAAGATTAGCAGGGCTCCAAAAGTCCAAAAAGTTTTGATACCAGAACAGACAAGCTTTTGAATCACATATTTGTGCGTGCGTGTGTACACGTGTTTGAATGTATGTATCTGTGGGTATTTCTGTGTGTTTGTAGTGTGTGTGCGTGTTTGTGTGAGAGAGAGTGTTTTTGTGCGTGTGTTTGCGTGTTTGCGTGTTTGCTTGTGTTCGCATGTGTTTGCGTGCTTGTGTGTATGTGTTTGTGGCTGGGCAAGGCACTTTTTTTTAATGTCCCTAACTGCTTTGAGGTAATCTGACTGATGAATCAATTCTGTATTATATTAATTATACATATACAGGTACATGCAGCCTCCAATGACGCATCAAAATAAAGCATCAGTATGCGCACGTGTACAGTATGAATCACACCAAAGCGAGACCTTATGAGCCAAAGCTGTCATGTGACCTTTCGCTGACGGTGGCCTACGTGAGAGCAGCGCCGCTGGCCTGAGATGACATCAGAGCAGCGGTTAACCACTGACCCTCTATTGCTGCCTGCAGGAGCTGGATTGTGCCTCACCACACACACACACACTCTTTCTCTCACACACACACACATACACACACACACATTCTCTCTCTCACACACACACCCTCTCTCTCTCTCACCCACGCACACGCACGCATACACACACACAACACTGTATCCACATAATCTGCACAACCCACACACAGTACATTAGTTCTTATGATGACGTCACATATAAACTTCAGGCCAACTGACATTTTAAACCAGGCTCCCAGAGCAACCACAGGACTGAGCGCTGCTTTGCTGACTCGCGCTGCCAGGCTGACCCCTCTAGCACCCTCACCCAGTGCAGGCGGACGTTTGATGAGCCGAGCCCAGTCAAGCGCTGTTCTCCACCCTATGCAGCAGGCACCCTGAGGATCACTCTCACAGCCTTCAGGTAACCAGCCACACAGGTCCCCACACAGCTCTTTACCTCTGCTTCTCGCACACCAAAAACAGACAAAACTGGGCACTTTAATACACACGTGACAAAATTAAAAAAAAAAAAAATTAAAACAAAAGAGAGAGAGAAAACTCCCAACGTGGGTGAACTGCAAACAGTGATAATGGCACAGTGATCTGTGTTCTAGGGCCCGTGGACTTTCGCTGGCTATTAATAGAAAGCAGAAGTATGAGTCACATGAGGAAACCACCCAGTAGTTTGTCATTGGTTTCAGGAGAAAACCTAGCATTGGCCCCTCTACCCGTTTTTTTTGCAAATTACACAAGGGCCTGTTCATGTCACTGTACTTGAACTCATCTGGTCAAACTTCCCCAGCAGTCCTCCTCTCTCCCACAGTCTTCCTCTCTCTGTCTCACACACTTGTGCTAGGCGGACTATTCATTCTGAAGTACACTGCTAAATAGTCAAAAACAAATATTGCAAAAAAGCAAAAACTTTACTGAAATACCCCTGCAAAGCATAGTGATAAATGGGATCAAGTATAAAGTGCCGATCTGTGAAGATATTTCAGACGTATATGTCTGCAATTATAACCACACAGAATGAAATCCCAGGACTGGAGGTGAAGATTCCGGAGTGCTATCTGGGCTCAAAGCAGGAGCTACCGGACAGTACGCGTGATGCTTCACAGTCTGCATCACTGAACAGTGCGGCAAGGACAGCAATTAGCAGGGTAGAGTGTAGAGGAATCAACGTCCGAAGCGCTAAAGGATAATTTTAGAAACGCGCAGTCTGAGGTCGAGCGATCAGCGGTTTAGCCGCAGCGATCAGAGCGAAAGCGTGTTGAGGAATTAAGCCGGCAGTACGCTCAGTAAGAACAAAGAACTTGAGAATTGAGATTGAGAACCGTCGGCGAACATGTCAACGAACACTGTTGTCGGTATACTCAGTGAGAACACCGCAATTTTCATTCTTCCAAACAACCCTGAATCTTCAGACCATTTCAAGCCAACTGGAGTTAGTTAGAAACAACATGCCTGTGTGGATGACACTGTCTGGCTTTTTGACAAAGCACATTCTATTTCGCAACTGCTCTGGTGCTTTGTGCTTTGTTTCCCATGCAAATCAGTCCCACAGCTCATGAGACGCTAACTGTACGCGGTGGTTTTCAAATAATTCCAAACAGTGAAAAAACCCAGTGTATGCTAATTACAGGCCTCAAGGAAAAAGTGTGTGTGTGGACTTTATCGCCATTTTTGGTCAAAGCTGAGGGAAGCAAAAAAAGTAAAAAATAAAACAGAATAATGATAACAAACAGAACAAAAACACAAGCGATACTTTTCTACCCAAAAATGACAATACTGTTCCGGACGCTTTGATACCTGTACCCATAAAAATGTCACCATAAAAATAACAATGAACACCATTTGGAAAGAATAATTAGAATGGTACTGACAAAAGGTGAATGAATAACACAGATGGATAGATTAAACTTTTCCAGTGGCTTACAATACTCTTGGAAATGCTGTATCATACAATGTTCCACTCGCTGTCAACCATCCTACAACAGGCTGGGCTCAGCTGGAGGTTCCACCCGTCCCTAAATCATGCCACTTGTTATTTTTTTTGAGCTGAAGGAGGGATACGTAGATCTTGACCGTTCTTAAATTTGTATATTTTTCAGCGTAAGAGAAAGTGCTTGTCTGTCATGATTTACATTACATTCCAGGCATTCAGCAAAGGCCCAAAGAAACCTACACAGCTTTTTGCGTTTGTACATACAGTGTCCTCCAAAAGTATGGGAACAGTAGAGTGAAATTTGTTGTTTTTGCTATATACTTAGACATCAGCTGTTACTTCATGGTATTTAAATGTGTATATGTTTGACCATTTTACAGAAACGGTTGTTTTTGGGTTGAGTCACCCCATTTCAGCTGTGCAAAAGTGAGTGTCTAGTCTTCTTTTTAGCCAGATGCTTCCTTCTGTGGAGATTTCATTGGAGTCTGAAGGCATACTCCATCATCAAGACCAGAGGACTCACAATGACTGAAAAACAATTCATCTGTAGGCTCAAGAGGACAGAAGAATTCATTAAAAAGGATAGTAGAGACACCATGCACATTAAGTAGAGCAGTTTGGAAAGTCTTGAAAAAGAAAGAAACCACTGGTGGACTCGAAACACCATACAGGTCACCCAAAGAAGCCAACTGCAGTTGAAGACATATGAACCCTAAGAGCCCTAAAACAATGGTTAGTGACATCACCAGCAATCTACAGAGGGAAGGGGGGGGGAATATCACAAGCCATTGTACCTAGACGATTACAAGTGCAGAATTATACATTGCAAGATGCAAACCTCTCATCAGCAGCAAGAATTGAAAGTCCCGAGTAGAATTTGCCAAAACATACAGAGATGAGCCAGAAAAGTTCTGGAATAAAATTTTATTGACTGCTGAGATCAAAATAAACCTTTACCAAAGCAATGGGAAAGCCCAGTGTGTGGAGAAAGGAAGGAACAGGCCCGCATCCATAGCACCCCCCCCCCCCCCCCCATCTGGGGTGAAATAAGGAAGAGGCAGTATGGAGGAGATATGGCTGCTTCTGGAACAGGCTCACTCATCTTTATTGACAATGTAAAGGGGGATGGCAGTGGTAGGATGAATGAACAAGTGTACAGACAGATTTTGTCTGGCTATGTACAAAGAAATTCCTCCAAACCTCATTGGCCAGCACTTCATCTTGCAGCTAGACAATGTACTCAAACACACTCTACACAAACAAGGTATTCATCGATGAGACAAAGTGGAAAGTTTTGGACTGGCCTAGTCAGCCACTTGATTTAAATGCAATCCATTTGATTAGATTTTAATTGCCTTTGGAGTCTGTTATTAGCATTCGTCACCACGAGGACCAATGAAACCAATGATGGTGAAGGAAGCCATTATGAGGCTGAGATAATATAGAAAAAACAGTGAGAGATACAGGCTAAATCTTAAGCTTACCATAATCAACATTAAGAGGAAGGAGAGTGCTGGTGAGCTCAGCAATCATAGAGGGCCCGATAAGCCAAGGAAGAACTCTACAGAAGATGGCAGACAAATTCTCACCATAATGAAGAAAAAATCCCAAACACCTGTCTGACTGATAAGAAACACTCTTTGGGAGGCAGGTGTGGATTTGTCAGTGACTACTGTTTGCAGAAGACTTCACAAACAGAACTACAGAGGCTACATTACAAGATGCAAACCACTAGTTGCCGTAAAAACAGGGTGGCTAGGTTACAGTTTGCTAATAAGTAAGAAAAAACATCTTGAACAAGTTCCTTGGAAAGGGGTCTTGTGGACAGACAAGACCAAGATTCACTTCTATCAGAGTGATGGCTAGAGAAAATAGCTGACACAGGTACTGGCTCACTTGTCTTCAGTCATGAAGTAACTGCTGATAGCAGCAGCAGAATTAATAATTCTGAAGTGTACAGAAGCATCTTATCTTATCAAGTTCAAGCAAATACCTCCTAACTCATTGGACAGTACTTCATCCTAGAGCAAGACAATGATCCCAAAAAATACTGCAAAAGCAATAAAAACAATACTTTTCAAAGCCAAAAACTGTAACATTCTTGATTGGCTAAGTCAATCACCCAGCCTGAATTCAATTGAACATACATTTTATATGCTAAAGAGAAAACTTAAGGCAACTAGCCCCTGAAACAAGGAGGAGCAGAAGACAGCGGCAGTACAGGCCTGGCTGAGCATCTCCAGAGAAAATACTCTGCACCTGGTGATGTCTATGAGTCACAGACTTCACGCCCCCATTGCATGCAAGGGTATGTGACTCAATCCTAAATATGACTACTTTCATTTTACATAACTTCAATATGTCCCAAACAATATGGTGCTATGAAATGGGGGCTATAAAAAGTGATGTAATTTCTACATGGTGAGACCAAAGTTTAGAAAAATACTCTCAAATCAAAGCTAAGTATATGTACTTTAACCACATATGAATTGTTTAATTACAAATCAAAAAACTGTGGAGCACAGAGCCAAAAAAAATGTCTTTGTGCCTAAAGTTATGGAGACCACTGAATATTATGGAAAATAATACCTGGTGGGTTTCTACTGAGTGGAAGCCCCATTTAAGATAGCTGAGCTGACTGGTTCCAGGACTTAAATTCCATATGACTTAATGGTCAAGATAGTACCGTCAAAAAAAAAGACTTTTTCATTGTGCACTGTGATCTGCGAGCAATTTCTGTTAATGCATTCAATATGGTGTTAAGGGTCCCTGCTCGTCACATTAAGGTAAATTTTTCCTGTTTCCTTTTCCTTACAGCTGGCCTGTTGAATATCAAATTTGTCATTTTTATTATAACCTACCAGGGCTCAGGACTGTTTGTACTGTTCTAGCCGAGCCACTGTCTGGCGTAGCCCATTTTCTATACGAGACAGCGAAAGCAGGTCACCGGAATAGATCTGGATTTGACTTATGTGCCGTGTCATAGACGCCCGGGGGGACGCAGACTGTTCCAACAGAGCCGCTAACTCATTGATGTAAGTATTGAACAGCACAGAAGCCCTGTTTCCACCATGACCTTGTAAAAAAAAAAAATCCAGCCATCATTTATCAACACTCACGGGCCTCTTTTCATGCAGGCTTAATTATAATCATTTAGTAATATGCGTCATGTACTTTATTCCACGAACCACTTCAAAGTTTATAGCGTGATGTCACTAGCTAATTTAAGGGCAATAAAGGAAATAAATGTTTTTAATTTTTTAAAAACATTTTGTTTGGTGGACATATATATCAGCGGGTGTAGGGAGCCGATATGAGAGGTGGTACACGTTTTACTTATTCCAATTGCTGCTTACACAGATGTAGGCTACTGTTACTTTTTTGTATAGGCTCTATCTCTCTCTTCCGAGGCATGATCGGTACGCGAACCTTTACAGTTACGTAAATGAAAATATTAATCATAACTGATTTATTTGTAATTCATTGTACCGCATAGATTTGGGGCCCCTTTCACGAAAGCGATCTGCGAGGATTTTCATTCACATATTGCAGTATCTTGTCAAAGCGCGTTTCACGAGAAAGCATCGCTTGCGAATCGCAAATAAAGCTGCAACGACTACAGACGTCTCGCACAAACTATTTTTTGTGTCGCAAATATGGACTTTCCATTGATAGCGCGAAGACGGGGGCAGGGTCGAGAAATAACATTCCGTGATCACACCCACCCTTTAGATAACTACGGAGATAGCTAGATTAATGAACGATATGTATTTCCACAGCAAGAAGTATGACATTATGTTTATATATACGACCTTTTTGACAGAAATCTTTAGTCAGTCACTAACAGGAGCATGGCACTATAGGCTACCAGTTTGGCTTCAAAGTGCCCCCTTCCAAAATGTAGTAGCCTAAACGTTTATTTTTCAAGTAGCCTATAGGCTAGGCTACTTATGTTGCCTACAAGTTTATTTTTAAATGTATATTTTCGTATATTTTAGGCCTACTTTCTAAAACAAATTCGGCCCATTTTAAGGATACGTAAAGTATTTCTTAACATTTATTCTAACATGTGGACCCTAAAGTGATAGCCTGTACTTGATTTTAAAAACATTTACTCCTGGAAAGTAAAAAGAAAGTGCACTTTAAGTAGCCAACATCCTTCGGGATTTAGTCCAGGAAGTGTACTTTAGGCATATCTTTTCTAAACCTTTTGTTGTTGTTGTTGTTGTTGTAGTAAGGGTTGACTGCTCTGCGCAAACGAAAGCTTACTCTGGGTTGTCGGCACAACACCGGCAATGCAATGGAATAAGCAACTCTTCACTCCAGATGTGTCCGTAAAGCGACGACGTAAATAGACTACTGATACCATAGCCGATTTATTTATTGCCTACATGACGAACTAAGCTACTTGAGTTCTTGGCTTGCCACAGCCTGTATAAAAATAGGTTTGCCATTGCGATTTCTAAGTGAAACGCTCCAGAAAGAGCGGGAGAAGGCTATCGCCTTTTGCAGACCTCGGCTCGCACGTCACAACTTTCGTGCAACGAGCTCTTGACACCTTTCGTAAAACGAGCCATTTGCACGCTGTAGGCACACACACTTGCAGAATATCACGCCCTCACACACAAACTCTACATTCAAAGGGCACAGCTAGCCTACAACATCTGACTGAACCCAAGTTGAAAGGAATCATACTGCTGTGGGTAATATTTAATAAAACTGAAAAGCTGGTTGGTTATTAAAAAGAAAAAAAAAAAACTAACTATGAAAAATAAATAAATATAAATAAAAAAAACTGGTTCAGCAAACAAAGTCCAGCCTCGTTTGCACAGAACTAAAACTAGCCCAGTCTGCTCCCTTGAATGCAGCTGTTCGGCAGTGGAGATGGCCCACCCACTGATTTTTGTTGTCAAATCTTTGGGCAGAAATGGAAATCCTGAAACATAAAGGAATATACTTTCATACAGATACATATTTGTCGGTGGTCAGTAAAACTATGGGCTGGTATTTCTTTCCTACGTATAAGGCTGTGAAATATTTGACAGAATGCGATTATGCTCAAAGATAATAGCGCATTAGCTTTGGAACATTGCCCTTTCCCTTTTATAAAATTAGTCTTAGCATAATCAGCCTTTAGTGTCCTTACTAAAAGGTCATGTTCTAAAAGCTAACATGCTAAAGGTGAATACATTATAAAACACTAATGTGGTTCTTGTCTTTAGCATATTCACCTTTAGCATGTTAGCCTGCAGATTTAGAAGACGACATTTTAGTGTTCGGCTTGCGCTGGTGGGTTTTTAGCATTCAGTATCCTGGATATTAGGCTTTAGAACATTAGCCGTTAGCGTATTAACCTGGAGCGGGGGGGGGGCGGGGGGGGGGGGGGGGGGGGGGTGGTAGAGTGGTGGGAGATCAAACCCAAAAATGAGCACTGTGTCAGGGGTGTTGGGAATTCAAAAGTGGGCATGACTTAGTATGACAAAAACATGAATATTGAGATCCTCGGAGATACCTCAGATTATTGTGGCTCAAAATCAGACCTGGGTCAAATGCGTATGTTTTGTATTCAAATACTTTTCTACACTTTACTGATCTTGTCTGTTGTATTGGAACCAATGAAATACTCTCAAAAAGTGCATACCCAGCCTTCTGGTCATATTGGCAGGTGCAGTTACACCAGGCAAGATCAATAGAGCACAGAAATGTATCTGAATCCAAAACAAATACATATTTGACCCAGGTCTGCTCAAAATGACAAACGTGTAGACAAGCACAAACGGACAGAGGAAAAAAATTCCATGAAATTAGATGGACGCTGTTAATTGAATAGTATTATTCAATTCTGGTTTTTGCGGTAAACTCCACAAGGGCTAGGGGCTGTACTGAGAACAAAAAGGACAAATGACGACACGACGACTCAGCGATTCAAAGAGAGAATATGTTTTAAATAGAAGAAAGAAGCCATTGTAGAACAAGCAGTAATAAATGAGAAAAAAAAACCCTTCTCTGCTGCTTTTGTCAGTAAAACAGGCCAGCCCTGAGTCAGCAGCAACACCTCTCATCACAAAAAATACAAATAAAAATGAAAATAAAAGTAGTAATTATAATAATAACAACAAAAGATAAGAATGAAGGAGATCACAAGTGAAGAGAAACTAGCAGTAGTGAAGTGTCATTATTTTATACAAAGCATGCAGCTACATCGCTCCCAGGGACTGAACCCTGACCTCTGAACTTTGACCTCCAAAACACTCTTCTCCATGCAGAAAGGTCCCCGGCCTTGTATGGACACCTGAATAAGTCCTTTGGCTGTGATGCCTCCCGGTCAGAACAGTGACACAGTGAAGCGCCAAGATGCTCCAAGCTGTGCCTTTTCAAAACAACAGTCGCAATACCAGAGCACTGCATCCGAGCGCTGCATCAGGGCCCAGAATCAGAGCACTGAATCAGAACACTGCACCAGAGACCTGCATCCGAACACTGCACTTAAGAACTGCAGACTGAAATGAAATCATATGAAAATGTGTGTAGCTATTCTTTCTTTTTTTAAAAACACAATGTTCTATGTGTAATAACACCAACCACTGCAACAACAACAATAATAATCATAACGATTGTAAAATAACAGTAATTAAATAATAATAATAATAATGACTTATCAGCATCGTCATCATCATAATCGTAATTATAATAAGAATCATAATAATAGCTTTAGCGAGTATAAAAACAGACAGGTGACAGAGGAACAGAGTCGGTGGGGTGGTATAACAGTAAAGTTTCTGTACAGAGTAGCAGTGAGGCTGGAGGTGAGCAGCCGAGGGTGTAAACATTAGCTCCTGCTGTGGCTGAGCAGACGTGGAGTAAACTCGGTGTAAATACCCCGTGGGCTTCCAGCCCCTCCTCCTTCAGTGCCCAACACAACCACCAGCGACCGTAACGAAGGGGGGTGGGAGTGGGTGGGGTGATTTCGGAGGGACAAGGACAAGGGAAAGAGGTCTGAGGAAAAAGGGGTGTGGCAAGGCCTGGCAGGGCGTGGCAAAGGCGTGAGAAATCCACATGTTGTCGCCATGGCAACAACAGGGGTACATACTAAGTCTCGGGAGAACATGCTTATCATCCAGGAAATCAGTCAGTGGATCAAACCTCTCGCCGTACACACACACATACACGCACGTGCACACGCACACACCAGTGACTGTAGCCAGGAATACATTTTTTTCCCGGCAGAGCACGGAAATAACCTAAAATTAAATTAAGTAATTTCTTAGCAGAATTAGCAGATTAACTAAAAATTGAATTTGTTTCCTTTTCCATTTAATGTCTCACAAATGTCCTGCCGCTAATCTCATCTTCCAGATATTTTCAGAAAATCATTGGTCAAGTTCAGGAAGAAGAAAATACCTCGGGTTCGAACCCGCAAATCTCCCCCTTAGCTACGTCACTGACACCCACCCACACACACACACCCACACACACCCACTCTCACACACACACACACACAGCTGTGAGCTGTGGCTATTTCAGTAGACCAACGACATGAAACGGCAGTCTATTATTCTATTACTAGCACACACAGCATTCCAGTAGAAATGCACATCATGTGTTTCGACTTCCCACAGAGACTGTGAGGTCAAGAGTATAAACCGTTAGAAAGACGTTAGAAAAGAAGACACTTTGAGAAATTTTGAGATCCGTGGGAGGCGCCCTGGTCTTGTAGGGGACTGGGGGGAGGGGCATGCTGGGGAGGAACCGCAAGGCATCCTGGGAGTTCTCATGCACCTTTCCCTTTGGCTCTGTGTTGTTCCCACAGCCCTCGTCATGGCAACGAAAAAAGCCCCGCCTTGAAGAGTGGGAGCGTCACTTCGATAGAAAGCTAATTCACGCAGGTTCATTCATAAAAGAAAACTGCAAACTTGGTTCGGGAGGGGGGGTGGGGGGGGGTAGAGGGCAGATCCGTGAGGTGTTTCCAGGCAGCCGGCTGGAATGAAGACGTGGAACCGGATTGAGTTTCCAAAACATCTGCGGGGTGCCAGAGAAAAACGAAGAAACTCCACTTCTCTGCCCTCTCCCTCTTTCCTTCTCTCTCTCTCTTTTTCCGTGGCATTGTGGGAGGGGGGGTCGGGGGGTGGGCGTGGCCTCTGACTACGGCTCCTCCTCCCCGGTGGCGACGGCGAGGCGCACGGCGACGGGCAGGTGGTCCGTGAGTCCCGCCAGCTGCGTGATGAAGCTGAACTCCTCCACGTCCTGCAGGGGGCAGCAGAGAGTCAGTCCCGCGGGCGGCTTTCGCCGCGCTCGCCGAAAAACACGGACGCGTCCTCGCCTCTAACGACGCCGTTCGACGTCAAGATCGAAAGCGTAAAAGTGCTTAAACTCCATTAAAGATGATTTGCCCTCCTTTGTGTCGCCGAAGGTAAATCAGGCACAGCACTCAGGCTGATTGAGCTCCTGCGGGCATCTGATCTCTGCTCTGCACTGTACTGCATGAAAGCAGTCTGGCCACAAGGTGGCAGCACTAAGCCACACTGAGCTCAGACACGTTTCTGCTATGACATGGAGGCTTGAGGGAGAGAGAGAGAGAGAGAGAGCCTTTCTGACTTTCTCATCTTCCTCTCCCCCTTTCATTCTCCCTCGCTCCCTCTCACCTTCTCTCATTTTCTGTCTCTCTGGAGGTGAGGTTCATTTCTTTACCGGTGTTATGCGATTGTGGAGGTGAGGTTACTGGTGCGGTGATGTGATGAGGTAGGCCCGGTGGCCGTGCGGTGTTTTGTAAACTCTAACCCACTGGGAGACTACTGTTACACCCCTGCGCAAAGCACTTAATCTCAATTGCTTCTGTAAACATCCTGCGGTGTAAACAGCTCATTTGTACTGGCAACGTGAGGAATATCAGGTATCCTGTGTGCGAGTCTGAGTCTCTGCTAAGCTAACAATTGTGTGCGTAGTGTTGAACTGCATGCTGCTGTCACACCGTAACATATATTTAAGGTTTAGGAATATGCTAATGTCCTAACTGGGGTCCAGGTCAAACCCATTTCAGTTCCGTTGATTCAGGAAATGAACTGAAATTCACTTAATCGAAAAATCCCTCAGCTGAATTTCAGTTCATGTTCTGAACAGACCGAACTGCAACAGAATTGACCCAAACCACGACGACTGCGGAAACATGTTCCACAGATTTCCCAGAACGCTTTGCTACAAACGGACCCACGAGGGGAGGGGGGGGGGAAACGGGAACGTACCACTTTCCAGTCCTGCTGCAGCCCCTCTTCGCTGTACAGGATGTAATCGATCCTCCTGCCGTTTCCCTTGAGTGGTATCTTCCGGCCCTTCAGGCTGGAGCACTGGTTTTTACTGGTGGGGTACACCAGGTACTCCTTCCTCCCCTCCTCGTTCTCCATCACCCTACCAAGAAACGGCGAGGGGTGAGTGGGAGTGTGTGTGTGTGTGTGTGAGAGAGATTTTTGAATGATTGTGTGCGCGCATGTGTGTGTGCACGTGTATGTGCATGTGCTCTGTGTGTGAGTTTGTGAGTGATTGTGTTTCAGAGTACATTACGGTATGTATGAGTGTAGGTGGGTTTGGCAGTGTGTTAGTGTGTATGTGTGTGTGTAAGCGTGTACATGCACGTGTGTGCATGTGTGCATATTCTCATGAAACCCGGCACAAAGTTTAAGTGTTTACATTTTTTTAACATAACACAAGATGTTGTGGATGACAAAAACATGTTGTGATGAGAATATCAATTTGAGAATGAGAATTTCAAAAATGTCATTTTATTTTTTATTTTCACTGTCCCTTGTAGTGCAGGTTTCAGAACAGCATAATATATGGTTCTTCAGCCTCATGTCCCCTACAGGGGACAAAAATGAATTGGCGGGTGAAAGTTTAGCGAGTATGTGTACGAAAAGGCGGAGTTGGCGTGAAACTCACTTCTGCAGGCTTTCTGGAGAGCTGACCTCCTCATCATAGAGGCCGCTGGGGTCCAGCAGCGTACCTGACAACGTAGACACCCGAGTTAGAGGTCAGGGGTTGGAGAACCACAGGCTTCACATGAGCTCCTGCTGTTTACACACTGGGGCTCCTGCTCAAACATATATGGCTGCTTACACACTAAAGTCAATGGGATTTATACATTTACACAGGGACGTGCACAGGCATTACTGAAGGATAAGGTACATGAGATATATACGAAATGTACAGGGGAGTAGGACGTATGCCACATTTCTGCAGTTATACTGTACAATCATAAACTCATTATTGCGAGCCAAATAATTCGAGTTCTGATGAACAAAGCCCTGTCTGTGCCCCTCCCACAGCTTACCATGCCCCTCCCATGCCCAGCCATAGCCCTCCCACAGCATGCAACACCCCTCTCTCACACCTAGCCACGCCCCTCCCACACAATGTTCATGCCCCTCCCACATTCTGCCTCACGCCCCTCCCACATCCTGTCCCGTGGCCCCTCCCACTCACCCAGAGCCCAGGGCTTGTCTTCTCCGGGTCCCATGCGGCACGGGTCCTTATAATGAGTGAAGAGGACATGCTGCTGCTCCAGCTTATCCTCTGAGAGAGAGAGAGAGAGGGGGAGAGAGAGAGAGAGAGAGAGAGAGAGAGAGAGAGAGAGAGAGAGAGAGGGGGGAGAGAGAGAGAGAGAGAGAGAGAGGCAGGGAGAGAGGGAGAGAGAGAGGGGGAGGGGAGAGAGAGAGGCAGGGAGAGAAGGAGAGAGAGAGAGGCAGGGAGAGAGGGAGAGAGAGAGAGAGGCAGGGAGAGAGGGAGAGAGAGAGGGGGAGAAAGAGGGAGAGAGAGAGAGAGAGAGAGGCAGGGAGAGAGGGAGAGAGAGAGAGGGAGAGGGGGAGGAGAAAGAGGGAGAGAGAGAGAGAGAGAGGCAGGGAGAGAGAGGGAGAGAGAGAGGGAGAGAGAGTGGAAAATTACCCTCAGTGAGAGACAGAGAGGAAAGGGAGCAGGGTTTCCCCAGCTCTGCTCTGTTCAGGTGAGACGGAGGCAGCGGCTAACCACCAGAGACGGCGCCTGACGCTCAGACACCTCCCGCAAACGAACCCGCCTGACGCTCAGACACCTCCCGCAAACGAACCCGCACCGCGCGAGTCCTCGCGCCCCCCCCCCCCCCCCGCTCGAGCCGCAGGTCTCTACAAAAAACAAAAATCCCGCTGATGTTCGCCCGGGCACCTGAGGAGCAGTTGTCGAAATTCAGGTCCCCCAGGAGGACGTCGAAGGCCACCTGGTCCTCCAGGCCTTTGTCCCCGGCGGGGCGCGAGGTCGCTTTCCGAAACTCCGCCCCCCACTCCAGCAGCAGGTCCAGCTGCTCGCAGCGCACCGCCGAATCTCCTGAGAGAGAGAGAGAGAGAGAGAGAGAGAGAGAGAGAGAGAGAGAGAGGGAGAATTTCACTGTTTCTGAACACCCAAGAGCCTCCACCGTTACATGCGAACCAACAATTCCGAGTATGCCATCCTAACTCTGACCACCCAGCCCCCTCCCACAAATAAAAGAACAAAACTCAACACGGGAAACTCAACCCGAACACGTCTTAATCTCATCTTCCACACACGCAGCCACTCGAACACACTGCGTCCTTTTAAAGCCAGCCTGACCCGATGCACAACATAAGCAGCTGCTTAGGTTCCTGCAACCACCAGGGGGTGCCCTCATTTTTCAAATATATATTATATTTGGGTTAGGGGTCCCCCAAATCAAATCCTGCTCGTGGCCCCTCAAATGCTAGAGCCGGCACTGCCGCAGCACAGGTCATTTTGTAATCCGCAAAGTACACCCACAGGCGCGCATAGACCCGCCCCCCCCCGAAATACCCACTGCACATCTGCGCACCCCCACCCCCGATGCTTATTCCCACGCGTCTTCCACAGGGCTGGTTTTGTCTGCGCCTCCAGACGGTTTACCAAAACCGGCCTGTCTTGCCGTTGAAAACTGCAGAACGGCCACGGCACACATTCCCAAAAAGAACCAGGCACGCCCAGCTGCAGACGAAACGTTCTCAGCAGACGAAACGGAGGTTACGGCCGTTCACAGCTAGACGACGGATGCTGCAGTGTTCCAGGGCAATCGGCAAACAGACGCCCTTCCCCCCCCCCCAAAATCAGACGGGTCTCACCACGGGCCCGTATGTAGGCTCATCCCCTCTAAGTCCCCTGTGCTCTTTGCGACTGGGAGCTTATGAATAAACGCCCTCCACCTGTACCCCACTGTCTGATCCCCCACTTCCACCTGCCACTGTTATCTCTAATGAGATGTGGGGAGAGGGGGTGAGAGAGAGAGAGAGAGACAGAGCGAGAGAGAGAGAGAGAGAGAGAGAGAGAGAGAGACGTGCTAACCTGCCACAGCCCGAGGGACAGTCGTGACCCCTAATGATTGTATAATGTAAAACTGTCAATTGCTTTTATAAATTACCATTCATATTCTTATTAGGTTATGTTAATTGTTTCATGACATTCTGTGTAATTAATATGTCACGTAATGTGTTTATGCCATGTCTTTGGCAATGTGTACATTGAAAATATGTCATGCTAATAAATTAATTCAATTGAATTGAGAAAGGGGGAGACAGAGAGAGAAAGGGAGGGAGAGGGAGAGAGAGAGGGAGAGAGGGAGAGGGGGAGAGACAGACAGAGACAGAGAGAGAGACAGAGAGGGAGGGGGGAGAGACAGACAGAGATAGAGAGAGAGAGAGAGAGATCGTGACCTAGAAGAGCAGAGTGTAGGCTGTTGCAGGCCCTGTTGGAGAGACTGCAGGTGTACAGTGTGGCTGAACAAACTATTCGTCCAGGAAACCCGGAAGATGAACAGCTCACTTACGATCAATTATTTATGTCTGGACAGGGCTGTGGTATAAACAGAGGAAATAAATGAGGGCAGTAATGCACTCCCAGAGGACCCCATCTAGTAAAACACACACTCACACACACAGACACACACAGGCACGTACACACACACGCGTGAACGCACACACACACAAACATACGCTAACATTGCTAACTTCATTGGTGGACTCACACACCAATGAAGACAAACTGATGACGTTTCTGGAGGTTTTGAAGGAGAGCGGGGCAGTGTGTGTGTGGGGGGGTAGAGCAATGTGGGGGGGTGCAGGAAGTTGGGGCAGTGTGTGAAAGGATGAGGCAGTATGTCAGAGAGGGTGGGACAGTGTGGGACAGTGTGTGTGTGTTTGTGGGGGGGGATGGAGGAGGGTGGGGCAGTGTGTGGGATAGTGGGGCAGTGTCCAGAAGGGTGGGGCAGTGTGTGGGATAGTAGGGCAGTGTGGAGGAGGATGGGGCAATGTGGGGGAGGGAGGGCCGGTGTGGGTCAGTGTGCAGGAGGGTGAGGCAGTGTAGGGAGGGTGAGGCAGTGTGGGTCAGTGTGCAGGAGGGTGAGGCAGTGTGGGGCAGTGTGGGGGAGGGAGGGCCAGTGTGGGTCAGTGTGCAGGAGGGTGAGGCAGTGTGGGGGAGGGAGGGCCAGTGTGGGTCAGTGTGCAGGAGGTTGAGGCAGTATGGGGCAGTGTGGGGGAGGGAGGGCCAGTGTGGGTCAGTGTGCAGGAGGGTGAGGCAGTGTGGGGCAGTGTGGGGGAGGGAGGGCCAGTGTGGGTCAGTGTGCAGGAGGGTGAGGCAGTGTAGGGGAGGGAGGGCCAGTGTGGGTCAGTGTGCAGGAGGGTGAGGCCGTGTGGGGCAGTGTGGGGGAGGGAGGGCCAGTATGGGTCAGTGTGCAGGAGGGTGAGGCAGTGTGGGGGAGGGAGGGGCAGTGTGGGTCAGTGTGCAGGAGGGTGAGGCAGTGTGGGGCAGTGTGGGGGAGGAGGGCCAGTGTGGGTCAGTGTGCAGGAAGGTGAGGCAGTGTGGGGCAGGGAGGGGCAGTGTGGGTCAGTGTGCAGGAGGGTGAGGCAGTGTGGGGGAGGGAGGGGGAGGGAGGGGCAGTGTGGGTCAGTGTGCAGGAGGGTGAGGCAGTGTGGGGGAGGGAGGGCCGGTGTGGGTCAGTGTGCAGGAGGGTGAGGCAGTGTGGGGGAGGGAGGGCCGGTGTGGGTCAGTGTGCAGGAGGGTGAGGCAGTGTGGGGGAGGGAGGGCCAGTGTGGGTCAGTGTGCAGGAGGGTGAGGCAGGAGGCAGTATGGGGGAGGGAGGGCCAGTGTGGGTCAGTGTGCAGGAGGGTGAGGCAGTGTGGGGGAGGTTGGGCCAGTGTGGGTCAGTGTGCAGGAGGGTGAGGCAGTGTGGGGGAGGGAGGGCCGGTGTGGGTCAGTGTGCAGGAGGGTGAGGCAGTGTGGGGGAGGGAGGGCCAGTGTGGGTCAGTGTGCAGGAGGGTGAGGCAGTGTGGGGGAGGGAGGGCCAGTGTGGGTCAGTGTGCAGGAGGGTGAGGCAGTGTGGGGGAGGGTGAGGCAGTGTGGGTCAGTGTGCAGGAGGGTGAGGCAGTGTGGGGCAGTGTGGGGGAGGGAGGGCCGGTGTAATCAGGTCTCTCTCCTCCCCTCCTCCCCTCGTTTATCTTCAGAAATAGTGGCGGGTGTAAATTTAGCCCCGGAGCGGGAGCGCGGCTACGTGGCAGGGTCCAGAAATAGCAGCAGATCTGTCTCTCTCAAACGCACAACGCAGACTCCCCGCTTAAAATAGCCGCAGCCAATCACCATGGCGACCAAGGAGTGTGTGCTGTCCTTAATTTATTTATTTTACAGCAGAGGAAAGAGTCTCCGTACGGTTCGAAGGGGAGGATAGAAACCCAGGCTCTACACACGGAAAATTACAGCTGTGATCTGATGCATTTATCTGTGACAGTATTATACAGACATGTCTCTGTCTCTGTCTCTGTCTCTGTCTCTGTCTCTGTCTCTGTCTCTGTCTCTGTCTCTGTCTCTGTCTCTGTCTCTGTCTCTGTCTCTGTCTCTGTCTCTGTCTCTGTCTCTGTCTCTGTCTCTCACACACACACAAAACAATTCCCAGACGACACACAGACACAGAAACACACACATAGAAACACACACACACAGACACACACATGCACAGACAGACACAGACACACACACGCACACACATGCAGGTCAGACAGAATGAAAGATAGATGAGGCTTGTCAGTTCCATTCAGCTCCAGATGGGCTCAGGCTTACATAACCCAGCGCGGGGCTGTGTCAGCAGAGCAGCAGGCTGGCGTCTGAGACCAGCGTCTGTGTGTCTGTGTGTGTGTGTGTGTGTGTGTGTGTGTGTCTTCTGTGTGTGAGTGTGCGTGTGTGTGTGTGTGCGCGTGTGTGTGTGAGAGTGTGTGCTTGTGTGAGTGTGTGAGAGAGTGTGTCAGAGTGCATGTGAGTGTGTGTGTGTCAGAGTGTGTGTGTGTGTGTGTGTCAGTGTGCGCGTGTTTGAGTATGTGCGTGAGCATGCGCGTGCGTGCATCAGTCCGTCTGTACATGCGTGTGTGTGTGTGTGTGTGTGTGTGTGTGAGTATGTCCATACCTTCAATGGCATGGAGGTGAGTGCAGGTGAGGTATCCCACAATCCTCTGCTCCTGAAGAGAAGTGCCCACCTGTACCTGTGAAGGAAAGAGAAAGACTCAGCACTTTTGTAAGGTGCTTTGGCTAAAAGCCTCTGCTAAATTACGAAATGGCAATTTAGTCATTTAATTAAATTAAGTTAAAGTAAAGCAAATTGGGAGCAAGAGGAAGAGTTGCTCCCTTCCTCACTTCTTTCTCTCAAATTCAAGTTCAAACTCAAATGTTAATGTGCTTCGTATAAACAACATGGGAACTTGCTTAAACAGGAAATAGCTGATTACATTTTCCAAAAAAACAAAAACAAAAAACAAACAATACAAAACACAGGAGACCGTTTCATTCTTTAAATCACTCTGGGCTTTGCTCCCTCTCTCTCTCTCTCCCCCAGTACATTTGGTGAAATGCACTTGGCTGGACCTGTCAGCCCAGTGTTTTATGGACCTTTATCCCTGAATTAGCTGCATCAATGCTGATGAGCTGGAAGCAGAGGAGGCAAAGAGGCAAAGTGCTCAGCAGGCTTTTACTGCAAATTAGAGTGAGTGTACCAACTGGATCCTGGATGGGAGTGGGGATGGGGAGGGGGGGGGGATAGAGTCAGCCACACCCACTGGCATTATTCTCCTTAAAACAAGATTTTATCCCCAAATGGGAAATGCCAGGCTTGGCGCCTGGCCTCACACACAACGGAGGTGTCAGGTGTGCATTCACACAGTTTTGCTTGTGACAGTGTTTCGCACTACTTTCACACAGTCCTCACAGTGCTACAGGAAAGCTAGCTCCAGAGCGGATGAGGAGAGGCGTGCCTCTCACAAATACAAAATTTCAGCTAAGGTAAATGACGTTTGTTGAACAGACACACTGACTCAGAGCAACTAACAATGTTAAAAAAGAGAAGACATCCTAACGTAGCAGTAACCAGCAACCCTGACAGACAAACTCACCCTACCACTGGCGGGATGGGGCTAATAGCTGTGGACTCCCGATCACAGTAAGCTCATGGCGTAACAGAGGCTGAGGCTCGGGCCCAGTGACTACAGTTCCCAGCATGCACTTGTGGGAAGCTACTTGTGCACTGTGTGTGTGTCTGTGTGGTGTCTGGGAATTGTGTTTTGTGTGTGTGTGTGTGTGTGTGTGAGAGAGAGAGAGAGAGAGAGAGAGAGAGAGAGAGAGAGAGACAGAGGTACGTGTATATGTCTGTATAATACTGTCACAGATAAATGCATGGGATCACAGCTGTAATTTTTCGTGTGTAGAGTCTAGGTTTCTATCCTCCCCTTCGAACCGTACGGAGACTCTTTCCTCTGCTGTAAAATAAATAAAGCCCAACCCACTTGGGACATCCTCTTGTTGCATAGATAGCTGTGATGTTTGTGCCTTCGCTAACGTGCTTATGTCACATTGAGAAATCGTGAAGCCGCTGCTGTTGTCTGTCCTATTTCGGGAGAGACCACAATGCTAACTGTCGTCTCTCCTGCAAGAAGACAGAATGCTGCAAGTTTAGTTCAGTCTGCCTGGGCTACAGAGCAGCCAATGTACAGCCAAGAAGGGCCAGTGAAACAGCCGTGAGAGCCACTGAACTGAAATTCAAGACCAGACGACAAATACTTTGACCTTTGACCCGGTGTTAACCTTTAATCCTGCAGGCGACATTTAACTCAATTATAACCTTTTTAATTCTGCAGACTACCCTAACCCAACAGATGAATTTTGGATCTGAAGGCAACTCAACAACAATGTGTGTAATACTAAGAGACCCATAAGGGACAGCGCAAGGAAATCCCACACTTGATGTTCCAAACTTGATGAAGAGCTGAGGAACTTCAGGACAGGTATACAAACAGTGACAAAGAGACAGTGATGCAATCGAGTAAAGCTTCCAGGCACAACTGCTTCAGAGGGTTTGTGGAGTAAACTGAACCACCGTGGGAGCATACGATGAGCCTCAATTCAGTTCCGATTCCACTGCCTTCCAAGAGGCGGGAAACAGAAGTGTACTCAGTGCTGCCTATTTATAGAACCAGTCTGGGATCAGTCATTAACAGCCTGTGTCTCCGCTACCTGCCGGTCAGTGGGGGTGTGACTCCTAAAAACGTTTGACAGCGGCCTGGCGGGGTACTGGGCTATCTGTGTGCGCGCGCTTCTGATCTTTCCTGCTTTTGTGACCGTACAAAGCCAATTTGTGTGTGCGTGTGAGTGTGTGTGAGGGGGAAAATATGCTAGTATTGGTGTAAGGAGGACTGTGTGTGTTTACTGGAGACAGAGAGGAGCTAGGTGAGAAGAGGTGTGATATCTGTCCCTGTGAGCGGGATGGAGCAAGACACCCTGGAGCCGTACAGCACTGCTGTATTCCCTGGACTGGAACAGAGGAATAGAACGGTCCACAAGGAGTCCTCTTAGTGTAGGAAAAAACATGACAAATGAATGTAACCTGACTTAGCCCTACAACATGAAAAACATCAAGGACCAAGAGAAACATGTCTGTTTGTGTGTGATTGAATGTGTGTGTGTGTGTGTGTGTGTGTGTGTGTGTGTGTGTGTTTGTCAGTGTTTACACACACACGTTTGTAAACAGAAGGAGGGACATGCCCATAAATTGCAGGCCAGTAAAGCCTTTTTGGTTATCGCCTAAATGAAAAAGGACAGCATTTTGTTCTCTGAAATAATAATGAGAGGGATGAATGTGCAGTAAAAAAAAAAAAAAGGTTTAATTATGTGGGTGTTCGTTCTTCAGGGGAAACATTTTAAATTAACATTCCTACTCAGGCGATAATTAAAGCCGAGAGTAGTCTGACCTCAGCTGCGTTGCCACAGGAGCCGTAGCTGCCCCTCTCCCACCTCTCATACGCCCCTACTGCCCCCGCCCCTCCCACATTCAGCCACCCTGTCAAACGCTCTCTCTCCTCCCAATGGTCCGCCCACTACAAACCTGTTTACCGTTGTGCTTAAATGATTAAACATTTTGTTTTAAAGGGTCCCTCATTTTCATTTCAAATTCAATCGCACGTTGATTAAGAACACCTGCGGCAATCCACTGGGAAAAGACACAGTGTGCCTCATATTGAGCGCGGGAGATTCATCTGGGACCTTACAGTAATCAACCTGTCAATCAAGCTGTATTTACTGTAGAATTCTGGTCAAAGGAGCTGTCACAAAACACAAAGCACAGAAACAGTGTGAGTCACAGCACGCATGTGATAAAGGAAAGCCATGACACCTGGCTAAGAGAGATAAGCCTGACAGAATCCGTGTCATGCGTTAAAACTATGTTGTCTTATGATGTCACAATGGATGTTATGTGTTCAAACTATCCTGTTCTGTGATGTCACAATTGATACTATGTGCAAAGTATTCTCTGTGAGGTCACAATGTAATGCACTCAAACTGTAATGACAAGATTTATCTACAAAAGAACATTTTTAAGCAATCACAATAAGATGCCATATATAAAAAACACACAAACAACATAAAGCAAGGGAAATGTGTCATTTTTACCACCAGTGGCAATGATTGACAAATTGCAAGAGCAAATCTATTTTGGCAGATCACTGAACTGAAAATAAGTGAATCTGCGGCACATAAACTCATTTACATCACAACGGTACAGCAGACAGAAGATCCAACATGCACTTGGGGATTACTGTTATTACCTCACACATGATACAAGAATGCTTTTCATTCTGTTTGTGGAAACGGAACAGAGCATTTCAGCACCGGTATTTGGACAGGGCTCGGATCTGCCGTTTTGTACAAATGCCACGGCCATCTCATTTAACACTGGCACCTAGCACGAAGACCAAAAGGAACTAAGCTAAACCGACAATGTGGCGCACGTATGGAACCTGCGCACGTCACATGCAAACGCATTCAAAATTAGCCTCTGACCCAGTTGGCCCAAGCGCACCCGGGAGCGCGGCTGTCTGTCCGATTTGAAAACATGAAGCCGGCGTGACGTCACCCGTCAGCCAGGTCGAGACGAAACCAAGACGGTGCACAAGCAAAGATGAAAGCTTGAGTGGCCTTCACCACATTCATTTTGAAAAGAAAACGACTAACCAAAAATACTCTCTTCTTACAGCACTAGTGTGATGAAGGAGTCAAACGTGGTCTTTACTGATCGTGTCCGCCATTTCAACACTAAATGGTGTTTTTATGAACTTTTATGAATGTGATTTTTTTGACGGTAAAAGGCACCAAGAAAGGAGAGCGCAGAAGCCTGTTAGCTTTTTTATCATGCAAATAAATGTCAAACCAGTCAGTTCAACCAATTCTTTGCAAATATTTTAGTCACCAAAAAGCACACAAGGACCAGGAAAAGGATGACTGCACCATTTTGCCAGTTCTTCTACATAATAACTAAAAATGCTTCATGATGAAAACAAGCCATTTAGCATGTCTAGGCTTGCCATTTCACCTAGAGAGTAAACAGCAGTGAGACCTTGAATATGCTTCTAACTAAATCAGGGGTTCTCAACCTTGGTCCTGGAGTTACCCACGTGTGTGCTGTTTTTGTTCAAATGAATCACTTGATGAATTAAGGTTGTCAAAAAACATTCTTGTTTCATAACTTTGTGCGGAAACAGACTATCAAAAGGCAGGTTTGACTCATTACCATTTACTTTGTCTTTGAACTCTTCGTTTTCCACAAATGACTTCATTTCCACGAACAGGTGTCCATGTTTTCGGCATTTAGTATTTCACTGATTCTCGATGTAGATTTTTCAGTGATTCAATATAAAATGCGACCTCTTCGAAAAGGAATAATTTGCCACAGCGCATTGCATAATGTCATTATTTGCCTGAGCGACGTGACTGATTAGAACTCATTATATGGTTATAAAATATGCACTCCTTGTAATATGAATATCTATTTCATAACGTGGCATCAAGAGTGTAAATCATCCCTCGTTTAATATTAAAAGTATCAAAATAAAAACAAATGACGGTGCTTTGTACGTCAGGAATGGCAGTATGTGTTGGGCGGGGGGCAGCAGAATACACAGGGGTGCGTTTAGAATGAACACGTCATTCCGCACATCAATAGCCATCTGTATTAAAATAAAACCTCCCTGCATCATACCAGGATTAAATTTTACCCCTAGCCCCTTATTCAGTGAACAGAACTAAACCCGAAGCACGCCTTTAGTGTGTTTTGTTAATCGTTCGAAAAGACCGTAAAATCCGCAATAAAAAATCCCCTTTACTCTGTACGATTTGACTCATTATTAAAACGGAAGATACAGCACATCTCCAGATCACTGCTTTAACCAACGCCTAATTATGGAGGCGATTGTGTCAGTAGACATGTACGGAAGGAGTGTCACCGCACTCATTATCGCTGCATTTTCATTCAGGCTGTTGAACTGGTTTTCCTTGCCAACTCACGCGTGCTACTATTGTATTGCACGCACCCTACTAAATATATTTTCGAAAAATGTGACTGAGCCATTAAAAAAATGTTAAAGATTTTACATGACTCATTAACTTCAAAACAGCATTTCGTTCAATTTGGCCCGAAGTGACTGCACTTTATCGTTCTCCGAAGGGACAAAGTGAGTGATGTTAGTGGATTGATGCACTGCTGTAATAAGAGCTTCGCCGCACGCAGACACTGCATGACAGTTCACATCCCCGACCCCAGCGCCGGTCGATACTTGCGTTTAGTTAACGGCGCTGTTGGAACCGCCTGCAGCGGCTCGTCCTCATTCTGCTGCCGCGCACGAAGTCAAAATTCTGCTCAGCGCAGATGACCTGGTTCTGCCGCCGATCAGGAAACCAGAGCACAATAATGATGTTCCAAAAAAAGG
Organism: Anguilla pacifica; assembly: GCA_039654925.1. Lineage (NCBI taxonomy): Eukaryota > Metazoa > Chordata > Actinopteri > Anguilliformes > Anguillidae > Anguilla > Anguilla pacifica. The sequence goes on from CM077299.1 coordinate 16,516,463, forward strand.
CCCATATATTAGCGAAACAGACACCGATTCACTTACGCAACAGCGCCCTAGATTACACGCGCCAATATGCCGGGCCTATCCAGCCCGTATTATGACAGTCGGCTGAGCTAAAGGCCCAGCATGAAGATTAACAAAACAAACGTAGGCCACTCTCAGTTTGACTCATACCCGGGTAAAAATACAAAAGGTGTCAAAAAACACAGCGGAAAGTGCATATAAAACAATGCCTGTTGGGAGGACGGAGTGTAGCACAGTGGGTAAGGAACTGGGCTTGTAACCGAAAGGTCGTAGGTTCGATTCCCGGGTAGGATACTGCCGTCGTACCCTTGAGCAAGGTACTTAACCAAAATTGCTTCGGTATATATCCAGCTGTATAAATGGATACAATGTAAAATGCTATGTAAAAAAAAAAAAGTTGTGTAAGTCGCTCTGGATAAGAGCGTCTGCTAAATGCCTGTAATGTAAAAAAAAATGTAATGGGAGGAATCCCATATCCAACTGCACATCCAACAGTATAGCTCAACAAGTTGACATGCACAGAACACATTAGGCACTATATAATTCCTGGAGCTACATCTTGACCAGCGGTGTGAAGTAATGCTTCAGCCTCTACCGTTATACAAAGGGAGTAACACGTTCCAACCAGAGTCCGGTCACTACTGTCGTACACTTCTGCAAAGCACTAAACTTCCTTAAAATATCCACCACCTTAAAAGGACAATATATAAAATATAATCTGTGTAAATCACATTGGATGCAGGAGCCCAGCTAATCATAATATTCCTTTAAATACAAATTAATTTCACAAGTCAGTCGGTGGTAGCACTCTCTGTACGATTTGACTCCTTATTAAAATGGTCTGATACTCCAGATCTCCAGATCACTACATTAAGGGTGCACTGTTTTTACTACCTTGTTATAGTCTTTAAAATGGGTTTTTTTATTTGTTCTGCTCACTGTAAATTAAGAAGGAGTTTAATGCAGTAATGAACACATTAATGCACTGTGTGTGTGTGCACATGTACATGTGAGTCTGTCTGTGTGTGTGTGCGGGCATGCGTCTGTGTGTGTGTATGTTGTGTGTGCGCACATGCGTGTGCGTGTGAAGATAATTGTGTCTGCTTAAGCGGAATAAGTACTGTGGGAGACGTCTGCACATGCTCTATATGTTACAAATGGGGAATGTGCTTCTCTCCTAGAGCATTAAATAACCCCGAGAGGGGTGGACATCGTTTTTATTGCATTGCTGTCCTGTAAGCGCATTCCTCTTCATTCAAAAAATGTGCAGACAAAGGGGAGGATGTAAAATCATGAACTTGAAAATGCACAGCTTTGTCCAGAATAAATCAGGGATGTGTATGCTGTGGATGCCCTGACATTCACTATATGACCAAAGTATCGGGACAACCCTGAGATATCTTACTACCCTAACAGGCTGCTGACATGGTTTACCATCTAAAACAAATATTTACATTTTTACATTATGGAGAGGGGCTGATACGTCTTGGTCGTAGTTAGGGCCTAAAAAATCTTACCGCTTTTGGCATAGAGTGGATAGACTGAACCAGTAATCATTTAAACCCCTTCTGGTATACTAGTCAGGTATGATGCTTGCAATCAAATTCTGGAGCATTTGAATAATTTGCAAAAAAAAGAAGAAAAAAAAGAACAGTCACAGCATTCCAACTACATATTTAGCATTGGACAAAAAGGCAGAATGCCCTCCCTTTTGAAGACGGATGTAACCCAGTCAAGCCAGACATCTAGAGAGGTGGAAATCTAGGGTGAGACATTCTGACATCTGAAACGGGCATGAGGTTAACTCCAATATAGCTCAGATTTTACCCAGATACAGCCACGTCCTAGATGGCTAGATCGCTAACTTTGACTTTACAACCCAACGCAGCTGGTTTTTCATCCGTGCGCCTAGACGGGGTTTTGCCCGCTTTTCACCTGAAAAACGTTCCCCGGGAAAGGGCATCACGCACGGGGAGAAACGGCAGTGACAGAGAGCCGGCTAAAAAAACACGCGGCGGCTGTCGGCAGACAGAAAGGATTACACGTTTACTACTCCCGCGCCGCTACAGTAGCCTGCCCGCGACAGTAACCCTATATCTTTGGCTGAAGTTCTAGCTTCTTTGTCTGATGTCTGATTCACTGCGCGCGGCTCGCAGGACTGGGCACGGAGCGCAGGAACACGATCCGGCTCCGCGACCGACATCAATCCGCCCCCCTGTCAGGTCACCGCCGTTACACCCTTGAACAAGGCTCGCGCCCCGAGCTGTTCCAGCGAATATCCAGCAGCACAGCAAACAGCAGGACGAATAAATGGGAGCGAAAAAATGGAAACGGTAACGTAGAAATCATCTATGCAATATACTGAGTGCGTACAATAAACACACACACACACACACACACACACACACACACACACACACGTGTTATACTGTTGCTTGGTGAGGTGGAGCATGGCCTTTCTGTTTCTCTACAGCTGAATATGCAGGGCCACCCATATGCCAGCCCGCATGCACGTATGTTTTTTAAATATTTAATATTAATTGACAGACAACTGTACTAAAGATTCTTTCCAGAGTTATCTCTGTCTTTGTCTCAGTCTTTGTTATTCAAAACGGAGTGGTTAAGAACCCAGTGAATGTAACCAACTCCAGCTTCAGAAGAGCATTGCTAACGATCGACATAACTATTATAATACTATTAAACTATTAGACACTGACCCGAGAATTTAACCGAAGTACATCAATAAACTGAAAAGAGATATACGATCACACAGACGGGGGCGCGCGCACACACACACACCCAAGCACCCACCGACCCACACACACACAACCTTTTGGTAACCTTTCATAAATAAAAAAACAGAGACAGTTCCCCTAGTGCACTGCTGCAATACCAGGCCAGCAGGGCACCGGTTCAGAGGGATCAGTTCCATCAACAGCACACAAAACACCACGTGACACCACATTTATTCATATCGACTGCATCTATCAATAAACATGTATGAAGTGTATGAAGTGCACAGCATCAAAAAAAGAAAAAAACAAAATTTACATTTTGCTTATTTCGCTGTATTAAATGGCCACGGCGTGCTCTGTCAAAGGGGCGCATTTTGCTGACTAGCTGATTCCATCGGTCAATAAATCTGAGGAGGAAGTGCAGCAATGCAACGTGTGATTTTCTTATTTTCTTCTTTTTAGCATTAACTTAATGCCTTAGTAAGCGTTCCACCTGCTGCTTTCGTCAAATGTGCCCTTTCCCTCGTTTGTCACTGTTAATAACGCTGTCAGTGACTAATGACGCTAGTCAAAACAGTGTTAGTTAGTGCCCGGCAGCTATGAAAGGGGAAATGTGACAAAATCCTTTATTAAAACACGCTGATTTATGGGGGGGGGGGGGGGGGGGGGGGGAAGTATAAACATGCTTTTCATTTCATTCTTGCCAAAAAAAAAAGCTACTGAATATCAATGTGTGCAAGCGAAAGGTGAAGAGAGGGAGAGAGAGTGAGAGAAACGAAAAAGGAACAGACAGGATTAGCCATAAAGAGAGAGGAAGAGCCTTAAACGCTGCAGTAAGTCCTGATGGGCTGTCCCTCTCTGTCAGCACCTCACACTGTCTAACGCGGCACACTGTGCGCTAACGGCCGCCGCGCGGCCACCCATCACAGACGTTTACTACAACTCCCAGAAGCACAGCCTGCATGCCGCCCCGATGTAATAATGGGATGGAAGGTTTCCATGGTTACGACTCGCAAGCGCTCACGTCAAATTGTCAGGAAACCTCGAGATGGCGATTATTATGTCTTGCAATATGGCCCGTAAATTTCCACGCCAAATGAACAGTTACGTAGCGTTTAGCTGTGGTTTTAAGATCAGCGGAGTTGGTCGTGAGGGAGAAACAGTGTTCGATATCAAAACTGCAATAATTTGGATTTATTTATCCTGAACTGTATTTTTTTTTTTTACTGCCCTGTCGGATAAAACCAGAGCTTTCGGAAAAATACCGAATTCCCGGTCACAACCGGCAGCTGGATGTTGACGAGGAAGGCGTTCACCAGTCGGAAGTCAAGGCGATTACGGCGAAGGCCGCGTGACGGGAACGCCCCGCGAGAGCGGCGTTTCGGCTGAAAGGGAGCCGGCTAATCGCCGCCGCGGCGCAGCTAATCGCGGGGCTGGGACCCGGACCGCGCCCGCCGCCCTCGCTAATCCGCGCCGGTGACCCGCGGGGGCGGCGTTTAGCGGGCCTGTCACATTCACAGGCGCCGCGGGGCCGACTCGGGGCCCCCTGGCACCGGGCCAGCGACCGCGGAGAGAGAGGGGGGGGGGGGGGGGGGGGAGAGGGGTCGAGTACGGCACCTGGAGCCGGGCCAGGGCCGTGATGAATATGGACAGGCTGAATAGATTACGGAATACAATAGATTGCGACCCCGCGCGCCGCAGGCTACATCAAAGAGCCAAGATGGCCGGTTGTCAACATCTCCTAACCGCAACCTGTCACTGCCCTTCCAACAGACGACGCGCTTCTGATGGATCACGTAGTTGACTTTAAAAGCCCATTTTCCTTATGCATGAGAGAGAGAGCATTGAAAGAGAGGGGGGCTGAGGGAGAAAACAGAGAGGGAGAGAGAAACAGACAGTCAAACAGAGAGAGGGAGAGAGATACAGAGAGATGGAGTAAGAAAGAGAGAGGGAAAAATAGATATTATTGTTATATTGTCTTACAGCTGTCTACACAAGTTTTGGCAACATGAATCCTGACATGCGCCAGGCCAATAAAACGCTTAATCTGAAAGTGCGACTCGGATTAGGCGCTGAGAGAGGGGGAGCGAGAGACGGGAAACAGAGAGATTAAAATGCACTTTTATTTCATTGAAAGGGAAGCTATCTGTCTCCGCACAGGCGCCCGGGGTGGAAGGGCAGCCGTCCAGAGGCTCTCTGCAGCCACACTGCTGATTCACAGCCCCCTGCGGTGGAGTCACTTAACTCCCTCCCTTCCACGCGGCTGGGAAGCACAGCCCGTCCCCTAACCCAGCTCTGCTGGAGCAGGACTGTCATACCAAGGCCCTGGCAGTAAATACGAAACAAGAGGCAAAAGCCGTGTTTCTACAGCAGAAGTCCAGATCTCTGTAACCCGTAACCTAGACACCGAGTTCACGCCGTTGGCAGTAGACACAGCTGTGTACATGTGAAAATCGGACAACCGGGAAATCCAAAGCTGCAGGAGCCAAGCTGGAAGGGAAACGTGACTGGCTTTTATTTTTTTAAGAGAAGAGTTTATACTGAAATCTTTGTTAAATAAAAGTGATTGCATCTATGAAATTACATGATGTAACGCTGAACACTCAGGCCCAGCTACATAAGAAGAATCTGACACCCTTCTTAGCTTCGGTAGGATGTTCAAAGAAAGCAATGCATGCCATAGAGAGAGAGAGAGAGAGAGAGCAAAAGAGTGAACGAATGACACGAACCTTGGCGAAGAGCGCCCCCTTGGAGACCAAGGCGTCGTGGCCGCGCGCGTTGGGGTAACACTGGTAGTCCGCGTCCAGGATGGGGTACCGGCTGGCCAGCAGCAGGCCGCTGTTGAGGAACTTGAAGCGGGAGCAGCACCCCTTCCAGGCGTAGCGGCCCACGTCGCTCAGGACGAAGGGGAAGTAGCGGTGGAGCTGCCGCCTCAGCTTGGCCGCCGCCCGCCGGTCGAAGACCTCCTGCAGGCACAGGAAGTCCAGGTTGGCGGGGAAGAAGGCCGAGATCTCGTGGTCGAAGCCGTCGTCGCCGTGGCGACGCCTGCGCAGGGCGGGCTTCTTGAACACGGAGGTGCGGTGGGAGAGGGTGTTGTTGGACACGCCCCCGCCGTCGCAGCCGTGGAAACGGGCCAGCGACTCCCGCGAGGCGGTGCGGCTGTCCAGGCTGCCCGCGTCGGCCCCCTCGCCCGCCGTCGGGCGGGGCCCGGTCGGGTCCTCCTCGGGCTCGGGCTCCGGGGCGCTGATGCTGATCTGGACCCCCGCCGGCTGGAGGGGGGGCTCGGGCTGCGTCGGCGCCCCTCCTCCCCCCGCCGCGGGGTTGGCGGGACAGTCCGCCGGGGGCGGGCACTCCTCGCCGCCGGGCCCGGCCCCGCCCCCTCCCTCCCGCGGCTCCGCCTCCCCGTTGCTGTCGGGCCGGTGGTCCAGGGAGGAGGTGCGGCGGAAGCCCCCCCCGCCCGGCTGCACCAGGCTGCTGAAGGAGGCGGCGCTGATGGACGTGTTGGTGGGCGAGTCGATGTAGATCTTGATCTGCGGCCGGCTGGCGCCGTTGCGGATGCGCCGGCCCACCTCGCGGGCCCGCCCCTGCGTGTCCGACAGGTTGTTGAAGCGCGCCAGCGAGTCGGGCAGCAGGCACACGTTGGCGCTGCAGAAGCAGAAGCTCCGCCCCTGCGGGCGCCACTCCCCCTGCGCCCCCGCCGCCCCGCCTCCTCCTCCTCCTCCTCCTCCTCCGCCCTGCTCGGCGCGCCGGGCGTCGGCCCGCCGGTGGCTGTAGGCGTAGGGCCGGCGGGCGGCCTGCAGCGGGGCCCACAGCAGGAAGCCCAGCAGGGCGAGCGGCAGGGCGGCCAGGATGAGCAGCAGGTAGAGCGGCGTGGAGACCAGCACGCACAGCGCCAGGAAGGAGCAGGGGTCCTGGGAGCGCCGTCGCTTCTCCTGCGACGTGCTCAGGAAGGACGCCAGCAGCCGGTCCAGCAGCCAGTAGCAGGGGAACACCAGCGCCCAGGATAGGCCGCTCAGGAAGCCCAGCAGGGGGCTGGAGAACGGGGCCGCGTGCAGCGCCATCTTGGGCTCGGCCCGGAACGCGGCGCTCGGCTGCCGCGGCAACGTCGACGGTGGAAAAAAAAAAAAGAAAAAAAAAAAGAAAGAAAAGAGACGAATCTGCCCGCCCCCCCTCGCCCGGAGAGAGGCCCGCTACATGGTTCCCTCTGGCGCCCCCTGTAGGCACGGCCACGGCGCCACCACGCGGGCGGGGTCCAGAGGGGTCTCTGCTCTCCCTGCCCCGGGCAGGCCCTCTGGTGGGGGGAATGAGGTATTACAGTCTCCTGCTGTGGGACATGGCCAGGTGAGAGTGACTACTCCTCAGGTGGGGGATATCCCATTCCCCTCTGGGCTGCGGGACTTACAGCAATCCGGGACCTGCCATCCCCACTCGAACCCGAAACCTGACAGGGAGAGAGGGGGGAGACAGAGGGAGAGAGAGAGAGAGAGAGAGAGAGAGCACAGTGTGACTCACAGAAAGGAGAGCACTGGATCAGTAAGGAGAGTATCTTTATGTCAGTGATCATGCTCACAGACAAAAGAAAAGAATTCATTATTGTTTTGCTGGACCAACGCTGCGTGTCTGTGTGTACAGCAGCCTGTGTGTGTTTGTGCATGCGCTCTTACGTGCGAGTCTGTGTATATAATTCCGTCTGTGCGTTTTGTGCTCGCGCACATCTGCGTGTGGGAGTTCCGGGAAAGAAATTTAATTTAAATGTCTCCGTTTAAATGTCACGAACAACAGCGTCAATTATCTCCCCTTGATCAGGAACAGCCTTTCCATTTCTCCAGACAAAGGTTCCCTCTTCCTTCAGCACATTGAAATGGAAATGACAGGAGCACAGATTTATTCACTCGGCTACCCCAGAGATTACGGCTACAGGTGTCGGAGTTGCAGGAAGTAGTAATTAGGCATTCTGGGTGACTCATACAGGGGCAGAGCATGCTGGGGAAAAAAAAACACTTTCAGGAGCCAGACACATTTTCATTGTTGTAACAAAGTTTTTTGGGGGTGCCCGCCCACCTGTCCGGGATGAACCAATGAGCTGCTGATATCACTGTCCTGACTCCGCTCCCAGCCCTTGCCTCCCCCACACCCCCGTGTGAAGGTCTGGCAGATAGTGACGTGAAATTCAGGAATCAATATGGTAACAACCAGCTTCCTCGTTACTCTCTTCCCCTCTCTCCCTCCCCCAGCGCCTCCCCCCTCCACTCATCCCTGCGGTGCTGTAACAATGTTCCCCACACTGCCAAAACAAAGTCAATGAATGTTCATACTGAAATAATATCATCAGAGACTGCTAGTCCCTCTCTCTGTCTCACACACACACACACACACACACACACACACACACACACACAGACTCTCTCTCTCTCACACATACACACACACACACACACAGACTCTCTCTCTCTCACACATACACACACACACACACACACAAAACACTCTCTCTCTCTCTCTGTCTCTGCCTATATGTGCGCGTGCTTGGGTGCCTGCATGTGAAAGCATGCGTATGTGTGTGTGTGTGTGGTGTGTGTATGTGTGTGCGTTTGTGTGTGTATGTGTGTGTGCGCGTTTGTATGCATGTGTATGTGTGCATGTGTGTGCGTCTGTATGTGTGTGTGTGTGTGTGTGTGTGTGCGCATATATCTGTGGAAGCTGGAGGGGGAGGGAGATGGTGGAATGGTCTCAGGGTGAATATGACCCAGTTACAGCCTTTGCACCCAGAGCCCAATGCACACCTCTCATCTATATTTACAATCACTAGCACACACCTCTCATCTGCTTGTGCACACACTTACACATACTGTATTTACATACATGTATACACACACCTCGCAACTACATGCACACACACTTATACATACTGTATTTACACACATTTATACACACACACACACACACACACACACACACATTTATACACACACACCTCTTCTACAAGTACATACACTTAAACATACTGCATTTACACACGCTTATATACACATACCTCTTCTGCATTTACACACAGCTCTTGTCTGAATTGATACATTTTACCCACTTCTTTGTGTCATCGTATCTATTAAACAAACACAGTTCACTCACATACAGTATTGTCTGTACCAGATCCGGTACATTTGATTTTCATATATCTACATATGATTTTCAAAATAAAAATATAATTATTTTTATTTTCATTTCAAACAAAATTATTGTAAAATTACTTATTTTCAAACACAAGTGACCACAGCAAAAGATAGAGAGAGGGAGAAAAATTATGTTCCTTGAACTGTTCAATTGTCCAGCTGCCATAAAATTAAATACTTGGCTTGAAAATGAAATTTAGATTAGGCAGAGGGAGAGGTAGAAAGAACACAAGAGGCTGAAACTGAAAATTTGCCTGAAATGAAAAAACAGAAAAAAAAGAGGTTCATCTTTACTGTGAAATTCCACAGTCCCTATCCAGTCATCCTCCACCCACTGACCTTTGACCCGAGTAGAGGGGGGGGGGGGGGGGGAGCAGATGGCTGAATGGGGGGAGGGGCAAAGAGAAATGCAGCAGCACTGATAACCTGTGTCCCAGAAATCCACATCATAATCCTCACCAATGACGCCACAACCGCCCTGTGCTCCAACGCGCGCGCGTGCATGTGCACTACAGAATTAGAACAGGAGCTTCCATTATTGCGACGTGATTAAATAAATAAAAAAATGAAAAAGTCTAAAACCCGGGTCTGTGCTCTGGTCACTCAGTAACCCTTAACCCTCACTGGCGCTACGGCGACATGAACAGTAGCCCCGGCGTAATCCGAACCGCAGAGCAGCCGGTAATCTGGTAATCTGGACTGGCACCGAGCGGAGAGAGCCAGCTGTGTGCAGAGGGGGCGGGGCGGAGGGGGCGGGGCCACGGGTTCAAGCGCTCGCTGTGAGCAGGAGGCGGAACGTGAGTGGCGGGCGGCCTGAGGAGCAGCCGAGCCCCAAACAGGAAGAGACGCCAACCGCCGAGCCACGCTACGGCAGACCTGCTAGCGCTGAGAGCAGCTCCCCAGCACAGTGCACAGCCTGAGACTCAGAGTGCACACACACACACACACACACTATACACACACACACACTATACACACACACACACACACACACACACACACACACACACACACGCATGCATGCATGAACACATATACACACTGTCACACACACACACACACACACACACACACACACACATGCATGCATGCACACATATACACACACAGACTGTCACACACACACACACACACACACACACACACGCACGCACGCACGCACACACATGCATGAACACATATATATACACACACACACACACACACACACTGTCACACACACACGCACACACAGACACACAGACACACTGTCACACACACACACACACACACACACAGACTGTCACACACACACACACACACACACACACACACACACAGACTGTCACACACACACACACACACATGCATGCACACATATACACACACACACACAGACTGTCACACACACACACACGCGCACGCACGCACGCACTGCAGCAGGAAGCTGCAGCGGCGGCAGCGCTGTGTGCAGGAATGTCAGAGGTGCAGCTCGCTCTGTGAAGCCCCGGGGCTCTGATAGCATCGGCTCCGGCGGCCGCAAAGGAAACGGAGCCCGGAGGCTCGCGCGGCCGCTCCGCCGGGTAAATAAATAATGATGGGCGCGCGATGAGCACCGCGGCGGGCAGCGTGCTTACCGAAACACGCCAGGTGCCCTCCGCTGTGTCACACTGATACGGATTAATGCGCCAATACTGCCACACACTGCGCGCGTGAGAGAGAGAGAGAGAGAGAGAGACAGAGAGAGAGAGAGAGAGAGACAGCGAGAGAGAGAGAGAGAGAGAGAGACAGCGAGAGAGAGAGAGAGAGAGAGAGAGAGACAGCGAGAGAGAGAGAGAGACAGAGAGACAGCGAGAGGGGGAGAGAGAGAGAGAGACAGCGAGAGGTAGAGAGAGAGAGAGAGAGAGAGACAGCGAGAGGTAGAGAGAGAGAGACAGAGAGAGACAGCGAGGTAGAGAGAGAGAGCGACAGCGAGAGGTAGAGAGAGAGAGAGACAGAGAGCGACAGCGAGAGGTAGAGAGAGAGAGAGACAGAGAGAGACAGCGAGGTAGAGAGAGAGAGAGACAGAGAGAGGTAGAGAGAGAGAGAGACAGAGAGCGACAGCGAGAGGTAGAGAGAGAGAGAGACAGAGAGCGGTAGAGAGAGATTGAAAAGAAAAGTATTGGTTATTTATGGGCGAGAAAACGACTCTGGGTGTCTCCATGTGGTATTTACAATTTGGGTAGGCGTATGCAAAAGAAAAATCAACATACCTGCATGCGTGTGCATGTGAGCGTGCATGTGTGTACGTGGGTGAGTCTGTGTGTGTGTGCGTGCGTGCGTGCGTGTGTATGTGCGTGGGTGTGTGTGCTTGTGTGTGTCTGAGAGAGTGCGCGTGTGACGGCATTTGATGTCCCCCTCAGCATTAGGTTGTTACACAGATGCGTTTAGCTGGAGAGTTTCAGTAGATGCGGTTTGCCACCGCTGAATTATTGATGCAGATGAGTGTTTGAATGCAAAGTAAATGGAGCCGAGTGTCTCTGATGAAGGCTAAAGGCAGAGTGCAGGACATAATGTGGCCTGTTACTGTGCAGGGTGTAATGGGGTGTGTTACTGTGCAGGGTGTAATGGGGTGTGTAACTGTGTAGGGTGTAATGGGGTGTGTTACTGTGCAGGGTGTAATGGGGTGTGTTACTGTGCAGGGTATATGGGGTGTGTTAGTGTGTAGGGTGTAATGGGGTGTGTTACTGTGCAGGGTGTAATGGGGTGTGTTACTGTGCAGGGTGTAATGGGGTGTGTTACTGTGCAGGGTGTAATGGGGTGTGTTACTGTGCAGGGTGTAATGGGGTGTGTTACTGTGTAGGGTGTAATGGGGTGTGTTACTGTGTAGGGTGTAATGGGGTGTGTTACTGTGCAGGGTATATGGGGTGTGTTACTGTGCAGGGTGTAATGGGGTGTGTTACTGTGCAGGGTGTAATGGGGTGTGTTACTGTGCAGGGTGTAATGGGGTGTGTTACTGTGCAGGGTATATGGGGTGTGTTACTGTGCAGGGTGTAATGGGGTGTGTTACTGTGCAGGGTGTAATGGGGTGTGTTACTGTGCAGGGTATATGGGGTGTGTTACTGTGCAGGGTGTAATGGGGTGTGTTACTGTGCAGGGTGTAATGGGGTGTGTTACTGTGTAGGGTGTAATGGGGTGTGATACTGTGTAGGGTGTAATGGGGTGTGTTACTGTGCAGGGTGTAATGGGGTGTGTTACTGTGTAGGGTGTAATGGGGTGTGTTACTGTGCAGGGTATATGGGGTGTGTTACTGTGCAGGGTGTATGGGGGTGTGTTACTGTACAGGGTATATGGGGTGTGTTACTGTGTAGGGTATATGGGGGTGTGTTACTGTGCAGGGTGTAATGGGGTGTGTTACTGTGCAGGGTATATGGGGTGTGTTACTGTGCAGGGTATATGGGGTGTGTTACTGTGTAGGGTATATGGGGGTGTGTTACTGTGTAGGGTATATGGGGGTGTGTTACTGTGCAGGGTGTAATGGGGTGTGTTACTGTGTAGGGTATATGGGGTGTGTTACTGTGTAGGGTATATGGGGTGTGTTACTGTGCAGGGTATATGGGGTGTGTTACTGTGTAGGGTATATGGGGTGTGTTACTGTGCAGGGTGTAATGGGGTGTGTTACTGTGTAGGGTATATGGGGTGTGTTACTGTGCAGGGTGTAATGGGGTGTGTTACTGTGCAGGGTGTAATGGGGTGTGTTACTGTGTAGGGTATATGGGGTGTGTTACTGTGCAGGGTGTAATGGGGTGTGTAACTGTGCAGGGTATATGGGGTGTGTTACTGTGCAGGGTGTAATGGGGTGTGTAGCTGTGCAGGGTGTAATGGGGTGTGTTACTGTGCAGGGTGTAATGGGGTGTGTAACTGTGCAGGGTATATGGGGGTGTGTTACTGTGCAGGGTATATGGGGGTGTGTAACTGTGCAGGGTGTATGGGGGTGTGTAACTGCAGGGTATATGGGGTGTGTAACTGTGCAGGGTATATGGGGGTGTGTAACTGTGCAGGGTGTATGGGGGTGTGTAACTGCAGGGTATATGGGGTGTGTAACTGTGCAGGGTATATGGGGGTGTGTAACTGTGCAGGGTATATGGGGGTGTGTAACTGCAGGGTATATGGGGGTGTGTAACTGTGCAGGGCATATGTATATGGGGTGTGCAGCTGTGTAGGGTATATGGGGGTGTGTAACTGTGCAGGGTATATGGGGGTGTGTAACTGTGCAGGGTATATGGGGTGTGTTACTGTGTAGGGTGCAATGGGGTGTGTAGCTGTGCAGGGTATATGGGGGTGTGTTACTGTGCAGGGTATATGGGGGTGTGTAACTGTGCAGGGTATATGGGGGTGTGTAACTGCAGGGTATATGGGGTGTGTAACTGTGCAGGGTATATGGGGGTGTGTTACTGTGCAGGGTATATGGGGTGTGTAACTGTGCAGGGTATATGGGGTATGTAACTGTGTAGGGTATATGGGGTGTGTAACTGTGCAGGGTATATGGGGGTGTGTAACTGTGCAGGGTATATGAGGTGTGTAATATGGTGCTCTGCTTGGCTGGGTTACCTGGGTGCAGTGCTCTCTTTGTCCTGTTATGTGAAACTGACCTTTTCTCTCCCTCTTTTTTATTTGCTTTGAAAGTGGCCCTCCCTGCCACCTGGCCCCCCTGCTCGGGCCCCGCAACCCTCCACCCTCTACCCTCCATCTCCCCACCCCTCCTGCCCAATGAAGAGTATGTGCCTGAGTGTGCTCAAGGGATCTCTGTTGCTATGGTGACCCAGTTGCAAGCACTTGGGAAGTGTGTCATTGTTCACCATCAGCGACTATCGAATGCTCCCTTTTTACTCTTCCTCCTGTGAGTGTGTATGTCTGTGTGTGTGCACGTGAGTGTGTGCAAGTGCATGTGTGTGTACCCTTGTGTGTGTGTGTGTGTACGCGTGTATGAGTGCTGATTCAGATGGAAGGCGATTCACTGTCTGCATGCTGTCTGCTTTTATAACCCACCCGTATTGAGGGAAGAAATACAGGGGAGGGGTCCCCCAGCCATTGGCCTGGTTATGATGTCACCACACATACGCAGCAAGGCCAATCACAACTCAGGAAACAAACAAACAGGTACTCCAGAGGCTTTGGAAAAAGCCAGTGGGTGGGGCCAGCACACCCATGTGTTTGTGCTCTCGGATCAGTGGGCTGGTCGAAGGTTCGAAAAAAAAGGAGAGAAAAAAGAGAGGGAAAGGTGGGGGGAGAGAGAGAGAAAGAGGGGGAGAGAGAGAGGGAGAGATAGAGAGAGAATCCTTCATTCTCACATTCTGTTGTACTGTCACACTGCCAATGGCTATCACTCTGTCAACACAAATAACTGCTCTCTCTCTCTCTCTCTCATTCCTTCCCTCAACCCCTTTCCTGCTCAATCTCCTTTCCTCTCTCCTTCTCTCCCTTTCTGTAATTGATCACTCATTCTCTTCCGGACAGTGTGTGTGCCTGGGCCTTGGGTAATTGAGGGTTTAATAGTGTTAGAGGATATGGGTAATGCCATCACCATTACCACAATGCAATCACAGGAGTAACTCAATCAGCCTCCTATCGCCACCTGCCATTCACATGTACTGTGGCTTAAACACGGAGTCACTGTATGCGTGCGTGTGTGTGTGTGTGTGTGTGTGTGTGTGCATGTGTGTGAGTGTACGTGTGTGTGTGTGTGTGTGTACGTGTGTGTGTGTGTGTGCGCGTGTGTGTGAGTGTACGTGTGTGTGTGTGCGCGTGTATGTGTGCATTTTTGCGTGTGTGTGTGTGTGTGTGTGTGTAAATGCGTGTATATACGTGGGTATATGTGAGCCTTTCTGGAGGTATGCTCCAGGATATAACATTCTGACATGGGCACAGTCACACATGTGCACAAATGCATGAATACACACACACACACACACACACACACACACACGGACACGGACGCGCGCACACACACACAGAGCTGGGCTCCTGTGTACTAGCAGAGGAGGATTATGGAGATGGTTCAGTATTACCCAGCATGCACCACTGCTGGCCCATATGTGCGCTAGCATCCTACAGGGCTGCCGCGCTAAAAAGACTCAAATCCAGATCAGCACGGATCAATACTGAAGCGCTAACCCGCCATCATTCGCTGCCCCTGCCCCCCCCCACACACTGCCCCTCCCTCACTGCATACTGTCCTACTGATCCATTGACACCCCCCTCCCAAACCCCCCTTCCCCCATTTGGACACGACCTCAAGCACAGGAGTTCTGGACATCCATAACAGCACTCTGAACACTCCACCCACTTCAACAGGTCACCAGGTTTGCAAAATGGCCAAACAGGAGACCGCAGTCGACAAATCCAGCACAGACACAACCTACGCCTAGCTGCTGTGAGCCCACACGCATACAAACCACGCCTGAAAGAAAACCCTGGAATTTAACAGGGCGAACCAACCGAAAATATGCACAGACAACCCAAGACGGACGGCAGCTACGCTTTTAAAGGATCGTCGGACGCGGCACAGGAAGACCCCTCCTGTCTGTGTCAGGCTGATGAGACGCGCGGTCCGCCCTACAGTCACAAATCCCGCGGGACGTGAGCTGACACGCGGTCACAGCGAGAGGACAAATGGAGACAAGCCAAAGCGCAGAGGAGCAAAGAGAGAGAAATGAAGGTGGGGACTGAGAAACAGGGGCGGGCGAAGTGAATGGATGGGTTGTGGAGGGGGAGCAACGCTGCGATTGTTCTCGGAAACTGCTGAGCGTTCGAGATGTGCGAGCAGAGGGAAACAGAACGGCATGCACCACAACTCTGCAAGAGGGACAGCGAGTCACAGAGGAGTCACAGTAAGTCACAGAGGAGTCACAGTAAGTCACAGTGAGCCACAGAAGAGTCACAGCAAGTCATAAAGGAGTCACAGACGAATCACAGCGAGTCACAGAGCAATCACAGAAATCACAGCAGGTCACAGAGAAGTTTTTCACGTCACCACAGATCGGCAACAGAGAAGAATGTCACGGGGCGACATAGCTCAGGAGGTAAGACCGATTGTCTGGCAGTCGGAGGGTTGCCGGTTCGAACCCCGCCCTGGGCGTGTCGAAGTGTCCTTGAGCAAGACACCTAACTGCTCTGGCGAATGAGAGGCATCAATTGTAAAGCGCTTTGGATAAAAGCGCTATATAAATGCAGTCCATTTACCATTTACCAAGAATAGAATCTGAGCCTCTCTGTGGCCAGCTCATGGTTCTGGCACATGGGAGTGGTTCACATCCCGTCCCTGTGCTCTGACCACGCCCCCCAGTCCAGTACATTCCACATGTACAGGAGACATGACTCCAGTGATCCGCTAAGGACCTACAGATATCCCAGAGATCTCAGCGCCTGCTGTATGTCTCTCTTACTGACTTGTACAGAGGTCTGCAGCCAAATGCAACCGCCAGACAGCCTGGTGCCAACAACTTCATCATTAGAATGTGACATTCCCTTTGAACTTATCCACATCGCTAACCGCTTTAGCCACTGAGTCTCAGTGCCTCCTCACTCAGAGTCTCAGTGCCTCCTCACTCTCACACCGAGTCTCAGTGCCTCCTCACTCTCACACCGAGTCTCAGTGCCTCCTCACTCTCACACCGAGTCTCAGTCCCTCCTCGCTCTCACACCGAGTCTCAGTGCCTCCTCACTCTCACACCGAGTCTCAGTGCCTCCTCACTCTCACACCGAGTCTCAGTCCCTCCTCACTCTCACACCGAGTCTCAGACCCTCCTCACTCTCACACCGAGCCTCAGTCCCTCCTCACTCTCACACCGAGTCTCAGTGCCATCTCACTCTCTCACTGAGTCTCAGTCCCTCCTCACTCTCACACCGAGTTTCAGTCCCTCCTCACTCTCACACCGAGTCTCAGTCCCTCCTCACTCTCACACCGAGTCTCAGTCCCTCCTCACTCTCACACCGAGTCTCAGTCCCTCCCCACTCTCACACTGAGTCTCAGTCCCTCCTCACTCTCACACCGAGTCTCAGTCCCTCCTCACTATTACACCAAGTCTCAATGAATTCTCACTCTCACAATGAGTCTCAGTGCTGTCTCACATTCACACTGAGTCTCCTTCTCACTACTTCATAGTTTCTCAAAACACGTTCTCTGTTACATTGCTTCTCAGTGAGTCTCAGTGCTTCCTCCGACTGTGCCTCATCTCTGTCTCACTGAATGCAGTCTCTGCCTTTTACTGTGGGTCTCAATCTTCACAGTGCTCTTTAAATGTAAAAAACACACCAGCGCAAACCAATCTGGGTTTGAATCTGTAAACCACAGAAGTGGGAACACTCGCCCCTGGATGCAGTCAATATTTGTCATTAACGTCATATCCAAAATGAACCCAAGCAGGTCAATACAAACCCAGTGTTTTCATTCATTCTGTTGATTACTCAAACTCGCCAAACCATCTGTGCAGAAAAAAGGAGTGCTTTGCATTTGACTATGCATGAGCTTCAGGGCCACGAGCCGACTGATCCAGGATTTCAGCTGCGAGAATGAGGCCATTCAGAGACTGCAGGGCGCAGTCTGCAAATACAAGCATCGGTTCTCAATGGAGGCTTCTTTCCTAAGCCAGGTGGCAGAAATTGTGAACTGTTGAGCCTCTTCTCTGTTCTCTGTATGCCCCCCCCCCCCCCCCCCTAAAAAAAAACTCCCAACCCCACCCCTCATCCAAAACACTGGCCCACAGTGGTGGAGAGAGCAGTTCCTGAGAATAGCCCTGAGCATCAGAGACTGCTGCTGTACATGTTTGTTGATATAAATCTGAATAAATCCTATTTTGAGAAGGAAAAAGAAAGAATTGTGAACAGTACAAGAGTTTAACTCTGATGAGTTCTGTTTATTTACTGTGTGTGTGTGTGTGTGTGTGTGTGTGTGTGTGTGTGTGTGTGTGTGCGCGTGCGTGCCATATGACTGTGTGTGTGTGCGGGAGGGTTAGGGTTATTCCAAGGTGGCCTAGGGTGGTGGGGCCCAATGTGAGGTCTTGTCATGGGACCCAAAATCCCTGGCGACACCCCTGTTTGTGTATGTGGGTGTGTGTAATACACAGAGATTGCATCTGTGTATTCAAGTGCATACGTGTGGGTATGTGTCCACATGTGTGCCTGTATGTGCCTATGGAAGTGTGCATAAGTACACGAGTCTCTGTGGTTGTATTTTTATGTGTCCTAATTCAGGGGTTGATACAAACGGATGTAGCCTTAATTCAGGTGGAAGTGCACATTACTTCTAACAGGCTCATGCCCACGCACACACGTGTGCACCCCATACAGACAGCACGACCATGAAGGAGGAAATGAAACCTATGACAGGGTGAGAGCTCTTGGTTTTGCGCGGACACCGTGTCCGGGTCTTTCGCGGTCGCACGAGGCAGCGTGGAAGGCCCCGCCTTTGCAGGGGGAGACAATCCCCTTGATTAGCGCGCGCGGGACGTGCTGGGAAAATTGCTCCCCTGACAAGAGACTTAAGATTCGCACTGATTCATAGCTGCCGCTCATTTCTGCTCAAGAGGAGCTTGTGATTGTGCCGCTCAGTCGTGACCGGCTCGAGAAGTTCATTAAAGTTAAGTCGCGGTGACATCGCTGCAATATTTACACCGGAAGAGTTGACAAGACGAAGCCGTTAATAGCTCAGGGCGTAATTTGGGGCCACACAGTGGATGAAAGAAATGTGCACCTCTGCCACTTCACAGAAGCATCCCCACGCGTCCCCGTGAACAATAAAATGTCATGCGGTAACTGAATTATAACACCGTATATATAAATCCAATAGTGGTAAATTAAACTTTACCACAGTAAAACATGCTGTGTCAGATGATTTCACGCTGAATATTTTACTGAGCGGCATGTCAGCTCGGCCGCGGGTTCACCCCTCCTCCACACTGTGGCTCATTATCGAACAGAGCATGAAGTTCACGGGAATGCAGAGAGACATGTCGACCACCAGGACCCAGGACAACCTCATTAACACGCAAAAAATCCGAGAGAGCTCCAGGCTAATAATCAAACGGACTATTGACACGAGAGGGCTGGTGCGCCGCGATGGATATAATATTTCGGGAAACTGGCGCTGTTGTAACCGCGGACACATTAAATGCCAGAACCAGGTACGCCAATTCGCGTTTTTTGTTCAACACGTACTTATATTGGCCATCTTATATTGGCTAGCGGAAACTCCCGACAGGAAACCACGTAAGCTTTGCGTTGTCGTCTTTAGCATTTGTATACGTCTGACTACGGCATGTGTGTGTATCTACACCTGTGACATCATCTGTGTGTGTGTGTGTGTGCGCGCGCATGAGAGAGAGAGAGAGAGAGAGAGAGAGAGAGAGAGAGAGAGAGAGAGAGACTGTGGGTGTCTGGGAGTTTTATAGCCCGCTGACTTTTTTTCACCACGTCAGCCAAACGGAGACTGGGGCAGCCGGAGCAGTCTATAAGCAATAGAACCACGCCTTGGTCACTGAAAAGCGAAGCGTACGGGTTACACAACTCGCGGCTAATCACTAATCACTTCTTCGTACCAGGATTCAGAACAAATCCAAGCAAAACCGAGAGCCAGAGCCAGCTTTTTCATATATATAGCATATACACTGTCTGTGTAGCAGTGTATCTTTATTCCCATATTGCATTACAACACACAGCATTTGATTCGAAATACATGTGCATTATTGATGGCAAAGGCAGTTACAGGCGCACAGAAATTTTTGCTCACAAAGCGGACGACACTTCACACCCTCTCGTTAAGGCAACAAAGCAGAGACCCTCGCGTATGACAGCGCGCGCGACTGACAGACAGCGATGTACAGTAGGCTACTCTCTCGCAGCTGCCGCCCCGAGACCGAGTTGCACTTCACTCCACTTAGCGCCAAACTATACATCCGGTGAACAGAGGCTAATATAACTACGTGAGCATTAAATTTATCTAGCTTTAAAACGTATAATGTTGTGCGGGGCACCGGCAATTCGAACGGACATAGCAGACAGTTTTCACAGCACGCGATTTGAGATGGACGGCCCTCTTGATGGCTCATCAATGGACGCACACGTCGACTCGCAACGGCTTACCTCCAAAGCCTCCTGCTCTCGAACACAATCCCTCCTCCAACACATGCAAATAACAGTCAAATCACACCCACCCGGCGACTCGCAGACTGCGAGGAAAGGCGCTTAAGGTAACAAAGAATCGCTCTGCTTTCAGATAAACGTCTACGAAAGTAGAAGGTATGAGAACAGTCGCGCTGAACCGTTGCTTTGGCAACGTGGTCTAGGCTTCATTTGGTCAATTTTCATACCTTACCTTTTCTAGTTTCCTTCCTGGCTGCTCTCCGTTTCAGAGTGATACACGCGTCGAGAGAGAGAAAGAGAGAGAGAAAGAACCCGGTAGTGTACTCACAGTTTCAATGGCGTGGTTTACAAACAGGTGGGACACTTGTTCCCCCCCTCTACATCAAAAGCAGTGAGTGGTGCTTCGCTCAGTGCTCTGGAAATTTTCGAACAGACCACCGTGCAGGCGCTGCGCTTCTCCCGACGGACTGCATGGATTTCTTCTCCAGCACCACCACACTTTGAACAGCTCCATTGACGTCACCTTCCTCAAGCTACGACGCCACACCCTTTTGATGAAGACCACCGCCAATAGCGAGGCGGAAGAACAACCAATCATCTGACTCCCCCCATCCTGCCTAACCCCACCCAATCCAACCACGATTGGCCGAAGTTTAGTGCTAGTGAATCTTCTCTAATTGCTAGCAGGATAACAAGCCAGGAGGACACGCGGATGTTCCCGCTTTTCCAGATGAAAAATATGACCGCGTCTGGAAAATGAAAGGCAGCATATTTCATGTTCCCGATCCCCCCATGTTTTGGCGCCATTCCCGATATAGAATTACATGGGACTACATTTCCCAGTTGGAAGAGCAATGTTAATGCACGGTCTCTATCGCTACCGTGAACGCTGTTTATTTAACAAACTGGCCTAGAAAGAAAGTCTATTTAAAAAATCAAACAATAGTCACACACCAACGAAAAGCTTAAAAAAACATATACTGCGATGATGATGATGATGATGATACTATTATTATTATTATTATTATTATTATTATTATTATTTTTTAGTGGCAAAGGATTCTTGAATGCAGTAGCCTAAGTGCTTGGGGGAAGATTTTTGAGAAAGCATGGGAAGCAAAAGGAACAGGGTGGCTACCTATTGAGGTCCTAAACATCTGAAATGTGCCTCAAATTTTTGATTTGATTATGATTTTTGATTTTGTTATTTCACAGGAATAAAAGCAATGCTTAAAAGAACAAACATAGTCTGAGGCCCAACTCAGACGATCTGATTTTTCACTGGCTTACTGCCTAAAGAGTGAGGAAAGGAGAAAGTGTGAGTTCAGGGACCAGGAGGATAAGAGAAACTGCATCAAAATTATGACTTAAAAAAAAGAAAAGAAAAGAGGGGGAGTGAGGAAGAGTACATTTGAGAAGAAAAGATATAGATGAGAAGATGAAGAGCAAGAAAAAAATTGTTTTGAAAGTGGGCATGGAATAAATACATCATCACATTGATACCAAAGGCATCAAAAAGGGATCCAAGGGTTTCGTTGATTCATATCACTTTCATAAACATAATTTACAATGAATATTCTGGTATTTTAAATGCTTACCAGTACAGGCTTACCCAGACTGGTCTATGCAGATCAGAAAAGGAATTGACATATTTACATATTTAGCTTTTAAATTTTATCCTACGTTATTAAGTAAAACTGCAGCATGATGTGATGACTTCCAAATGGCCTTTGACTATGTCATCTGAGAGAGCCCTACTCAGCTAGGGCTTAGGAATGCTGGGGCTGATGGGAAATTCAATGACGCAATTAACGGCTTATATGGAGCGCCCGTAACCTGTGTGCAGATAAATGACCTGAATACTGGTTGTTTCAAACTCAATTTGGGGTTAAAGAATGGGATGTGCTCTCTCCAACTTAAATTTTCCTGGACTTGGCACAGCAAAAAAAAACAAAAAAAAACAAAAAACACTGGAGGTAAGATTAGCTGACATGGCTGGGGGTGTTCTACACTGATATCATCATTCTTCTGGCCAAGTCCTTCTAGCTGAGACCATGATTCGCAAACTTTGTTGATCACGGTCACTAAATTGAGATTTCTAAAAATTTAAATAAAAAATATAAAAACAAGAACAGAAAAATCCAGACCATACATTTTAGAAAAAAGGAACAATGAGGTATGTACATGTACATTTCCTCTGGAATAATGGATAAATACCTGAATTTCATTTTTGATAAATATATTACATTTGAAGATGGTGCAAGATCTTTGGCATGTAGGACAGGTCCAGATTTGGGTTCTAGAGAATGTAAAATGAAAGTTTGTAAAGACCTTGGTTATTATGTATGCTCACAGTTCTGTAATTCCAGCCTGAATAATGCTGATGCATTATGGGTTTTAAAGAATCTATGCAAGCCAACTCCACTCCATCCAGCACAAGGCAATTATTTTATTTATTATTTTTTTTTACAATAGCACAAATTTGCATTAAAGCTCACCATTCAAGCTGGCATGAATATGGGGCCTAATTACATAAAGCAAAAAGGCTGTGGCGGTTAGGGCTTGGAACTGGCTGATCAATATGCCTGAAGACAGAATAACAGGGGTCATCAAATGGGATCAAACACACAACTGCCCTTGGACAAAGGAACACAAGGCTATATTTAATGAGGCAGATTTACAGTGCGTCTTCAGCAGTAAGTTATGAAGTAATGTCAATATCATTAAAAGCATGCCATTCCTATATTTAAGAAGTGATGTATGGTTCAAGCCAAAACTCATAACTTACAACCAACTGTGCTCCAGTACCCTGCTCCAAGAACACTGGCCTGTCTTTCAGTGCTAGATACACCACATGGCCAAAAGTATGTGGACACCTGACATCCAACATCTCATCCAAAATTATGGGCATTACTATGGTGTTTGTTCACCCTTTGCTGCTATAACAACCTCCACTCTGCCGGGAAGGCTTTATACTAGATGTTAGAGCATTGCTGCACGGACTTGTTTCCATTCAACCAAAAGTGCTTTAGTGAGGTTGGGCACTGAATGGGCAATTAGGCCTGGCTTGCCCTTGGCTTTCCAGTTGTTCCCGAAGGTGTTGGATAGGGTTGAGGTCAGGGCTCTTTGCAGGCCAGTCAAGTTCTTCCCCACAAATCTACACAAAACCATTTCTACATGAACTTCACTGTATGCCCAGGGGCATTGTCACGCTGAAACAGGCAAGGGCCCTGCCCAAACCGTTGCCACAAAGTTGGAAGCACAGAGTTGTCTAGAATGTCACTGCATTAAGGTTTGTCTTCACTGAAACAAAGGGGCCTAGCCCAAACCATGATAAACAGCCCCAGACCAAGGGGTGTCCAGGTACGTCTGGTCATATACAGTAACACTGGCCTGACTTGTAGTGCAGAAGGCTTCTCTCAGAAGGCTCTCTTTGACCAGTCTGCCATGAGACTCTAAGGATGTGACATTTTCATAAAACTGTGCGGAATAACCCGGAAACTTTAGAAACACGCCCTTTATGGATTTCTGAGGAAAGCACATACAATAACAAATGACTAACAAATGAACGCCATCTATCAACCTTTTCCAATACAATAGGAAAAACACGCCCACGCGTAGGTCGAGTCACACCACTGACGAGGCTCCTCCCCGTCCTCCAAGCGCACGCACACACGCCATCTGTACTTTCCACCATGTAAACCTCTGAAGATGATTTGACCTTTGACCTTTCCGCCTCTCGCAGGGTCATGACGCGGAATGGCACTCTCCAAGGTCTCCAGAGAGCCGGAGAGAACCTGATTACAATGGTGTGCAACGGTCCCACAGCTCCTTCTGCACGAAAATATCTGCTAGAGACCTTGAGGAGAAGGACGGTTTCGGAATTAAAAAGAAGGTTCCTCCTTCATAGAAAATGAGAGAAGTGGTGAGCCCAGCAGTGTGACCACATATTTCCATGTGTGATTCTCTCTCTCTCTTTCTCTCTGTGTGCGTATTTCCGTGTGATATATGTGATATGGGTGCGTCTCACTCTCCACCCCTGCAATATTAGCATGACCAGTCAATGTACAGTATTGCCAGAGAAATATCACTAATGATAAATCACAATTACGACACCGACCGCTTCCTCATTTCTTCCACAAGCTCCCTCCCTTCCCTCCCTTCCCTCTCGCCTCTCGCTTTGGCTCCTTCTCTCCATTATCTTTAACCCCCCCCCCCCCCCCCCCCCACACTCCGTTCTTTCATCAGAATACAGCAGTGCGGCCGGTGCGATTATGAATACAGGTAATATTTCAGTGCGATGATATCTCTTCCATGCTCAGCTTTCCCCCCCCCCCCCCCAGCCAAAGCTCTTAGTCCTAATTAATAATCTTTTTCAGAGTCACGCCAAACTCCCGCTCTAAGCTTCTCTGCCAGTGGGGAGTGCAGACTGTCCTCCTAGCAGCACACACACCGATGTCTGAACAAGTAAAGACGCGAGTGGTTTGGTAAAGCGCGCTACATTTGTGGGAACGCGTTTGCTGCGCGTCTTCCGCGCGCGCATCAGCGGAAGCAGAGCCTGTAACGCTCGGAGTCGCCGCGGCGAGCCGCGCGGTTCCAAACGGGGACGGCGCTTCGCGAGTCGGCTCGGTGATTCCTGTGTCCGGAGCTCCTGTTATCGGTTCGCCCTTTCAAACCAAATTCCCCCTTTGTTAGCGTAGCCCGTATGTGGCTGCCATGTGGCCCGGCTGGGACAGAATTGGCCTCCAGTGTTTATATCATGGCACGGAGTCCGCTTTCACGTTCAGGCCCATTTACCGCCACGCTGCGCCGTCTTGTTCAGCTTAAATTCAGCCTGACGTATGGGACTACTGACTATTGCTTGACGTTTATTTTCATACCTCAAATTTGTATTGCGTAACTTTACAAACCTACTGTGTAATGACATAATAAACCTATTGGTTTCATTCATTTTTTTTTTCTTACCAGGGCCCAGTTCTGACAGCACAATATTTCTTGAACAAAGCCACATTTACATGTCTCTGATTTAAACATTTGCATTTTTTATGAAATGACAGAAAAATGTTATTTGATTTACAATTAATGGCAAATTAGATACTATTCCTGTGTCTGCTGGAAAATGAACAGACCCTTGAAGATGTGAATAAATGAAAGAAACATTATCATATAGCTGCGCCTCTTTCAAAATTATTTTTCTCATCTCAGCCTGTGAAGTAGCAGAAGGGACTCCCTGCGAAAACGAGCCAAGTAAAATATCAGAAACTAGTCAGTTTGTGAGCCCTCACAGAGCTCTAGCCTGCTAGCTCCAGCTACTGCAAACGCACATAATGGTAACGAAGAAAGAGAAATGCAGTCTCCATTTTGACATTGTAGATTAGCTGCATCTTTAATGTGGACAGATTTGAGCAACATTAGCTTGCATCACAGCTGTAGTGTCAGTATGTGGTCACTCACCAAGTCATCTTCTTGTGCCAATTCCCTGTTAATTTTCATCTTCTTCACTCCTAGTCCCTGGATGCTTGGACCCCAGCTCAGAATCTTAACACTGTGGCCTTTTGTATGCATATTTCATTGTATATTTGATCTTGTCTGTCTCTGCTGTGGTTTAATGCCACACTGTAGCTAGCTCACTCTGCAGCACTGCTAACCAGCCCTGTTCCTGGGGATCTACCATTCTGTAGGTCTGCATTTCCACCATAACTTCACACACCTGATCCTGCTAAGCTACCAATCAGTAGAATCAGGTGTGCCAAATTAGGGTTGGAGTGAAAACCTGCAGGACGATTGAGCTCCAGGAACAGGATTGGTTACCACTGCTCTCCAGGATTCCCTTCCGTTGCTTTACTTCCGGGTGTTTCCACCGCAGTCCAAATGTTTAAGCTGGCATGGCTAATGACATTACAAAATGGAGTTCAGCCATAATAATAGGCGTCAATTTAAAAAATTTTATTTCCCACATCATTTCATCACTCATTATTTACTGGAAGAAGTTGTACCATAAATGAAAAGCTTTTCTTTCTGCTTTAATTTACTTTACATTTTATTATGTATTATTCCTTGGAAAAAAGTTGTGGAATTTCTCAAATCTTTCCCTCCTGAGCAGCCTAAATATATATATAAAAAAATGATACTTATATTTCAAGTAGACAAGAAGTAAATACTTCTGTTTCTTATGCAAAATTTTAGAAAGTTTGTAGAAAGCCAGAGAAACCTAATTTTAACATGCAAATAAGGCTGTGGAATTAGTTCAAATTAAGCCAGAATTAATTGTATTTTGACAGAGTGGCTGCTTGATGCTGATAAGGAATGTCAATGACGAAAGTCTCAACAAGGTACAGGTACCTGGTATGAGTTGTGATACCTGGAGAGCTTTCTGTGAAAGTGAAGCCATAGCATAGCATGCTTGTCACTGCCTACCCTGTCCACTGTTGGCTTGAAGAAATATATTAGTGTATCGGGACATTCTCTGTATCTGCATTCAGAATTGTTTACTTGCACTTTGTGGATCTGAGAGTGCACAAATTATATCAATTAGAGAGCGATGAGTAAGTGATGCTTCAGGAACACTGAAATGTACAAAGCCATCATGAGATTTCAATTATTCACTAATGTGAACAGTTCATTGGGTTCTGCTTTGGTGTTCTGTGGTGTGTGTGTTTGTGTGTGTGTGTGTGTGTGTGTGCGTGTTTGCGCTTTGGTAAGTTCACATGAGCTGGTGATTGACAGCATAACGTTAGCTCGACTCATTGTGGTGTCAGTGAAGCATCATGCTCGCATCAGCACAAAAAGGCAAAACAGGAAATAGACTGACATGCTAGCCCACGCCGTCTCTCGCGCTGACTTACTATAAAAGACACGGCACACTCTGAGATCATCACTTATTTACGCAGATATCCGTTCACTTAAAAGGACGGCCATTTCCTGCATAAACAGGCAGTGGGAGAGGGGCAGGCCGGTGGGCGGCGACCGGGAGCAGAGAGAGAGTGCTGTGTGTGGGAGCGGGCTCACACAGAGAGGCCCCTGTTAACACCAGGAACTACACGGCGGATAGCGAGACCTCGAGGGCTTCGCCAAGATCCGCGGAGCGAGGTCGCTGTCGCCGTCGGCCCGAGAGCTCTCGCTGATCTCAGACGCGGGTCGGAAGTCTCCCTCACGACTGGAGACTCCCCACCCCATGACACGGGACAGCCCTGTCTGGCAGCACAAAGCCCTCCGGTCCAGCGGGGGGCAGTCTCTTGGTCTGCCCCAGTCCTGCTGAGATGCTCTGGAATAAAGGGAGGGCCTGTGAGGGAGACTTTGGCCTGACTGGATGGAGCATTTCGCCTGTGTGAGAGACGCACGGGTCTGTGAGTGCACAGAAGCATGGGTGACATGTGCAGGTGGAGCAGAAGTTACTCAGAAACGCTCAAGGTTTGTCAGCTGTTCTTTTCCCCTCGTCTCCTCTTTTGCCAAATTTACCAGGAGTTCTTCCATTGGAGGACAGAAATAACCTCAGTGACCCGACACAGGTGAGAGACACCAAAGGTTATATGTATCTTGGTTACAGGTACAAGTGAACAGGTGTATCTCGGTGCACAGTTACAGGTACAAGTGAACAGGTGTATCTCGGTGCACAGTTACAGGTACAAGTGAACAGGTGTATCTCGGTGCACAGTTGCAGGTACAAGTGTAGAGGTGTAGGCAGGTGGACAGTTATAGATGCAGAAGACCAGATACAGGGCATTGAGTTGGCAAGGACAGTGTAAGGATAGTTACAGGTATCAGGACTCTGACGCAGTTGCAAAGGCACAGATACAGATGAGGAGCTCTAAGCAGTGTAGACTCAACACCCACATATCCAGATATCACACTCTGACCATATACCTACCTATCCTGCACTTGCCCTCGATAAAGTTAACCCTTCCCTACACCTTAATTACTCCCCTAACCCTTACAGAACAGTGAGGTTTGGCTCTGTGTCTTTAAATGTGATCCCGAGGGGGTCAGTAACTTAATCTCTGAATGGGATCCATGGGTATCAGTGACAGGGTCTGTTTGGCACCCCTCGGTCTGAGTAACAGGTGCCTGGATATTAGTAATAGGGTCTCTGTGCAGGACTCCTGGGTGTCAGTAACGGGCTATATGTGGTATTCTGAAGCAGGTCTGAAGCCGGCCTGAAGCTGGCCTGAAGCTGGGCACTGTGGCTGCAGCTTCCTGCCGATTGGTCAGCAGCTGTGTGTCTTTCCCTGCTTTCTTTCCGTGTGTGTTCAGGGTGAACCTGCCTTTAATTAGCGCAGAGCAAACAGCCGCCTCGCTCCGTTTGGGCTGCACAGGGTTGGCCTGTGAATGCGCGCCTGGCTGTACTCCTCTCTCTCACCCCGTCCTTCCAAAGACTCTCTTTCTTCCACGCCTCATCCTTTCTTGCCGTGTTTTTCATCCATAGACCTCTTTTCTCTCTCTGCCCTTTGTTCCCACCATCAACCCCCCCCCCCCCGCAGTTACTTTCGCTTTCCCCCCCCCTCTCTGCTCTTCCACAGTCCCTTCCTTCTCTGTGCTCCTATACCCCGCCCCCTCTGATGATGTCACACTAACAGGTAAACAGGCTCCCTCTCACACGCCGAGCTGCAGAGTTCACATTAAAAGCACAGGCTCTAAAGCACAGGCTCCCTCTCACATGCCGAGCTGCGGAGTTCACATTAAAAGCGCAGGCTCTCTTCTCTCTGGTTTGTCCACATTTGCATTTGTGCAGAGTCAACAGCATTGGATTCCATTAAATGAACACCCCCTCCCTGTTACTTATTTTTGAGTTCAAACACAGCACCATGGGAGAGACAGTATTGGAAACTCCAAATCCCAAAACCAGCATGTACCCAGGGCTGAAAGGGGGCTCTTTCAGGGTGGAGGGGTGGAGTGCTGGTCCACCTCCAGCCACCACTATTGGGAAAAATAATTTCTGAGCTGTTCTTTTTTTAAATATTATTTTTGTCTTCAAAATGGATCAGTGTCCATCATTACAATCACTCCCAGTGCAGCACCACTTCTAACCTGATTCTGATTGGAGACCAGGCTAAATTCTGGCTGTTCTGATTGGGGAGCAGTTTAAATTCTGGCTGTTCTGATTGGGGAGCAGTTTAAATTCTGGCTGTTCTGATTGGATAGCAGGCTAAATTCTGACTGTTCTGATTGGAGAGCAGGCTAAATTCTGGTGGTTCTGATTGGACAGCAGGCTAAATTCTGGTGGTTCTGATTGGAGAGCAAGCTAAATTCAGGTAGTTCTGGTTCTGGTTCCAGCCGGAGGGGGGAGTTAAAATCTGAGTCACAATCTGGCCTTGCAGTGTGTAATTATCCCGGGAGGGATGGAGCAGCTCTCCCCCTGTCACCCCCTCCCCCCATCCATCCTCCCCTCAGTGGCGTCCATGTGTCTATATCCACCCTCCCCCACCAACATACATATACACACAAGCACACGCGCACACACACACACACGCGCACACACACACAGAGACATGCACACACATACACAAGCACACACACACGCATACACAACCACACACACGCACACACACACCGGCACACACACGCTCACACCCACACACATATACAAGCGCACACCCACACGCACAAGCACACACACACACAGCGCAGACCCTGAATCTAGACAGACGTAACTTCAGCCAACCAACAGCATGAGCACAGACTCCATTTATCCAATCAAACAGCTTATTGTTGGACCATGGAGAAGGCTTCTGGTGAGAAAGAAATGCAAACACAAGTACAGAGATAATAAAGCCCGCACTCAGTGGGAGCAGTACTGTCCAGGCAAACAGAGCACCCTCTAATGACAGCAGATGGTTACTACATGATTCTTTTAGGGCCTGATTACTGTACTGAGCCCAAAGATGTCTGCAGATGTGTGTGTGCCCCCTCTTGTGGCCAGATCCGGACACTGCAGGAGGATGTGGGCTATAATACTGGCTGTAGCAACAGTCTTTGTCCACTAACTAGATTACCTCACTGTTTTATTATGAAATATGGAGTTGGCAGTGGTGGCGACAGCAGTGATTGTGACAGCAGAGGGCCTGTATTTAATTCAGAGGTCACACACTGTATCCTTGTGCTAGAGACGGCTGGGAGAGAGAATAGAGCCCTCTGGCTCTGTTTGGAGAGTATGTTACAACCAGAAGGAAATAATAATATAAGAGCAGAAACAAAAAAAGAAAATGAAAAGAAATTAATGAATGAACGTGAATTTCAAGAAACAAATGTGTCATTCAAAAAAACAATGTTTGCTGGTTAATTACATTTATTTTTTGTATTGGTTGCAATGCGTCGTCGCGGTGATTGAGCGACAATAACAAAGAGCACAGGTTCCGTCGGCATGCGGCCAGCGCGAGCGGGAAACCCTGGAGGGTTCAGAGAGACAAACACCTGCCCAGCTGCGTGGAGCCAGCGCAAACCGCGTTCGCAGCCGCCCTGCCGTGAAACTGCTCGCGGATAAGCACCCTCTAGTGACGGCCACTGGCTCTACACCCTCTACATCCATTTCCCTGTTGCCCTTTTGAAATTAATCAATGAATGGGTTTCTTTTATATAAGCGAGGATTAGAATTTCTGGCAGTGTCATAAAGGTACACATGAACATAAAATGGCTAACATGCAAACTACAACAAAAAACAAAATGTAGAATTGCACACAGAGTATAATTATTTCCAATGCGCTGGTCCTGGAGGTTGCTTCCCGGAACATGCGAGCACACAGTGTACCAGAAGAGAGTGTAATGATACTCTAACAGTAGGCAGCTTTTTGAACCCATCAAGTAATAAAACCCTACTGTGGACGGAGACAGTTCAGATGAGGTCACCTCGTGCATATTTAATGCGTATTTTAATTTTTATCTCCTTTTGAGCTCCATGTATCAATCAAACTGTAAATCACAGCGGATTCAGGAATGGAGCATGCAGTACACATAGTACACACAGTACCGCAGCTTTGCCAGGTAGCCATCTAAACAGGGCAAAGGTAACAAACTCCATTTTAGGTAAAAGCAAACAACTGTTTAGCGTTTGTTAGCGAGCCGTTCTGAGTTCTGCCCTCAGTCATTTACTTGGTCCGACATTTCAGCCGAGTGTCCTCATAAGCTCGCGCGTCAGAGCTCTCAACTGTTTTTGCATCCCTGTTCCGGAAGCTTTTGTATCCCTGCGCGAAAGGAAAGGCCGCGATCTAATGTACTAGCGAAGCAGCTAATTAGGCTAAGCTAATCGTTGGAAAACAAAATGCTGTGGCCGCACCAGGCCTCCGGTAATGGAACTGGCAGCTCCTGGAACAGGGCACTCTGTTCTGGTGGGGGTTGGGTAGATCGCACCGATGTGAGTCACATAAGTAACAGCTTAAATAATGTAGGTCTCACAGCACTTTGTGTTGCTGAATGCGTGCGTTGTGCTGCACAGGCTCACGCTGTTGTGCGTGTGTGTGCTGTTTGTTGTGTTATGTTGTGTATGCCAAAGTCACACATTGTGGCGAGTCCTGCGCTTTTGTGTTCTGCTGTGTTGCCGTGTGACTGTATCACACTTTCCTTGCATTGCTAACGAAACAAAAAAAAAAGACATAATGAAAAATCACCAACGCGATGCGACGTTGACACAAATGCCTTTATTTCTAAGTACGTCTCCACACATGGACAGTGACAGCATATTTATATCGGTATTACACGTTCGTCGTAATGAAGCAGGGTTACAGCAAGACTCGCCCTCCGTGGTCGGAGCCAAGCTCGGGTACACGCCCACAAGACAGGAGCCAGAGAACACAACAACTTATTGCTCAATACAAAAGAATCTATGATAATCATAATAATTGTAATTATAATAATAAAACACGTCACAGAACACATGTAACCACAGGGTAATACTATTTATATTGTTTTAAAAAAAAAACCAAGAGGATTTCAGGTTAGAGGGGAGAGGAAGAGAAATTCAGTGTGTAAGTCAAAGCCAGACTATTACTGGAGAAACAAACTCATTTTCTTTCCTCTAAAACAGGCAGTATCTACAGCGCAGGGATCTGGGGGGGAGGGGGGGGTAAGGGGATTTTTTGGGGTGAAGGGGAGGGTGGTGGTGGTTGCGTTGATGATATTGCACAGCACTTGGAAAGGACCGGAAAGTACACGGGCACGTGCAATGCTATGCGTCCATACATTCAGGGCGCCCCCTGCAGGTCAGTGGAGGGGGGATGGGATGGGGGGGGGGGGGGGGGTTTACTCAGAACCGTCTCTGCTCTCTGTTCTAAGGGGCTCTACCTAAAAAACACACCCGCAAGTGTTTACCACCCGCTCCTCCTCCTACGGCCTCCTCCCTGACCTGGCGCCCGTGCTCCCTCCCCCTCACCCACCCTCTAACTCCCCCCCCCATTCTTTACTGTCATTTCTCCATCCAATCACGCAATTAGACGACAGGCTTCGGTTTCCGCCCCCTTCCTCTGTCGCCCTCCCTACACTCGCTCTTCTTTGGAATGGCCCAGCAGCAGGTGTTTTACTCCCTCATCAGACACTCTTTTAACCCCTTAAAGCTGTGAGGTCACGAACATGTGATTAGAATGTTCTCAACAGAACATTCTGAAGCTGATGTCACAATCACTACTGCTAATTGAATGCAATGGAGTTCTAGAACACTGACACTCGAAAAAAACCTACTCTTCAAAGGGTTAACCAGAGCAGCAAGCGGGGCCACAGGTGCTGTAGGCTTACAGCCAAGGCCCCGCCCTCCTTTCTATGCCTAAGATCCTCTCCAGTCCAGAGCAGCAGGTACAGGTGGTCCTCTCTCTCTCTCTCTCTCACAACCCTTTTCTCTCCTCTTTCATTCCTCAGCGTGGTCTACCCCTTAACACCATCCCTTTTTTCTCCTCCTCTCTATCCCTCCTCCCCCCCGTGTCCTTCCTCCCCATCTCCAATGAAGGTGCTTTCTTTAAGACACCCTCCGTTCTCTGTCCTCTTTCTCTCATTCCTCCTTCCACTCTTCTCAGTCATTCCCTCCTCAGGGTTTCTGACCAATCACAGCTCAGCTGTGACCGAGAGGGGAGGGCTTATTTCTTCCACAGAGACATGCTCTGTGTGTGCGAGTCTGTTTTTTTGCTGGAGCTGGTGGAGTCAGGTGGGAGGGTGTGGAGGTGCATGGAGGCCTGTGTGCCCGGTGGTGCGGTAGCTCAATGCCACACACTGCTGGCGACCATACAACAGCAGGTCAGAGGCTATATTAAATGCCAACCTAAATGGATGCTATTTCTCAGCCCAACTGCTAGGGGTCGCTCTCCCCCGGTGTCTCTTTCTCTTAGCTGCCTCCTGTGGGATCCCTGCAGCCACCTGCCAGCCCTCTGTTGCCAGGCAACGTTGTGTACCGGAAGTTCACCTCAGTTGATAGCCCTTATGGGGCGATTCTGTGTGTTTGTGAGAGGCGGGGCACCAGTGATTTTTAGGGGAGTTGGAGGGGGATGGGTGGGGGTTGCCCTACATTCCGAGCTTGGAGCAATTGGCTCCTAAAAGCCCCGCCCCTTACAGACACAGATTACAGCCCCTGCAGTAGTTGCCTTCAGGCACCCCCACATGGGGCGGGGCAGCACTGGGAGTGACAGGTAAGCAGTTGAGTGAGGGAGGGGAGTGGCCTCTCTGGGAATACAGCGGGTTTGTATCGCTATGGCAATAACCAGGAGCCCCCATCACGTGGATCAGTCAAGACTCACCTGGGTAGAGCCCCACGGTCTCCCATCAAATCTGGGCCGTGTCAGTGCCGACTGTGGCCCAGCAGCCCTACAGGGCGATTGCCGATTGCATCGCTCAAGGTTTGGGGGGGGGGGTTCAGTCGGTTTGGGATCTGCATCTTGTGACCCCTGCTGGTTGATAGGGCGCCAGTGGACTGCATGCAAAAGCTGCATACGAAAGGTCTTCCTCTGACTCCACTCTGTGCTTAGCTAAGCTGTAGTCAGCGATGTGAAAAGAAACGGCTGGTGGCACCACAAACTGTTGTCTACGCTCTCCCGAATCGGCAATGGAGTGGAGTTGGCCATTGCAAATAAGGTTGGGAACTGGACACGCTCGGCCCCACGGTGGGCACCAAATTTACGCTAATAAAGACTCGTCTGGGTAAAACAGGCCTGAGGCAGCCCCACACACTGCAGCACAACACACCCTGCCCTGGGACTGGCAGCGCCCCCTATAGGCTGATTGCACCTTACTCTGCTCCTGCAGGGAGCCATGCTATAGTCACTGCTTTCAGTCTGACCCTATTTATTAACATATGATACTATTACTATAACTTATCAGTGCACTTATGCCTTATGGACAATGAGTGTCTGCTTATGTGAAAGTGAGCATGTATGTTTGTGCATGTGTGTCTACTGCAGTCTCTATGCCCGTGTGCATCAGTGTGTTTGTGTATACTGCAATGTATGTGTGTGTATGCTTTTGTGTCTATATTGTAATGTATGTGTGTATATGTACTGCATTGTGCATATGTGTGTGCACGCTTGTGTGCGCGCCCTTACATGTGTAGCTGTGGCGTGTGTGTGTGTGTATGTGAGCGTGTGCGTGTGCAGTATGCGTGTGCGCGTGTGTGTACGTGTGTGTGTGTGTGTATGTGTGTGTCTGTATGTGGCGTGTTTGTGTGTGTGTGAGTGTGTGTGTGTGTGTGTGTGTGTGTGTGAAAGTGTGTGTGTGAGCGTGTGCAGTATGTGTGTGTGTGAGTGTGTGTGTGTGAGCGTGTGCAGTATGTGTGTGCGTGTGTGTGTGTGTGTGTGTATGTGTGAGTGTGTATGAGTGTGTGTGTGTGAGTGTGAGTGTGTATGAGTGTGCGTGTGTGTGTGTGTGTGTGTATGTGTGAGTGTGAGTGTGTATGAGTGTGCGTGTGTGTGTGTGTGTATGTGTGAGTGTGAGTGTGTATGAGTGTGTGTGTGTGTGTATGTGTGAGTGTGAGTGTGCGCATTGCGGTCGCGTCCCCCCACAGTACCCAGCCACCGTCTGTGTGTGTAGCTTTGGTATAGTCATGATAAGGGCTGGGTGCTCTGGGGGGAGGGTCCCCGCGTTTAAAGCTCCGCCCCCTCCTCCGCCCACGCTGTCCCGGCCCGGCGCCTCCCCCGGGGCCCCGCCCGTTCTGCCTCGGCCCCCCGGGCCCGGTTTTGGTTTGAGTGGGAACGTGATTGTCGTCGGAGGGGAGACCCACGCGGGCCGATCCTGAACAGAACGGCATCTCTCTGGACCCACAATGCCCTGGGGAGGCCCGGCGGGCCCAGACCGCGAACCGGGGGGGCTGGAGCCGCGTGCAGGTGAGCCTTCTACAGGTGGAGGTAGGTGGATGTTCTCGCACTTGGGTGGAGGTATATGTCACGCGATGTCGTGGAGGTAAATGTTATGTTGCCCTCGTCTCGTCTCTAGGGCTGAAGTCCAGCCTGAAGAACCACTGAAATACCACTGAAAAAACCACTGACTGACACAAGAAGCTCCTTCTCTCTCATCATAAACCGAACACACTGACCTGCACCTCTAACACATCAAATTCTCCCTGCTAGTGCTCTGGTCACCAACAACTCACCCATGTACAGCTTTCTGTCTGTAAAGCTTAACTAAGCATGCTCATTCCAGTGACCACTCAGCTGCAGCAGTTCTGAGCATGCTCAGTGCAGCGACCAGTCAGCAGCAGCAGTTCTGAGCATGCTCAGTGCAGTGACCAGTCAGCAGCAGGAGTTCTGAGCATGCTCAGTGCAGTGACCAGTCAGCAGCAGCAGTTCTGAGCATGCTCAGTGCAGTAAGCACTCAGGCATTAGTTCTGAGCATGCTCAGTGCAGTAAGCACTCAGGCATTAGTTCTGAGCATGCTCAGTGCAGTGACCAGTCAGCAGCCGTTCTGAGCATGCTCAGTGCAGAGACACAGCTCTCTATCAGTGCTGTGTTTTGCTGGGTGGAGAGTGAGGCTTTATCAGCCTTAAGACCACTGTACCCCTATGCCCTTACAATGACTTTGCCACTTCAAACTGAACCTTAATGTGCTTGAGAAGTAGAGCAATGTTTTCATTGGTGGTACCATGGTAACTCCAGACTCCTGGCCTCACAGGGTGTCTGGGTGAGAAGGTGCCAGTTAGAGTGGGCGGTCCTATCCCAGGGCAGGGGTGGGGCTACATGCCACCGTGTAACAGGCCTCGAACACACCCAGGAAGAGCCACACCCACCGCGCCCCCCCCCCACCACGCACACAGAGCCACACCCACATCCTCTCCACCTGTTACACCCGCACCATGCCTTCACTCGCATGCCTTCACAAGACGAACACCTGTGAACACACCTGCTGCACATCGGCCCCCGACAAGCTTCGCACACCTGAACAGCCCCGCCCCTTAGCCCCGCCCCGCCCCCTCCACATCTCTACCCCTCAGCCCCGCCCCTCTCCCTCCACATCTCTACCCCTCAGCCCCGCCCCTCTCCCTCCACATCTCTACCCCTCAGCCCCGCCCCACCCCCCTCCACATCTCCTTCGGTGATCCAACAGATGACTGACACATCAGGGGCAGGGGAACAGGCATGGGGTGGGGTGGGGTGGGGTGGGGTGGGGTGGGGGGAGACGGGATGGGTTACCGTTGAACACAGCTACGGGGGGAGAGGGGAAAAGGTATCCAAAATGGCGTCTCAAAAAACATTTTCATCAGTTCTGGGGACAATAAGGTCTGTGTACAATTACAGAGAAAGGGAGAGAGAGAAGGGAGGGAGAGGGAGAGAAAGAGAGAGAGAGGAAGGAAGAAGTGCTAGAGCGAGAAAGAAAGACAGCGAGGAGGGGAGAGAGAGAGAGAGAGAGAGCGGGAGAGCCGGAAGGTCTGAAACCCCCCCAGGCAAACCGGGCAGACTGTGGTGTGGGGTTGTGCCGGCCCCTCTCCCGGTCGCCCCCCTCCCCCTTCTCTTCCTCAGCGTGTGGGTGTGTCCGCACGCTCAGCAGGAGACCTCCATGGTGTGGTTGAGCTGGCCCACCCCCTCGCTGCTGTCCGAGTGGGTGCAGGCTCGCCCGCGGGAGCCCTCCACGGAGCTGGCGCTGGTCAGGGAGGCCGTCCGGGAGCGCGCCAGCCGCGTCATACTGGCAGAGGGCACTGCAGGGAGAGAGAGAGAGAGAGAGAGAGAGAGAGAGAGAGAGAGAGAGGGGGAGAGGGGAGGGGAGAGAGAGGGAGAGAGAGAGAGAGAGAGAGAGAGAGAGAGAGAGAGAGAGAGAGGGAGAGAGAGGGGGGGAGAGAGAGAGAATGTGTCTGTCTGGCTGCATTAAGCTTTCAGAAAGAAAAGGAGTATTGGGGCCAAACAGTCCTGGATGCATCTGAGCGTTCCGGAAAGGGTTGCCATGGGAACGGGGCGAAGGGGAGGGGGGGGGGGCGGGGCATGCGTCGCAGGCGAGTAGCAAGGGCCACGGCACGAACGCGAGGCGTCCTCAGCTCCGGCACCCTCTCTACGCTCCCTCACGCACATCAGACGCTCTTTAGCCTAAGCCCCCCCGGTCAGCTGCTCAGCTAAGGCAAGCAGCACCGACACAACTGCTCCCCGTGTGCGATCGCAGCGCCATGCAGTGGCCACACTGGGTACTGCCGGATCTGCTTTTTCATCATGCAAGCCCCCCACCCCCCCGCCAGACACGACCCGCTTCCCACTAGTGCCATTTTACCCCCAGCGGGGCAACAGCAGCCCTTGCAGGCAGACGGATGCCCCGTGCAGGGCTTTTTACCCCCCCCCCCCCCCCCCGTAAAGCCCCCCTGTTGTTTAGATGCCCCTCCAGCGCCTCCCCGCATGCAAGGCGTTCGCCCCGTGAACATCTCGCGGGACCGTCCCGCCACAGACAACCAAACTCCATGCAGCGGCCCCCTCTGGGGGGGCTGAGGGGTACGGGTGCGTGAGGGTACACACAGAGCACATTTTTTTTTCACCGAGGTGGGAAAAAAAGGATCTAATGAGTTCATCTGAGATGGGAAAACATAAATCAATCACTCAGAAAAATACACCCAAAAGAATCAAAGAGAAACCAATTCATAACCAAAAGGAAATAAAAAAAGCAAAGAGACAGGAGAGCTACAGAACAGAGCCGGATGTCTGAATGC
Organism: Anguilla pacifica; assembly: GCA_039654925.1. Lineage (NCBI taxonomy): Eukaryota > Metazoa > Chordata > Actinopteri > Anguilliformes > Anguillidae > Anguilla > Anguilla pacifica. Next base: position 16,554,562 of record CM077299.1, read on the forward strand.
ACTGGAGGGGGCAAACAGGAAGTGGAGAGAGTTATACAGGAAACAGGAAGTACCTGGCCCTCCACTCAACCTTCGATCCTTTACATACGCAACTGAGAGAAGGAGGCAGGGAAACACAAGGGTAAGATTAACATAGCTTTCAGCGACACACAGTACAACACAACCAGACAAGACTCCCTGCACCCCTTAACACGACTACATAGCACAACACACTCACACACATACACACACACACACACACACGTTTACAAACACATACACATACACACACACACACACACACACACTGAACATGAAAGAAAAACATTGAAGGAACAGAAGGAGAATCTGTAGAACATGAACCCAGGCTGGATCAGACCGGATCAAACCTGTTCTGACTGGATCAGGGCAGTGGCACACCATCAATATTGCAAATGTGCCATTGATTAGTGGGTGACAGAGCTGTCAGTGGTCATTCAGGATGTCACTGGATAGGACAGGTGTGTCATTCAAAAGGTGTGCTTTTGAACAGGCGTGTTGACGACATTGTCTTGCATGTTGTTCCTTTTCACTGGTGACTTTGGAGTCACAGTATGGGAGAGATAGCGGTGAACACGTCTTCCTTCTACAGCAGTGAGATATTGCTCAGTATGATAACATCTCACATTTAACATGCACGTACACACACACACACAGACACACAGACACACACACACACACTCTCTCTCTCTGTGTCAGTCAGAAGAGGAGTGGTGTATACATACTGTAGCCCATTCCCTGGAGGAAGTATTTGAAAGCTTCAGTCAGTTTTCCGGGCTGAAAAACAATGAATAACTAAAATAAATTAACTTGGTATTTTTTCCCCAACATTGTTTCACATTAAAGGGGTATTGACTCTTGAGGCCCCCCCCTCAAGGGGGGGTCAGGTGTGAACAGTAAATCTGACCTGTGTGAGCTGGGGCAGGCCGCCAGAGTCCGCCATCTTGGGGGGGGCGGGGGGAGATTACATCACAAATTTACAAAACAATAAACAGACACTTAAATAGATCATTTCCATACTCCACTAGCTTGAGTGGACAATTCACTTTACAATTCACTTTATTTCAGTGTGAAATTCCAGCCTTGTGAAACAGCACCAATGGCCATTAATTAGTCTAATTATTCAGACCTGTTAGTTTTCTCCCACAAACAACACATCCATCTCAGCTTTCTGGACATTTTTTGGAAGGTGCCCGACTTACTTTCAGGAAGGTGGTGTTGGTCGGGTCCAGCTTGGAATTGCACTCAACCTGGAAAAAAGAACAGCAGAAACAGGGAGTGACCAGAGCGGGAGAAATAAGAAGGGAGGGAAAGGAGGAGAGAGGGAAATGCCAGAGGGAGGACAGAAGGAGGCAGAGAGGGAGGAGAGAGAGTTTATGTGGCGTGAAGGGTAAGGACGGAGGGAGGAGCGGAGAGCTGGAGCGATGACTCATTCTAGCGCATTGCCCTCCCTGTCTTTCTCACTCTCTCTCTCACACTCTGTCTTGCTCTCTCTCTCTCACTCTCGCTCTCCTCTCTGTCTCTCTCACACACACTCTCTCTCTCTCTCTACCTTTCAATTCAATTCAAATGGAGCTTTATTGGCATGACAAATAATATTGTGTTGCCAAAGCATATTAAACAATAAAAAATAAATAAATAACTAAGATTATAAAAAGTTCATAAAAAATAAAGAACAATCAAATATATATTGAAAGTTGATAAAAAACATTCATGTTTACACACATAGATCTAAACACATATGCAAACATTATATACGCATACATACATATTTATACATACACATTCCTATACATACATATACATATACTGGCACATCATACACAAATATACTTACCCTTTCACTCTCTCTCTCACACACACTCTCTCGCTCTGTCTTGTGCTCTCACTCTCTCTCCCTCTATCCCTCTCTCTCTGTCTCTCTCTCGCACTCCAATTCAAATTCAACCACAAATTCAAATATGCTTTATTTGCAAAATGGTATAGTATTCCTTAAGCTATCATGTAAGAGCTTAAAGACCTTGCATTACCGTTCTTATCTTTTGACTAATGTCTTATGCGTTGGTTGTTTGAATTTGGTGTTTTGTAAATAGTTTATGTTTTTACTGTGCTTTGTAAACTTGGCACCCTTGAAAAAGAGTGCGCAGATCCCTCAGTGTCTCTGAGTACTAAATAAAGGTTGATTTGACGTAAAATGTAAATGAACATAATAATGAATACTCGAGAGGTGTTTATAATTGCTTATTCACTCTCTCCCTTGCACACACACACACACACACACTCGCTCTTTCTAATTCACTGCAAAGTAAAGGGCTTTAGCAGCACCTTGTGGTCACAGTAAAGCCACACAGAGATACCGTAGAAACATCCCTGCTCATGCAGGGGAGGGGGGCTGCAGTTCCCGGGTTGGCCAGTAGGGGGAAAACTGGGTCAGTTTCACGGCTGACCCAATTCTGACTAACGCAGTTTATTGCGACAGCACCACCTCCACACGCAACCAACAACTGACCTGAGACGTGGGGAGGGGGAGAAATGCGGAAAATAGAAAGAAAAAAAAAGGAAGACGAGAAGGGAGGAGTACGAGAAGCAGGAAGAGAAAACGGTGCGGGAAGAACGTACCACTCCTTCTTCTGCTGGGGCATTGTCACCAACAACCAGCATGACAGGGCACCTGAAAAGCAAATACACACATACATTAAACACACATGTACACAAACCACACACACACGTACACACACAAACGCTGCAGAGACACATGTACACACACAAACGCTGCAAAAACACACATACACACACCTTAGATATAAACGCTGAGACGCACACACACACTTGCCTGATGGTTTTGGCGTTCAGCACGGTACCAGTACGGTTCATCTCCAGATCCCGACGACTGCAGGAAAGAGGAAGAGAGTGAGTCAAAAACACACACACACACACACGCACGCACACACACACACACACATTTTGTGCACATACACACGTCTGCGTGTGGAAGGGTCAATGTGTGCTTGGGCAGGTGTGTGTCCATACATGAGCAGTTTATGTGTACATGCTGGTGCGTGTCCGTGTGCACGCCTGTGCATTTGCACGTGTGTGCGTTTCTTCCATGTGTAGGTTTGCGCTTGCACCTGTATGTTGAGTGCATATTGAATGCGTATTTCTGTGTTTGTATTTGCATGGATGCACATGTCCGTGTGTTTCAGTGTGAGCAGGTGCAGGTGTGTTTTGCATGGGTGTGCATGTCTGCACAGGTGGAAAATCCGGTAAAAATCCTCCCCAGTATTTTGTTCCAATTACATGGATTTGCTAATTTGCACAATCCTTCAGCCAGGAGGCAGAACTAATTAGTGAAATCAGCTGGCAGAGTTCAAGAGTGGAAGAAACACAAGGCAGGACTTTCACTTTCTGACCCCTGGACTTTCCACCTCTGCAAGTCTGTGTGTGTGTATATGTGTGAGTATGTGCAGGTGTGGATGTATGGGAGTGCTTGTCTGTGTGTGTATACATACATGATATGTGTGTGTGTGTGTGTGTGTATGTATGGGAGTGCTTGTCTGTGTGTGTATACATACATGATATGTGTGTGTGTGTGTGTGTGTGTGTATGGGAGTGCTTGTCTGTGTGTGTATACATACATGATATGTGTGTGTGTGTGTGTACGGGAGTGCTTGTGTGTGTGTGTGTGTGTGTGTGTGTGTGTATGGGAGTGCTTGTCTTTGTGTGTATACATACATGATATGTGTGCATGTATGGAAGTGCTTGTGTGTGTGCATATGGATAAGTCTGATGCTACTTCAGTGAGCAATCCAGGTGCATTGATAGAAAACCAACAGCAGCATGGAAAAGAACCCCAGCTACACATGAAGCAGAGAGGAAGTTCCCTTGCTGGTGTGTAGGCACGCGCCTCTGTTTGTGTGATTCGTACCTGTTGTACATGTTCCAGAAGAGCTGCAGGTTGAACTGGTTGATGGTATTGTTGATCTGCTGCCTGTAGCTCTGCACCAGCTCCGTGTTGCTCATCAGCTCCTCCTGTGGACGGGAACGGAATCGCAGGGGGCTTGAGCCGATTCAGCTAACGCGTCCTGATGCAGCCCCTTATACGGGTTCATGTGCAGCCCACAACCCCACAAGATGGTTGAGGGTATTTGTAGTTTTTTCCTTCACCAGTTTACATCCTGTTTCAGTTTATGATAGATGACCCAAGATAATGCGTTATCGATCAGAAACGGAAAGAGGACTGATGCATTACCTGAAGTATTTTAATTCTCCTAAGAATTATTTTTCTTTCAAGTAACGACCCAGGAAAATGATGTAAGTGTGATTTATCAAAACATTGTGAAATGATTTGCAGTCTCGCACCCTCTACTTATATCTCATGGTGGTACAAGTTATTTTTAACATTTTATGTAACAAAATTGTGTGACAACACTCTGGTCATGTATCACACTGATAGGGAGAGACAGGAACATTTCTGGCATTTTGGAGAGAAAAAAATCACATTTTTGCAAAACATATTCATCAAAAATATTATTATATGAATTATCTAACAGGAAGCACATAAAAGCTGAATGTAGTTTTGGGTGTTATGGAGGTGCATATTATAAGCCATCCAACAGACAAAATAATTTTATTAATTAATAATAATGTCTCATCGGAAGCTTAAAAATAGTCCAAGATTTATCTGTATTTTAATATTTTTCCTCAGTGGAATACAATATTCTTTCCCTTTTGCCATGATGTGTATTTAAAGACCATATTGAACCCAGCTGCAAGATAAAGACACACAATACCTGCTTTGAAATCTGCTAAAAACTCTTTTAAAAACTATTTATTTAATGTTATGTGTTTTATATCAAAATGTAGCTTCGAATGACCGTTGTTCATTTTTAGTTGTTAAACTGAAGAAATGTGTGACGCACCTGGCTGAAGAGGTGGGGCAGGACAGTATCTGGCAGGGCACTGGTGAGTCCAGACAGCTGCGTGACAGACAGGGGTAAAGAGAGGGATAGGATTTAGCACACCTGCAATGTGCTAAAGATGTCTAACATGATAATCAGTAACAGCCTTAAAGCTGAGGAGCATATAGGTTGTACATACTTAAAATCAGTATTTGCTTTATTATTTCAATATTTGACTAATTTATTTAGTCTAATTTAGTGAAATATGTGTGATTATTCATAATATTATTATTGATGTTCTTATAGTTGTTTTTGGTTCTTAACTTTCTTTTGAGATGACTAGCAGCCATTTTGTTCTGGCATAAAATGAATAGACAGACAAAATGGCTGCCCTTAAGACTATGCTGAAAAAGAATTTGCACAAATGTAACCATAGTTACATCAGGTACCATAACCCTATTTGATGGGTTATGGAAGCCGGCTTACAGTTGCTTTGAAGAAAACAGAGGCTGAAAGAGGCACAAGTATTTTGGAATGTTGTTTGTGAGACCGGAAGAGGACATAGTGTCCCAGAATAATGTGTGCTGAGGAGGGGGGTAATTGTGCATCATTTGTGTGTGTGTGTGTATGTGTGTGTGAGAGAGAGATTTATGTTTGGTGCACACAATTACCTTACTTGCTGCCCAATCAAACCAGCCCTTCCCATTGGGATCAATGTTCAACAGCACCAGACCCTCCACAAGATCTGGGAAAATCAGCTAATGAGAGAGAGAGCAAGAGACAAAGAGAGAGAGTGGGACAGAGAGAGAGAGAGAGAGACAGAGAGTGAGAGAGAGTCAGACAGACAGACAGACAGACAGACAGAGACAGGGGAAAAGTAAGGAAGAAAGGAATATTTTATTTTCTGGAAACATTTAGATAGACTCAAAAGCTTATTGCATGTGCATAATCTCTATCAAGCTGAACAGAGCTGCAGCTAAAACCTTACTCTGTCTGACATGAGCCACAGAGCTGGAACTTGGGTGCACTCTAAACGGTGCCCTATGTAGGTGGCACCCGCAGAGCAAGAGCTGCTGCAGAACTCTGTCAGCCTTAGTTAGAACCTATCGATAACATGAAAATGACTGAAACAATGATTTTTTTAATGAAATGACAGAATACCACTCACAGCAAATTTGGCCAGGATGTAGGCACCAGCCCCAACTCCAATTCCCACAATGCTCTTAAATCTGAAAACAACAATGGAATACCAATTTGAATACATGGAATACCACTGAAATAAAGACTGAAACACTGACATCACACACACCCATAATGTGATTTTTATTTTTTATCATTTATTTCAGCATATCAAATGACAGTTGTATAAATCTCTCTCTCTCACACACACACTCAATGCATTGCATAATAATCTTTAGTGATAGCGTTTTAAAGAAGAGTTCCAGAACCTTGTGTTGTGACAGTATTCCTTTCTACAGCAGGACGTTTACACAAGCTAGGCAGGTTAAGTATACTGCTGAAAGAACACCACCATTACTCAATCCAGGATTCTGCCCTACAACCACAGTTACAGGTTCATTTCTGTAGCCGGTATGTCACCCTCCTCCCGCCATCTCCTCCATGCCTCCCTCCAGCTCCCCCACCTCCTTCACCCCTCCCAGCACCTCCTGGACCTCCACACTCACCCAAAGTGCTGCACCACGCTGGGCAGCATGCCCGCCAGCTGATCCATTGTAGGATACTGGTACCTATGGAGAGAAAGCAGCAGCCATTCCAATCAATGCCAGAGCAATATGGAGGCACACATTACCAGCCATTCAAATCAATCTTAGACCAATAATGAGGCACATACTACCAGTCATTCCAATCAATTCCATAAAAATAAGGAGGCACACATTACCAGCCATTCAAATCAATCTTAGAGCAATAATGAGACACATATTACCAGTCATTCCAATCAATTCCAGAGCAATAAGGAGGCACACATTAACAGCCATTCCAATCAATTCCAGAGCAATAAGGAGACACACATTGCCAGTCATTCCAATAAATCCCAGAGCAATAAGGAGGCACACATTACCAGGCATTCTAATCAATCCCAGAGCAATTGGGAGATGCATGGCTGTGGACCTACCCCTGGGGTAACTGAGAGGCCCCAATTTGCTGCCCAGGGGCATCTACATGGCACACCACAAAGTGCTTAGTGATCTCCTGCATGTCCTCATTCTGGAAGAAGGTGTTGAAGCACAGCTTGTCTGCAGAGAGAGAGAGAGAGAAAGAGAGAATAAGAGAGATAATGTTGCAAAATGAAGTGTGGCTAAGAGGGGCGTTATTGTGTATCATTTGTGTGTGTGTGTGTGTGTGTGTTTGTGGTTATGCATCTTTTTTGAAAATTTTTGAGAATCGTTCTAGAGCCAAGTATTATCATTAACATTACTCATTTTTACAACAAGAAGTTTACAAAAGCTATTCAGGTTAAGTATATCGCTCAGAAAACAGCACCATTACCCCACCAGGACTCTGCCTTACAACCACCATTACAGCTTAAGCTCTGTGGCTAAAATGTCCCACTGCTGCTGTTCTGCTCCCAGAATATTATGTCTGGAAATATCTTGTAGCATTACACAAAAAAAACGCAATCCCGTTAGCATGCATTACTGACAAACATTTCCACAAAGAAAAAATTGTTTATTTTGTGGGTGCTTTGTGGGTCCAGTCAGAACGTTCTAGAGAAGGCGTGACAGAAAGACGCAGCGGAGGGGGACCTCTAAATGACCAGTGGCGCGGGGCCGCGACAGCTGGGGGTCAGAGAGGAGGACCCCCCCGGGAAAATATGAGCACGCCCTTACCGCTGTCACAGCTGGGAGGAGCGGGGGCATATAGCGTGATCTGTTTATACTTGGTAAATGGTAAATGGACTGCATTTATATAGCGCTTTTATCCAAAGTGCTTTACAATTGATGCCTCACATTCACCAGAGCAGTTAGGGGTTGCTCCTCGACACGCCCAGGGTGGGGATCGAACCGGCAGCCCTCCGACTGCCAGACAACCGCTCTTACCTCCTGAGCTATGTCGCCCCTAGCTACTTCACATCTGACAAACACACTGTCCCTCTCTATCTCTCTGTCCCTCTCTCCTTCTCTGCGTCCATCTCTCCTTCCCTCAATTCTGTTTAAATACACATGCATCCGCAGTACATTTTCCTCAGGGATGGGTGGACAAACCCTCTTTCTCTCTCTCTCTCTGTCCTTCTCTCTTTCTCTCAGTTCTGTTTAAAGACAGTATGTTTTCCTCAGGCTGGGGGGGAAAGGGGGAAGATGGATGGGTGGGGGGGCGGCTTGTCCTAGATTCCATGAATTTGCCTTCTGCTCTCTTCCCTTTGCAGCTGAAAAATTAATGAAATAAAGGATAAAAATAAATATGAAGGGTGCGGGTGACTGCGTGTTTGTGTGACTGCGTGTGTGTGTGTGTGTGTGTGAGTGTGTGTGTGTGTTTGTGTGTGCCCAAGCTGGCGCTCTCTCACGCTCCAGTTGCACTGGCCCATTTCAGTCCTGAAGCGACTCACTCTCCTTCCCCGTAGTCGCACGCATCACGGCCCAGCTGTTTCATCACAGACCCCCCCCCCCCCCCCCCCCGAAAACTCATCAAAGGAACGCAAGGACTGGAAAAAGCCCCACCCCCCAAAAATCCTCTGCACCACACACAGATGCAGAGCTGGAGCTTTATGGGACAGCCTGTCTCTTCTCAATCTCTTCCCCCTCTCTCTCTCTTTCTCTCTCTCTCTCTCTCTATCGCAAAGGATTAATCTGCCTTTGTCCTTTAGGCAGTAGTACTGTACTAGTGTTTCGGTTTTTATATGCATGAATGTGAAAGATAATCTTCTTCTTCTTTAAAAGCAAAGCAATACGACGAGCCAAAAACGATGCGCTACTTTCTACCAAAAATAATCTCCAACCACCCTGCCCCTCTCTTCCTCACTCTCTCTCTCTGCCTTTTTCTCCTTCCCTCCATTCTCTACCCTTCTTTCTCTCTCTCTCTCTCTCCCTCCCTGCAGCGAAGGTAATAACTGAGTCAGACGGCATCGCCGTGGCAACTCGCCGCGCATACTAATGCGGCAGCCGCCGCAGAGGCTGCGCCGGGAAGCAGAGGTCCGCAGTGCCGCCCCTCCCCTGCCCGGCACGGCACGACGGGAATGTTTTTCTGACCTACATTTCATCCCTCGTTCAGCCCCGCCCCCACCGGACCCCCCCCCCCCCAGGAGGGTCAGTGAGAGGAACGAAAGGAGCAAGTGAGGGACGGATGGATGGATGAATGAATGGAGGGAGGGATGGATGGACGGAGGGAGGGAGGGATGGATGGATGGATGGAGGGAGGGAGGGAGGGAGGGAGGGATGGACGGACGGATGGACGGACGGACGGACGGAGGGATGGATGGATGGATGGATGGAGGGAGGGAGGGAGGGAGGGATGGATGGATGGATGGAGGGTGGGAGGGATGGATGGATGGATGAAGGGAGAGAGGGAGGGAGGGAGGGATGATGGATGGATGGATGATGGATGGAGGGAGGGAGGGAGGGATGGATGGATGGATGGATGGATGGAGGGAGAGAGGGAGGGAGGGAGGGATGGATGGATGAAGGGAGAGAGGGATGATGGATGGATGGATGATGGATGGAGGGATGGATGGAGGGAGGGAGGGAGGGAGGGAGGGGTAGGCGGTCATGAAATGACGCCTGTGGTTTCCGTTCCAGGCTCAAGGTCACTCGCGTTCAGAGCCCTGGACACCCGGAGCCAGCCATCTTATATCAGACTGCTCGGTAAGGTCATTAGAAAATATTATTCTCATTTCAGAGAGAGAGAGAGGGAGAGAGAGGGAGAGGGATGTCAATCTCCGAGTCATCGATCTTGTGAACTAGAGGTGCCACTTGACGGATGCCGACATCCTGAAATTATGATCTTGTCATTTTGACACGAGCTATGTGCGTGTGCGCATCAATGTCGTTTCCAGCGACCGTGGTTACGCAGCGGGTCAGGACGAGGCCTGGATTTAGAGCTGCTGTTGTTTTTAAGAGGCGCTTTCAAGAGCTTATGTAAACCCCCCCCCCTTCAAAAACACGGGACCGCGGAGAGGCGATAACAGACATCTGTGGGGATTACGTTCTCGCGGCCCTGTTTTCGCTGGAAATCGGATTCCGATCCCCACTCGGAACAAAAACAAACCGTGAACCCTCTCCACCGACCGACAACAAAACACTTGACGCCCGTGCGTGCCTAAAATGGCGCTCGGCGAATCTAATCTCTCGCTCGGCGTGCTGCGCGTTCCTCGCCTGCTTTCAGGCGGTCCCCTCCTGCCCTACTTTCAGATCGCTGCGGCGGGACGGCCGCCCCGCCAATCGCCGCGGCCACGCCCACCGATCGGAGAGCGAGGAGAAAAGAACGCACCGACAGCACGGTCGCGCCGAACGCGCCGGGGGGGGCTTGTGTGCTTCGGCTCGTCGGCTGACGCCTGTCTGAGGTGCGGGTGCGAGAGCGCCGTCGTGCTCCGTCTAATTAGCACCTCGAGCGCAAACCGCGCCAGAGTCCTGGCTGCACATGTGACCGCCTGCAGAGACCGAATATAGCAGCAGAGTCGAAGCCCTGAGTAACAGAAGGAAGGAGGGACAGAGACAGCACAGTGAAATCTGTGAACCACACTCTGGTACAGGAGACACTGCACCCTCGGCTTAAACCACACTCTGGTACAGGAGACACTGCACCCTCGGCTTAAACCACACTTTGGTACAGGAGACACTGCACCCTCAACCTGAACCACACTCTGGTACAGGAGACACTGTACCCTCAACCTGAACCACACTCTGGTACAGGAGACACTGTACCCTCAACCTGAGCCACACTCTGGTACAGGAGACACTGTACCCTCAACCTGAACCACACTCTGGTACAGGAGACACTGTACCCTCAACCTGAACCACACTCTGGTACAGGAGACACTGCACCCTCAACCTGAACCACACTCTGGTACAGGAGACACTGCACCCTCGGCTTAAACCACACTCTGGTACAGGAGACACTGTACCCTCTACCTGAACCACACTCTGGTACAGGAGACACTGTACCCTCTACCTGAACCACACTCTGGTACAGGAGACACTGTACCCTCAGCTTGAGCCACACTCTGGTACAGGAGACACTGTACCCTCAACCTGAGCCACACTCTGGTACAGGAGACACTGTACCCTCAGCTTGAGCCACACTCTGGTACAGGAGACACTGTACCCTCTACCTGAACCACACTCTGGTACAGGAGACACTGTACCCTCAGCTTGAGCCACACTCTGGTACAGGAGACACTGTACCCTCAACCTGAGCCACACTCTGGTACAGGAGACACTGTACCCTCAGCTTGAGCCACACTCTGGTACAGGAGACACTGTACCCTTGACATGAGATATTCGGTCCTTGCAGTTCACACAGGACCTGGGTTCACAAGTATACTTTCATGCTTAACAGTGTTGAAGAGGGCTGTTGCCTCTCAACGTCATTAAAAACAAACATAGCCAGCTTGCTTGAAGTACATGTTCTTCCCACTAATTCAATTAGTTTAGTGGCCAGCTGGTTAGCGAATACAATGTAGTTTGCCATTAAGTCGGCTAAACCCAGTATGTTAACTCCTCATTTGATAGCCTATTGATGTGCTCTAAATTTAGCAAATGCATTTATGAAAAAACTATGTCACAAGATATTTTGAGTGTAATTAGTTATGTAATATTCACTGTTACATATTTATCTGTGAAAACTGAGCAATCCTCTTCTTGCGTGAATCTACCTAACGAAAATAAATTTAATTTCTGAGTCATATGGTTCTCATATAACCTACCTTTACATGAGTATGGGTTCCATCCATTGAATAAAAGTTTTGGAACATCGTTTTTGCGGTTGAACACAAGAAAACATAGCAGGCTGGTCAGCTAACTGTGCTGCATAGAGTAGTCCAACCCATGCCCCCCTCCTTTTATACTGAAACTGAGCTTGGTCAAACCTGTGTCAAACCCATGTCATGACCAGGGTGGTGAACCCAGGTCGGATAATGAGGGTTCACCCATTCACAACATGGCAAACATGGCTTTTACTCTGGTCATTGCTTCGGTGTGACATTAGAGGACCAGTAACTATATAGGGTTAAATATTACATGTGTACGCACATGGACACACACACACACGTGCGCACACACGTGCACACTCACAAGCAGACACACACACACACATGCACGCACACCCGCACATACAGACACCCATACACACACATACACGCACACGCACACACACAGGCACACACACGCAAGCATACGCACGTACACACACACAGGCACACACACACACACACACGCACACGCATACGCACGTACACACACACGCACGCACACACGCACACACGCACACACACACACACCCACACGCACACGCATACGCACGCACACACACATGCACACACACACGCACACGCACGCACGCACGCACGCACACACACACAGACACAGACACACACAGGAGCAGAATGCTTACGGTTGAGCCCCACGTCGTGGTAGGTGAGGATAGCAGGCTTGTTCCCCTTGGGCGCCCCCCGGATGACTACGTGGAGCATGCCATAGGGGGTGTCGATGTCATGTTCCTGCAGAAAGAACAGCGAGCACATGAGCCACAGGATACTGCCATTCTGGCCTGCTGAGACTCAACACGGACCTCAAACTGAACACTGACCTGCACACCCAACACAAACCCCAAATTAAACACCGACCTGCACACTCAACACAAACCCCAAACTGAACACTGACCTGTACACTCAACACAGACCCCAAACTGAACACTGACCTGCACACTCAACACAAACCCCAAAATGAACACAGACCTGCACACCCAACACAGACCTCAAACTGAACACTGACCTGTACACTCAACACAGTCCTCAAACTGAACACTGAGCTGTACATTCAACACACACACAAAACTGAACACTGACCTGCACACTCAACACAGACCTCGAACTGAACACTGACCTGCTCACTCAGCACAGGTTAAAAATTGAATACTGACCTGCCCATTCATTAGACCCCAAACTGAACACTGACTTGTTCACCCAACAGACTCCAAACTGAACACTGCCCTGCACATTCATCATAGAACCAAACTGAACACTGACCTGCCCACTCAGCACATAACCCAAACTGAACACTGACCTGCACACTCAGCACATAACCCAAACTGAACACTGACCTGCACACTCAGCAGACCCCAAACTAAACACTGACCTGCACTCAGCACAGAACTCAAACTGAACACTGACCTGCATATATCTTATATCGCAGCACAGAGCCAACCAATAATAATAATAATAATAATAAAAATCTAGGTCAATAAAATAAAAATATACAAAAGCTGTTCAGAGAGAACACACAGACAGGGAATTCAAAATGTTTATGTGGACAAAGCACCATGTGTTAAAAATAATCACATTCAACTGCAGAAAATTTCACGCAGAGATCGAGGACACAGTGAACACATCCACATGCACACACAGAGAGCCAACGAGGAAATGACCTTCAATGATTTATCACTCTTTTTCTATCCCCCCCTTTCTTTCACTCCCTTTCTCACATCCTCTCTTTCTCTCTCTCCATTTTTATTTCAAGGTCATAGATTTTTCAATCTGGACAGACCACGCTGGTGTCTCCAGGTCTCTTCTTCCTACGCCATGAGTGTGTGTGTGTGTGTGTGTGTGTGTGTGCATGTGCGCGAGTGTGTGTGTGTGTGTATGACAAGTCTGAGGATTATCTTCATCCGACAAATGATGGCAAACACCAGCTGAGCATCGCGACAGGACAGACAGACAGACAGACTGACGGACAGACGGACAGGTGCAGGATGACATCAGCCATTCCAGGCGCTCCCAGACCGCATTCCGACAGCAGGCGGGCGTGTCGACGTGACCGCGCGCGCGCTGCGTGTGTCAGGAGTGCGTCTCCAGTGTGTCAGTGTGTCAGCGAGCGCGCCGCGTGGCCGCAGCACCGCGTGGAGGAGCTCGGACGCACTCTCTTTGTTCCGCCGACGTTTTCCCGTCGCTGGCAAACGTCGGGGAAAAAAATCGTACAGAAATGTCCTCGCAAACATTCCATGGCAACCACGAGCGCTCTGTATATTTAGCTCAGGAAAAAACAACACATCCACTTAAACATACAGCAGCCCCCCCTCCCCCTCCCCCGGTCCCGTGCAATATGAAAATAAGGTCAGAGATAAGTGGGGTTAGAGTCAGGGGGTTGATAACACACAGACAGAACAGGGACATCTGGCACAATCTGATGGGCTAAACAAAAGCCCTTGCACACACACACACACACACACACACACACGCACGCACGCGCACATAATTATGCATATACGCAAAGACAGAAAAACACACACACAAAATACAGGCATAAATAAAAATACTCACACACTAAAATATACACGAACACACAACAGAAAACAGGCACGCGGGCACATGCACAAACACACACACACACACACACACACAGCCCTGCAGACTCACCCCGTCCCAGCACTCAGGCATGGTTGCTAGCTGTGCGCGAGCGCGACGGCGGAGAGGAGGAAGAGCGGAGGAGGACAGACGGACGGACGGACGGACGGATGGAGGGAGGGAGCCGTTCCTCTCTGGGATCAGGCTAGGTCTGGGCTGCCGCAGCCGAGCTGGGTGGCGATGTCGTCCCTTTGTCTGGTCCTGCCTCGCTCTCGCGCTCGCTTCTGCAGTGCCGCTGCTCCCTCCCCTCCCCCGATGCCTTATGTATCCCGCCGCGGGGGGCTCTGCCGCTCGCTCATTGGACGCCGGGGCTGAGCCCCTGCTCCTGATTGGCTAGCGGCCCCCTCGCATTCCTCCACTGTTCTCCTCTCTCTCTCCTCAGCACCATCGCAAAGGGCTCATCCTACCGACCTGAGACCAGCGCATGAACACACACACAAACCCACACACGCACACACAAACAAACACAGACACACACATATACACACAAACCCACACATGCACTCAAAAAGCAAACACATACACACGTACACACACATGCACAAACTTGCTCCCATACATGTACACAAGATGCATCTCTTATGCATATGAAAGGATGGGGATTTGAGAAAGCGCACACAGCCAAACTCTCAGGCTCACGGGCAGCTCTGCACACGGTCCCACAGAGGGAGCGCGCCTGCGCAGCTCTGCGCAGGCTAACGCGCGTCCGCCCAGCGCGGCCCTCCGGCCTCGCCCCTGCGCCTCACTGCTCACGCACGCCCGCAGAGGACTCATTCACAGAAATCCCTCTCTCCATCTCTCCCCCTTCCTCCCCTTCCTCCCTCCGTCCCTCCCTGCCCCTGCCCCCCGCTCCCTCGCCCCCGCTCAAAGGGATATTAACACCCCTCGTGCTGACGCAGCGGGTCTCTCGCTCCCTTCCCCTCTTTCGGCCCCGCGCTCCGCAGAAGGGAGATTAACCCGCTCCCCGCTGACTCAACACCGCCCCGTCTCCGCAAAAAAAACAAGCCCCCCCCCCCCATCCCGCTGTCTCTACTTCCTCTCTCCCACCATACCCCCCCCCCCGCCCCACCCGACCCCCCTATAGAGACAGGGCATGTTCATCAGCCGGAGGCAGACCGTACCTCTCGCGCTCCTGGTGAGCATGTCGATCAAAAACTTTTGAGATCATTAAAGAACAGTTCTCATAAAGTGATGAGAGACGTGTACATTTTTTGTTAATTTTGGCGCATCAGGGATGTGGAATCTCTTCCCGACGGTGAAGGGGAATGAGCCTCCATTTTAAATATAACATCTTTTTCTGAGCTCTTGTCTTCGCCCAGTGTGGGCTCCTTTGGTTCCTGATCTGCGTATTTTAACTAGGGGGACTAAGGGAGGCCTTAAAATCTGTTCAAATCGTCTGTATTCTCATTTTGCTGTAATATGGGGCTTTGCTTACGCTCTGCTTAACGACCAAATAAAGTTTTCTGGCAAAACTGAACTCATTCTCTCTCCCTCTCTCAAGTTCAATTAGGAGATTGTGTTTGGCTGGGAGATTCTCTGCCAAAGTGCAGTGATGTTTTAGGGCCTGAAAGCTACCGAAATTTGCTTTACGTTTTAGTTTCATTCACCCAATATAACAAATGAGAATCTTTGGTTCGATTTAATATTGCTAGTGTGAGGTAGTAAATCAGTAAGTTTCAAGACCAGTTGATTGAGGAGACTGTTTCTTTCTTGCCAATTCCCTATTTTAAAGTACCTTATTACTTCTTGGCATGATATAATATCTTGTTTTTCCTTTTGTTGTCTGCTACATACTCAAGTCTGGAAGAACCAATTAAAAGTTGCTTAATGGTGCTGGGCCACTCTCAGCAGCCCTCTTCCACAGGAGAGCCAATCAGCTTGGGCTTAGCGGAGGGAAAGCAGTGATGATGCAGCAGGTGGAGGGGCTGAGTGTACCTCACCCCACAAACCGCTCCTTCATTCATTTCTGCAAGTGCAATGAATTTTATCAGTTTTTATTCAGAAACCTGGCACAGGACAACCTGCCGGAATTTAATAAAATTTAATCAAATTGACTTTTTATGATGCATGAGTTGTGATCTCTCCCTCTCTCTCTCTGCCCCCCCCCCCCTCTGTCTCCCCTCTCTCTGAAAGCAGAACTGACCTCTGCATGGTGGCCCCTCCCCGAACCCCCGCTGCTCATACAAGGTCAGGAGACCTGCGGTGGCACGTCCTCCACAGACCCCACCCCCCACCCCCCCGACCTGTCTCCGCACGCCACAGATCCCCCAACTGACCCGATTGGCTCTTTGTGTGTCAGCGAGTGTTTCAGACCGCCCCAAACTAACGGCTCTGTTCAGCACCAGCTGCGGACTTTGAGGGGCCCTAAGCAAGATCTGATTATCCCTCCCAGCCCAGCATAATAAATAACGTACACTACAAGACCAAAAGTGTGTGGACACCTGACGTCCAGCATCTCATCCAAAATTATGAGCATTAATATGGAGTTGGTCCACCCTTTGCTGCTATAACAACCTCCACTCTACTTGGAAGGCTTTATACTAGATGTTGGAGCATTGCTGCAGGGATTTGCTTCCATTCAGCCAGACGAGCTTTAGTGAGGTCAAGAACCGATTGGGCTGGCTCGCAGTTGGCTTTCCAACTGATCCCAAAGGTGCTGGATGGGGTTGAGGTCAGGGCTCTGCGCAGGCCAGTGAAGTACTTCCACACTATTCTCGACAAAACCGCTTCTTTATGGACCTGGGGGGCACTGTCACGCTGAAACAGGAAGGGCCTTCCCCAAACTGTTGCCACAAAGTTGGAAGCACAGAATCGTCTAGATTGTCACTGCATTAAGATCTGCCTTCACTGGAACTAAGGGGCCTAGCCCAAACCATGAAAACAGCCCCAGGCCAAGGGGTGTCCAGATACTTTTGGTCCTATAGCGTATATATTTTAGAGTAATTAGGGGGGCCCTATGTAGACACTTATTTGGCCAGCTCTGTCTCTGAATTTAACACTAGCTGGTCCATATTGCTGGATTGGGAGGGGGGGGGGGGTGGTTGGAGTCTATCCCAGCATGCACTGGGTGAAAGGCAGGAATACACTCCAGATAGGTCAGCAATCCATCACAGGGCCCAACACACCATTCCCACACACATTCACACCGCAAGGACAATTTAGACTCTCCACGTAACCTAACCTGCATGGAGGAAACTAGAGTACCCAGAGGAAACCCTAAAGCAACTGGGGAGAACATGCAAACTCCACACAGAAAGGCCAGGATTCAAACTCGGTACCGTCTTGCGGTGTGGCAACAAGGCTACTAACAGCACCGCTGTACTGCCTCCCTGCACACACACATGCGCATGCGTATATGCGTGCGTGTGCATGTACGCGCGTTTCCATGGATGTGAGTGTCGTGTGTGTGTGTGTGTGCGTGCGTGTGAGTCTGTTCAGCTAGACCAAATTCACAACAGAAACTTTACTCTTTTATTCTTTTCTGTTAATTAACACCTAAGTTTGACTTCCAGCCACCCCTCAGCCCTCCTTCCCTGCTTCTTCACACCTTCCTTCTTTAAGACATCCTCCCGCTGGAGCACCTTCACACCATAGCATGTGCCCCTGGAGCGCAGACAGAGCCCTTACCTCATCCCTTCACATTAACGCTTGTGTGTGTGTGTGAGAGAGAGAGAGAGAGTGTATGTCTGTGTGTGTGTGTGTGAGAGAGAGAGAGAGAGTGTATGTCTGTGTGTGTGTGTGTGTGTGAGAGAGAGAGTGAGAGAGTGTATGTGTGTGTGCGTGTGTGTGTGTGAGAGAGAGTGAGAGTGTATGTCTGTGTGTGTGTGTGTGTGTGTGTGTGTGAGAGAGAGAGAGTGAGAGTGTATGTCTGTGTCTGTGTGTGTGTGTGTGTGAGAGAGAGAGTGTATGTCTGTGTGTGTGTGTCTGTGTGAGAGAGAGTGAGAGTGTATGTCTGTGTGTGTGTGTGTGTGAGAGAGAGAGAGTGTATGTCTGTGTGTGTGTGTGTGTGTGTGTGTGTGAGAGAGAGAGAGAGAGAGTGTATGTCTGTGTGTGTGTGTCTGTGTGAGAGAGAATGAGAGTGGATGTCTGTCTGCATGTGTGTGTGTGTGAGAGAGAGTGAGAGTGTATGTCTGTGTGTGTGAGAGAGAGTGAGAGTGTATGTCTTTGTGTGTGTGTGTGAGAGAGAGTGAGAGTGTATGTCTGTGTGTGTGAGAGAGAGTGAGAGTGTATGTCTTTGTGTGTGTGTGTGAGAGAGAGAGAATGAGAGTGTACGTTTGTGTGTGTGTGTGTGTGTGTGAGAGAGAGAGTGTGTGCATGTGTGTGTACGTATGTGTGTGTATGTGTTTCTGAGTGTGTGTGTGTGAGAGTGAGTGGGTGTGTGCATGTGTGTGTGGGCATATGTGGGTGTGTGTGTGTGCGTGTGTGAGAGTGAGAGGGTGTATGCATGTGTGTGTGCATGTGTGGGTGTGTATGTTTGTGTGGCTGTACTTGTGCCAATCTCCACCCATACTTCAGCATGAGGCTGTATTACCATGCCAGTATAACAGCTATTCCTCAGTCTCGGCACGCACACTGATCTCAGATCAGTATCAGGAAGGACAGGCAGCTGCTCCAAACTGCCACACTGTGCTGTAATCACTGTGTCAGCCACTAGAGGGCAGTTTATAACCAAGTAACAGCTTCACAGCTGCAGAGACGTGCAGGTGAGCACATCGCCACTGCAGCGAGTATTCCTCCTCTTCACCAATGACACAAAATCCTCAGACAGACAAAGCGACAGACAGACAGACAGACAGAGATAGAGAGAGAGAGAGAGAGACAGACAGACAGACAAACAAACAGATGGACAAACAAACAGTCAGACAGACAAAGAGACAGACAGACAGACAGACAGACAAACAGACCGACAAACAAACCGATGGACAAACAAACAGTCAGACAGACAGATGGACAGACAAAGAGACAGACAGACTGACAGACAGACAGACAAACAGATGGACAAACAAACAGTCAGACAGACAAAGAGACAGACAGACTGACAGACGGACAGACAGACAGACACAGAGAAGCCCCTCAGTACCTTCCAGTCCCCCGGAGAGACAAAGGTGTCGCAGTTTTCCTGCGGAGAGAGAAGAGACACGCGCTCGATTACACGCCGGAACCGCGGGGCCCTGGACCCGAGGCGGCCGCCGCGGACGGCGGCCAATCGAGCGAGAGCGAGGGCGCTGTGGAGGCGGAGTCACGGGAGCCACGCTTTAGCGGCAGCGGCGCGCCCCGGCGCGCGCGCAGGAAGGGGAAACGCGCGCGCCGGCTCCCGGCCCTCGCCCGCGGCTCCGCACATGCGAGCGCAAGCGTGGCCCGGCTCCTCGCCCCAGCGAAAGGCACGGCGTCGCACAGCCCCAGAAAAACAACAGAACATCAAAGGTCACATGTTAGCATGGCTCTCGCGGGACACATTCAGGGTTAGCGCGGAGATGTGGGTTAAACAGGAATAAATGGTTAGCATCCAGGACACAGGGCGAACGGCAGCCGGCGCTGAGCGGTTCGTTAGCGACAGGGGCAGCAGGGTGGAGATGCAGCAGATGCAGAGTTAGCTGCGCTCATGCAGAGGAGGGGCCACGGGGAGGCCCGTTACCTTGAGCTCAGGGCTCTGCGGAAGAGACAGTGGCGGCGGTTAGTGATGGCGGTGACTGTGGGAGCGGAGGCGGCGGCGGCGTCGGACCAGCAGGTCGCCCTCTCGTCCTCACACAAAAAAAACCCCACAGCCGAAAGAAACAAAGAAAAAAAACCCCAGCCAACCAGCGGGGGGCGCTGTGCCACAAGGAAGGTGGTGCTTCTCATAAACGAGACTCTCCTTTCGCGGGAATTGTGAGTGGAGGCAGTGCGTAGCTGCGGGGGGGGGGAGCGTGGTCTGTGATGTCACAATGAGGACACGTTCCACTGTTACCACACGAATGGGGGGGGGGGGGGGAGGCGGGAGGGTGGTGGTTTGTGGTCTTTGTAGTAATTACCGGGGTGAACCCGCTGCTGCGATGGCGGGTGACGCGCAGCCAGCGCCGCGCGAACACGTGCCACCGGTGGGGGCGGGCCGAGGGCGGGGGGGCGGCGGCGGCGGAGGAGGAGGCGGCGGCGGCGGCGGCGGGCGGGGGGGAGGTGGCGGGCGGCGCGTTCGCGCACCGAGCTTCGGCTCCATGCTCCTGCTACGGCAAACACAAACAGACAGGTTACTGCGCCCATGGCAACCTGAGAGACCTGGGCGGGGCCAGGGGGAGGGGCGGGGCCAGGGGGGCGTAGGTTAAGCAGCAAGCGAGTAGCAGTAACAGAGCAGCAAGAGAGGGGAGCTTGGGAAGAGGCAACAAGAGGCAGGAGGGGAAGTAGGCGGGGCAGCACGCAGGATCCTCATTCCGAACGGCCCTCCAGTGAGTCTGAAGCACACCCCTGCGCACTGGAGTAAATCTACACCCCACACCCCACAGCAAGTTGCCCCCAAAATGTGCTCCTTTCTCTCAGGAACCGGTCTCTGTTGTGGTGCATTCTGGGAAATGTATGCCGTTGTGGCCAGCAGGTGGCTCTGCTGCCTTTCCCTGCGTTTCAGTCGATGCCGCTCTCACTCTGTCACGCTCTTCGTCTTACATTAGCCGCTCATACGTCAGCCTGTCCTCCACACTGCAGGGAGATTAGAGAGAAGCAAGAGCAAACGCACACACACACACACACACACACACACACACGTGCACATGTGCACATATACACACACACACACACACGCACGCACGCACACTCGCTCTCTCTCACCATGTCGGAGTCCTGTCCTGCTTTCTGCTCTGGCAGGAGCGGTTTCTCCTCAGTGAACTGCTGCTCCTTCATCCCAGCCATCTTGGAGAGCAACCTGCAAAAACCATGGCAACGCACACCTGAGTTAGCACACCTCATACCGTGTTCTCATCCAACTCCCACAGATATGAACCCGCTCCGCCTCCAGCAACATACACCCACTCCACCTACAGCAACGTATACTCCAATCCGTCTACATACACCACACTCATTACAAAACAGCTTACTATAATAATCTTACGCTCTATGTGCAAATAAAAGACAGCTTTGTTTGTTCACTATCAACAACACTGAAAGCATGGTATAGACAGCACTAGGAGAGGGTGGATTATGGCGGTATAGACAGCACTAGGAGAGGGTGGATTATGGCGGTATAGACAGCACTAGGAGAGGGTGGATTGTGGCGGTATATAGACAGCACTAGGAGAGGGTGGATTGTGGCGGTATAGACAGCACTAGAAGAGAGTGGATTGTGGCAGTATAGACAGTACTAGGAGAAGGTGGATTGTGGTGGTATAGACAGCACTAGGACAGAGTGGATTGTGGTGGTATAGACAGCACTAGGAGAGGGTGGATTGTGGCGGTATAGACAGCACTAGGAGAGAGTGGATTGTGGCGGTATAGACAGCACTAGGAGAGAGTGGATTGTGGCGGTATAGATAGCACTAGGAGAGAGTGGATTGTGGCGGTATAGACAGCACTAGGAGAGAGTGGTTTCTGGCGGTATAGACAGTACTAGGAGAGGCTGGACTGTGGCGGTATAGACAGCACTAGGAGAGAGTGCATTGAGGTGGTACAGACAGCACTAGGAGAGAGTGTATTGTGGCAGTATAGACAGCACTAGGAGAGGTTGGATTGTGGCGGTATAGACAGCACTAGAAGAGAGTGGATTGTGGTGGTATAGACAGCACTAGGAGAGGGTGGATTGGGGCGGTATAGACAGCACTAGAAGAGAGTGGATTGTGGCGGTATAGACAGCACTAGGAGAGGGTGTATTGTGGCGGTATAGACAGCACTAGGAGAGAATGGTTTCTGGTGGTACAGACAGAACTAGAAGATAGTGGTTTCTAGTGGTATAGACAGCGCTAGGAGAGAGTGGTTTCTGGCGGTATAGACAGCACTAGGAGAGGGTGGATTGTGGCGGTATAGACAGCACTAGAAGAGAGTGGATTGTGGCAGTATAGACAGTACTAGGAGAAGGTGGATTGTGGTGGTATAGACAGCACTAGGACAGAGTGGATTGTGGTGGTATAGACAGCACTAGGAGAGGGTGGATTGTGGCGGTATAGACAGCACTAGGAGAGAGTGGATTGTGGCGGTATAGACAGCACTAGGAGAGAGTGGATTGTGGCGGTATAGATAGCACTAGGAGAGAGTGGATTGTGGCGGTATAGACAGCACTAGGAGAGAGTGGTTTCTGGCGGTATAGACAGTACTAGGAGAGGCTGGACTGTGGCGGTATAGACAGCACTAGGAGAGAGTGCATTGAGGTGGTACAGACAGCACTAGGAGAGAGTGTATTGTGGCAGTATAGACAGCACTAGGAGAGGTTGGATTGTGGCGGTATAGACAGCACTAGAAGAGAGTGGATTGTGGTGGTATAGACAGCACTAGGAGAGGGTGGATTGGGGCGGTATAGACAGCACTAGAAGAGAGTGGATTGTGGTGGTATAGACAGCACTAGGAGAGGGTGGATTGTGGCGGTATAGACAGCACTAGGAGAGGGTGTATTGTGGCGGTATAGACAGCACTAGGAGAGAATGGTTTCTGGTGGTACAGACAGAACTAGAAGATAGTGGTTTCTAGTGGTATAGACAGCGCTAGGAGAGAGTGGTTTCTGGCAGTATAGACAGCACTAGGAGAGGGTGGACTATGGCAGTATAGACAGCACTAGGATTGGGTGGGTTGTGGCGGTATAGACAGCACTAGAAGAGAGTGGATTGTGGTGGTATAGACAGCACTAGGAGAGAGTGGATTGTGGTGGTATAGACAGCAGTAGGAGAGAGTGGATAGTGGTGGTATAGACAGCACTAGGAGAGAGTGGATTGTGGTGGTATAAACAGCAGTAGGAGAGAGTGGGTAGTGGTGGTATAGACAGTACTAGGAGAAGGTGGATTGTGGCGGAATAGACAGCACTAGGAGAGGTTGGATTGTGGCGGTATAGACAGCACTAGAAGAGAGCGGTTTCTGGCGGTATAGACAGCAGTAGGAGAAGGTGGATTGTGGCGGTATAGACAGCAGTAGGAGAAGGTGGATAGTGGTGGTATAGACAGCACTAGGAGAAGGTGGATTGTGGCGGTATAGACAGCAGTAGAAGGTGGATTGTGGCGGTATAGACAGCAGTAGAAGGTGGATTGTGGCGGTATAGACAGCACTAGGAGAAGGTGGATTGTGGCGGTATAGACAGCAGTAGGAGAAGGTGGATAGTGGTGGTATAGACAGCACTAGGAGAAGGTGGATTGTGGCGGTATAGACAGCAGTAGAAGGTGGATTGTGGCGGTATAGACAGTCAGGTGGCTGTCTCTCTGGCTTGGTTTACTCGCGGTCCTTGCCCCCTCAGAGATCGGGACAAGCCGGGTGATGCATTTCCAGGAATCACACAGAGAGCTTTTCCTTCCGAAGATAATTAAACTCCACCCCCCCCCGCCCCCCCAGTGGCTCTGCTCAGGTCAGTGGACACAAAGAATTCCATCAATTTTAATTAATGTTCCAATGGAGGAGCAGCACAAATCCACCAGCATTCAATGAGAATTACAGGGAAGGGGGCATAAATACACCGGGCAGGACAGGCTGATCTAGAGCGAGACATTACCTGTTAGCACACCTGACTAAAAGCATCACTCACACGCCTCACAGACGAACACAAACGCACACACTCACACAGCTGACATATACTCACATACACACAATATACAGTCTCACATATTCTCTCACACACACCTATGGACATACACCACACATATACTTTGCCTTACACACACACACATATTCTAAACTCATACACATACACACTTCTATAACATATTAATGGGCATTTACATATACTCATACCCCCATAAATGCACACGCACGCACTCTTACCACATAAATACGAATGTACACACATACTACACAAACCCCAGCTATACACACAACTATATACACCCACACTCTTAAACACAACTCAGCATGCGCTGTTGTATTCAATCACATAGTAACACAAACATACACACACACACACAAACAAGTACAGGTAAGGAAATAAGGAGCTGCAAAACACGTTCGACGTTCGTGAGCGAACTTCACAGCACGGAAACAAACAGGTCGAGCGGAAGTGAAGACGCGAGCCTCGGTGGGCGGAGCCAGAGAGCGGGGGACGAGCGATAGGCCGTCGCTGAGAGCAGGGAGGCGGGGCCAGGGTCCGGGGCACCAGACGAGCGCTGGACTCAGAGCACCCCCCCCAAAAAAAAGACTGCAATCAAAATTCCGTAATCTCCCACGGGGCAAAGCGGTAATCTCCCCTCTTACCAAACGGCGTGTTCCCGGAGAGGCCGGCCGTGCCGAAAGCGCCGGGCCTCCCTCCCTCCCTCGCGGGCAGAGCAGAGCAGAGCAGAGCAGACAGCACTTAGTAAAATTACAGTTAGGCGGCTCAGGACACCGGCCGTGGCTCACGTCTTTGCGGGAAATAAAGGGAAACAGCGATGGCAGGATCTGTCCCGCACGGAGCCTCTGATGTTAACACCAACAGGAGCGTAAAGCCGCTGATAAACACACAGCTGCAATGGAAGTATGGGGGGAGGGGGGTCAAAGGTCAATCATAACTCCAGATTGCTGAGCCAGAGGGGGGGACCGCCGCCCTTTCCTGTTTACCTGCCAGCGAGGCAAGGCCACGCCCCCCTTGGGCTCACCGACTCCGCCCGCCCCTCTGCCAGCTTGTGCCAGCCTGCACGACCACCCGCTTTCCAGTGCCACCTGTACCAGGGTTTCAAGAATGGGGGATCTATTCTTACCTCCACAAATAAAGATATTACAACAAATCTGTGTAATACATTGAGGAAGCGTAACAGTCTATGTAAGGGGTATTATAAAAATAAATAAATAAATTCAGTATGGGGGCAGTCTTAGCATTAGAATTCATTGGAAAGGGGGGGATTTTTGGAAATGACGTGGGGTGGTGGGGGGGGGATAAAAAAAGCAAGCGTCTGGCAACACTGATCCCTCTGTGATGTCATCCTGCGTGTCCGGCTGTCAGCAGCAAGGCCCCACTTAACATGCCAGTCATGTCTGAGAGCCCGGCATACGGTGGCCAGACCCCACCTCCTCCTCCTCCTCCTCCCTCTCACACCGTTTGCACGTTACACTCAGGAACATAGCATGCTTTGCATGTTACACTCAGGAACATAACATGCTTTGCACGTTACACTCAGGAACATAACACGCTTTGCACGTTACACTCAGGAACATAACACGCTTTGCACGTTACACTCAGGAACATAACACGCTTTGCACGCTACACTCAGGAACATAACATGCTTTGCACGTTACACTCAGGAACATAACACGCTTTGCACGTTACACTCAGGAACATAACACGCTTTGCACGTTACACTCAGGAACATAACACGCTTTGCACGTTACACTCAGGAACATAACACGCTTTGCACGTTACACTCAGGAACATAACACGCTTTGCACGTTACACTCAGGAACATAACACGCTTTGCACGTTACACTCAGGAACATAACACGCTTTGCACGTTACACTCAGGAACATAACACGCTTTGCACGTTACACTCAGGAACATAACACGCTTTGCACGTTACACTCAGGAACATAACACGCTTTGCACGTTACACTCAGGAACATAACACGCTTTGCACGTTACACTCAGGAACATAACACGCTTTGCACGTTACACTCAGGAACATAACACGCTTTGCACGTTACACTCAGGAACATAACACGCTTTGCACGCTACACTCAGGAACATAACACGCTTTGCACGTTACACTCAGGAACATAACACGCTTTGCACGTTACACTCAGGAACATAACACGCTTTGCACGTTACACTCAGGAACATAACACGCTCTGAAAATGGGCGGAGCATAAAAGACGACCCATGTTCCATTTGGAAGACAGCGGCGTACAGATCTGACAGCTGCACGCTGATTTCTTATTCCTTTCTGCCTTCTTTGCACATTTATATAATGTCTCCGCAGGATCGCTGTGACAGTTTTTTTTAAAACTAGGTCATCGATAACACCCAGGCCTACCCTGGATTGATTTATTAATAAAACATTGTTTTAAAAAGTCAAAAATGTATCGTTTTCTTTTGCCACTCTCTCCCTCTTTGTCAATAAAACATTCGCCTATCCCCATTTCCTTCTGGAAGTGAGTCACTAATGAAACAGGGCCGTCGTGTTCAAAGCCCTCATATCCTGCAAATATGCCTTGATATATGGGGCTTAACTTGTGTTTGTAATTATTTCTAATGCTTGCACAGTGAAGCCCACGAATGGATCACACAGGCCTACTTCCTGTCCATTGAATTTTATCAGTGGGGGAAGGATTTTGAGCCATAATGGCTGTAAAAAAAAGACTGAATGTTATCCCGTGAGGAGGGGATTTAGAGCCACAATGGCCGTCAAAATAACTGAATGCTATTTGGCAATGAGGGGATTTGGAGCCGTAATGGCTGTTAAACAGATTATCAATGGGATGTTCTTTCCGAGGCACGGACTGAACACGGGGTCACCAATCTATTTCCCCTCCATTTGCAATGTTCCTGCTCCTCTCCGTTTACAGAAAATATTACTTCCTGAGCGAGCTTGTGCGCACGGGCACGTCCTGCAGCTCCCAGGAGCAGCGTACTGACTCCAGCGCTCCAGCGCGTCACGTGTGATCAGCGCAGGCGATCGTCAAGAGCGCACTCTTCATCGCCCGCTGCAGGCTGCACGCGGTACTTCCGCATCAAGACTTCAAGTGCGGTTTGGTTCGTATTGTACGTGAGGCCTCCGATGGACAGATCTATGGGTGCAAACTGAAGCAAGACCGCTACAAAGGGGTGGGCTGCCTACTCCTACTGTTGGGTGGCAGTGTAGTATAAGGTGTAGGCAAGGTGCTGAAGGTCACAGGTTCAATCCTCGGGCTGGACGCTGCCTTCATGCCCTTGAGCAACGGACTTAACCTGCATCGCTTCACCATATATCTTACTGTATATATGGATGCAGTGTGAATGCTGGGTAAAAAGTTGAGTAAGCCGCTCTGGATAAGAGCGTCTGCTAAATGCCCGTAATGTGCTGCAAATGCACTTCAGACCTCAGCAAGATGTCCACCCGGGAGGACGGCGCGTCCGCCTTCGCCTGGGCCGTCTCCTCTCCCGACGACGCCCGGGAATGGTTTCCAGGACGACCACCTTCCGCGGAAACAACCGAAAGCTCGGAGCGCTCTGATCCAACGCAGCCGGTTGGCCAGGGTGTCGGCGAGACGCAGGAAGACGTAGCTCACAGAGCGTCCGCACTCTCTGAAGTACATCCGCACACGTCCCAGGAAACGTCCCGAACGTGACGGGTACAAAGAGACTGCCAAGGTTTCAGGTCTGCGGACCTGTAAACATCCCGTCGGGATTTTACTGGATGGGAGCAAGCCGAAGAACGCATCATCACCCCCGTAACCATAGAGGTTGATGTATTACACCACTGACATTAAAGTGAGGTTTCGCAGACCACAGAATAATGGCGGGTTTATCATGTGTTGTCAGTGCGCCTGGGAAACATTAAAATAAATCTGTTCTCAATATTCCTTGGAAGTAGGTTCCTCGTCGCGTGGTTTCCAAACTGATTATTTAGCGTACGTGAATTTGTACGTACAGCGTCAGCTCCCGGCTAAAAGTAGCGATTAAAATCTGGATCGATGTTCAGAAGTGGCGGGAGCTCGTGAGGACGGGTCGGCCGGCGACTCACTGACTGGCGCTGAACGGGCCCGGCGGCGCGTAGCTCCGGCGAGCTCGGCCTTCTCGGGGGGGACGCGTGTCAGCGACGTGACAGAGAACGGCTCGGCGCGGGGTCCATCAAGCCCCGGTGTCCAGGCACAGATTTGCAGAGCGAGTCCTAACTCCGCGATCCGATTGGAGAGTTTTCAGAAAGTAAGGCCCCTGGCGTCATCGGCGGGACCTGCCAAACAGCGTATGGCACCGATGCGGTAAGGTCACCTGTCCTTGGCGGGGGGGAAAAAAACGGCTGGTCGTGCTTTTATTTGATCAAAGAGAATACGTCTACCCTGCCCCCCCCCGCCCCACCCCCCATCTGTCCATATTTAACTAGGTTGCACTTCTAACCACTTGTTACCATGACAACCAACAGCAGCGTTCGCCAAGTTCTGTCGCAGTCTTACAAAGGCCCCCCCTCAACTAATCCACCCCCCCCCCCCCCCCCCGCCTGCCAACAAGCCCCACCACATGTTCTTCTTCTTCTCCACTCTATCGTCTTCGTCACAGTGTTCATTTATTTATTTAAGGAGGTGGTGGTGGTGGGGTCCAATTAACCAGACTGCAAGAGAGAGAGAGAGAGAGAGCGAGGGAGCCGCCGTCCGGCGGGAACGAATCCGAACCGAAGGGCGAGGGATCAAAGGCACAACGGGAAGGCCGGTGAGCTGCAGCACAGCACCGACTCACTCATCGCCCGGGAGGGGGAGCGGGCCCCAGCGCGCGCTCTCTGGGAGGGAGAGCGGGCCCCAGCGCGCGCTCTCTGGGAGGGGGAGCGGGCCCCAGCGCGCGCTCTCTGGGAGGGGGAGCGGGCCCCAGCGCGCGCTCTCTGGGAGGGAGAGCGGGCCCCAGCGCGCGCTCTCTGGGAGGGGGAGCGGGCCCCAGCGCGCGCTCTCTGGGAGGGGGAGCGGGCCCCAGCGCGCGCTCTCTGGGAGGGGGAGCGGGCCCCAGCGCGCGCTCTCTGGGAGGGGGAGCGGGCCCCAGCGCGCGCTCTCTGGGAGGGGGAGCGGGCCCCAGCGCGCGCTCTCTGGGAGGGAGAGCGGGCCCCAGCGCGCGCTCTCTGGGAGGGGGAGCGGGCCCCAGCGCGCGCTCTCTGGGAGGGGGAGCGGGCCCCAGCGCGCGCTCTCTGGGAGGGGGAGCGGGCCCCAGCGCGCGCTCTCTGGGAGGGAGAGCGGGCCCCAGCGCGCGCTCTCTGGGAGGGAGAGCGGGCCCCAGCGCGCGCTCTCTGGGAGGGGGAGCGGGCCCCAGCGCGCGCTCTCTGGGAGGGAGAGCGGGCCCCAGCGCGCGCTCTCTGGGAGGGGGAGCGGGCCCCAGCGCGCGCTCTCTGGGAGGGAGAGCGGGCCCCAGCGCGCGCTCTCTGGGAGGGGGAGCGGGCCCCAGCGCGCGCTCTCTGGGAGGGGGAGCGGGCCCCAGCGCGCGCTCTCTGGGAGGGAGAGCGGGCCCCAGCGCGCGCTCTCTGGGAGGGAGAGCGGGCCCCAGCGCGCGCTCTCTGGGAGGGGGAGCGGGCCCCAGTGCGCGCTCTCTGGGAGGGAGAGCGGGCCCCAGCGCGCGCTCTCTGGGAGGGGGAGCGGGCCCCAGCGCGCGCTCTCTGGGAGGGAGAGCGGGCCCCAGCGCGCACTCTCCGGCGCAGGCCTGACAGCGTTAGCTCTGCAGAGTCATCCCGTCTCCGCGATGTAATTAAATCTCTCACTTAGTTAATTATCGCTGCCAGAGGGCCGCAGACACGGAGGGAGAGCAGAAGAGCGCAGCGCCGAGGCCAGCGCAGGGGCAAAGAGAGATGGAGTCACGTACACGTCTACACGCGCACTCAAACACGCACACACACTCCAACACGCACACATACACGCATGCACAAATACACACACACGCTCAAACACGCACATACACGCACATAACACGCATGCGCAAATACCCATGCACACTCACACACAAACACACAGGCACATACAACAAGCTCTAAAGATAAGAATAGCAAATTGTGCCAGTCCCTTTCCTTTGTGAGAGCTGACATGCTAGTTCCTCTTCCCTCTGAGAAAAGGCTTGTGGTTTCCCACTTCAGTCAGAGTTAACATCCTGGGCTCTCTTTCCTCAGAGACAACACACTGGCCTCTCTCCTCTCCTTTCCTCCCTTCCCTGCTCCCAGCCCAATGGCACACTCACAAACACTGACACACACTAGACCATACACACATGCACCCACGCCTGGCAAGCCCCTTTCACACATGGAACCCGCAACATTGGCAGGTTCAATTATACGGGTTAGGTGTTGTGGTTGCCCATCCACACAGGTCTCCTATACTCAAAAATTCCTTGTCAAGCCTGTTCACACATGACATGACTGTTCAAGATACATTAGGCAAGGCAAGCTGTCTATACTCTGAAGCAATGCAGGACAAACGTAAACCTTAGTTCATCTTTAAAACAGCCAGACATTTCGATGAATAAGAGAGATGTACATCTAATCAACAGATAAAGAGTGATAGTTATAAAATAACATACAGTAGCATCTTTAGCCAATATAGCACAGTTAATACTTCCAAATATGTAACATTAGAATACAATGAAAGCATGGTTTCAAATCTGCTAAAAAATCAATGCTTATACGCGGAGTTGTTTTCAGTAAAAATGCAACAGAAGTAATTCTGTTAGCCAAGTTAAATTGCTCGATGTATTTGCCATTGATATGTGACACTAGCCAGCTTGCTACGCTGGGTAAAAAAAGCAATTCAAACTGTAAGAGCCTGACAGATGTTTACCAGGGAGAAGAATTGCACAGCACACCAGCAATTCTTCAGGCAATGATGACAATTTTGTAATGGCACTCCTACAATAGATGAAGTCATTTCAAGTAAGGACAACACCGTTTATTCAATTCCTGAAAATAAATGGTCAAATTTGCTTCAGAAAACCACAAAATACAGCTCCAAAATCTTCTATGTGCAAAGTGTCATATTTGTGAAAGAACTGTTGAGAGGGAATATTCAGTATTCATTAAAGGCTTTGTGCCAGAAACAAAAGGACTTATGTAAGGACATTGTAATCTTCTGCCTGCTTTATCTGGGAAATGTTGCTGCTTTTCTTCACGCCAGTGCCTTGGCGGACGATTTCCATAAATCCTACGAGGTCCTGACCCAGCAAATTGGAGAACCGTCTTTTCGCGGAAAATCGACTCCTGCTCCTGCTCGTGCATAACGGCGACACGGAAAATTGGCGGAACATTTACGGATCGAGACGCGTGTGTGTGTGAACGGGGCTATACTCACCGTCCAGGACACACACACACACACACACACACACACACACACGCGACTCGAGCCTCGTGCGCAAACGCGAAACGTGCACACACACACGTACGAGCAGCCCCTCGCTGCCTCCCCGGTCTCGGCTCAGGCAGACGGAAGGTACGGCGATGTAAGCGCGCGGTGATTGGACGGCGGAGGCGAAGGCGCGCCGCGGTAGGGACGCGGGGTAAGGGCGGCACAGACCGGAGCCAGCGGCGGCTCTCCTCGCACCTGCACCGTCGTTACGGGGGGAGCCGGCGGCCAAACCGGCTCCGTCGCCGATGAGCCCCCGCCATCATTCTCCTCCGGTTGGGATGCCAGATCCCCCCCACCTCCCCCCCCCCCCCCCATGCCTACAGGGCAGGGCCAGGTCAGCCAGCAGAAGGAGGCGCTGCAGGACGCCCCCCACCCCCCCCCCTTCAGACCACAGACCAGAGGAGACAGGTGTTAACTCCTTCATTACCAAACCAGTCTTCGCAAAGCCCCGTCAGGTCCTGCCTGGATCTCACAAATACCACAAAAATCCTAAAAGGAACGAGCATGCTATCAGGCTTGCGTCTGTGAGCTAGAGAGCCCACTGCCATTGCGGCACTGCAGGCTGCAGGCCGGGAGGGCGGGGCTATAGGGCGGGGCTGCAAGCTGGGGAAGGCGGGGCTATAGTGCAGGGCTGCAGGCTGGGGAAGGCAGGGCTATAGTGCAGGGCTGCAGGCTGGGAGGGTGGGGCAGCAGGTTGGGTGGGCGGGGCTCTAGACCAGGAGGGTGGGGCTGAACACCAGGGAGGGCGGGACTCTAGACCAGGAGGACGGAGCTTCTGAGCTCCTCACCTGAGCCAGACCTGACTGGGGCGCTGTGCCTCCAGCTGGGGTAGTGAGAGGAGGTGTATTATGGGAATGTCTTCACATGATAAAATGCTAAAATCAACATACATCTCTTTAAAAGTGTTCCACTGTTTCCACCAGTGATAAGAAAGGCCCACCAAACTATCACTAGCTACAGTATTAACACACTAAACCACACCACAGTGTACCACCCCAATCCCCCCCTCACCTCACCAAACGACCTCACTCTCTCTCTACTACTTCTCCCTCTAAGCCCTCTGCTGATCTCAACATCTCTTTTCTGCTGTTTTGAAAGGCAAGAAATAAGGTGATGCACCCGCAATTCCCAGCCACACCTGGCCACACCAGCCATACCACTACTACAAAAATGAAAAACAGAAGCACATGACAGGTATGAGAAATGATGTGCTGAAACAGCTCAGATTTCACCCATGCTGCACACAGAACATTCCGGTACCATTCTGCTCCTGTGACCAGGGAATCCCTGGCAAGGAACTACGCCCACAGACCACACCTTACCAACCACAGAGCAGCACTGCGCAATGATTGGTCCATGACCTGACCATTGGTCAGATGCCCTAAAGCGATTGGTCCCTCACCAAGGTCATGACCCACCACTCAGCTACAGTGGCTCATCATTAGGTGGGTCGTGGCCTAAGTCTATTTCCGGTGCTCTAGTGCAACTGGCTCATGGCCTAAGTCAGTCCACTGTTCTGCAGTGATTGGCTCACGGGCCTGAGTCTTACTCCAGCGCTCTGTTGTGACAGGCTCATGGCCCCAGTTTCACTTCAGTGCTCTGCTGTGATTGGCTCATGACCTCAGCCTCGCTCCAGTGCTCTGCCGTGGTTGGCTCGCGGCCGAGTCTCTCCTCAACGACTGGCCCGTGACTGGACATAAAGACTGGAGCAATGGAAGAGGTGGAACAGGATGCCAAAGGAAACCATGCGAAGCAGCCGGGAGAGCAGGCAGTGCGTCGGCCCTACCTACATGGTCTGCAGCACGCTGTGAGAGACAGAGCAGCAAGCCTTTGAGGAGAACTTCCACAACAATCCAGGCCCCATCTACACAAACAGAATAACACATTGGGCAAGGCTTTGAGAACTCCCGCAACAATCCAGGCCCCATCTACACAAACAGAACAACACATTGGGCAAGGCTTTGAGAACGTCCACAACAATCCAGGCCCCATCAACGCAAACAGAACAACACATTGGGCAAGCCTTTGAGAACTTCCACAACAATCTAGACTCCATCTACGCAAACACAATAACACACTGGTAAAGACTTTGAGTAGAACGTCTAGAACAATCAAGGCCCCATCCACGCAAACAATAACGCATTGGGCAAGTCTTTGAGGAGAACTTCCAGAACAATCTAGACCCCATCTACCCAAACACAATAACACATTGGGCAAGGCCTTTGAGGAGAACTTCCACAACAATCCAGGCCGGATCTACACAAACAGAACAATACATTGGCTTGAGTCCAGCAGCTGCCTGCCACGCGCCACCCAGAGTCACAGCCTGTGGGCGCAGGAGACCCTGGCTCAGCCGCTCCCCACAAACAGCCGTGACTAACGCGAGTTTACTGCTCTCTCTGCCTCCTCATAACAAACAGCCAGGCGGTGGCTCTTGGAAAAGGCTCATCACTTCCATCGGCGACCGATACCGTGTGCACGGAGTGACAGTGACACTCCAAACGCAGGCTGTCGGACACGCAGAGGTCTCTAAAAACAGACACTATTTACACCAGAAAATTAATCATTTACGTGACATTAACGGCAGTAGACCGAACGTATTTGCTCATTCACAGCGTTGTACACCGTGGCTATAAATAGAATGTTGCAGTGCATTCTGGGATTTTATTAAACGTACCGTAGCGCACTTGAAGATTTTATTGAATGTACTGCAGTAGCTCGCAACTGAAATTAATCTCAACTGGAAGGGCTGGGGTAAAATACTGAGCTTTTTCTCACCACCTTTTGAGTAGTTGTTTTTTCCAACTGAGGTTTTTTTTTTTCTTACCTCAAAGGCTTGCTTTTTGTGGTTTCGGGCCTGGTTCTGTGCCCAATTTCCTTTTATAGTCCTACCGTAAAGCCTGTTTGTGACAGCGTCTCTGTAAAAAAGGGCCGTACAAATAAAAGAGAATTTAACGTTCAGCGCCACACAAAGTGTGTCACAGCTTGTGCGGAAAGCCTGATCTGTACCGACGCACGGCCGGCTTTGTCTTCTACGCTGACTCCACGCACCGAAATTAACCCGCTTCCTTTCTTCACCGGCGACGTGCGGCTCCAGGGTTAAACTGGTCTCTAACCAACAGAGCCGGAGACGCAAACCCACGGGAGAGTTCCTCTTGGAAGAGCACAGCGGGTCACCGTGGCGGACAAACACAAGACCCCTAGGGAAGGACAGAAACTTCCAGAGTTTAACAACCTGGCGTCCGACCAGACACTGTCAAGCCAGAGGGGAGGGGGGGTGGGGTTTTGGAGGGGGAGAGAGACGTGCATTGGCACTCGCGTTAGCGACAATTAGACTGACGCTAAACAGGTCGCTGAAGACTGGCACTGGACTAACAGCCGTCGGGGGGGGGGGAACCTCGAGTTCTCTCGTCCGTGCCGTGGAGTTCTGCTCCGTGTTTACAGGTCCCCGAACTCGGGGAAAGTGAACCTGGGGGCGAGGCGAACCGTCCCTGTGAAACGGCGTTCGCATGCGGGGCTTGTTCAACCTTCGTCCCCCCCGGGTTCGGCGAAGCACGTCGACCGGTCTGCTTAAACGGCCGTCGCCGTGGCGGCGGTGGCGGGCGCCCGCCGCTGCCCTGCTACACGCCGCCGTGCGCCCCCCTCTGCAGGTGTCGCATCGGCGCTTAGCCGCGGCCATAAATCACCGCCCTCGCCAGCCCGTGCCCGCTGGCGCCGCTGCAGAGGGCGAACGCCACGGAACGGCGACGCCTCTCTCTCCGGAGAACGACTCTTCCTCTCCCTCCTCCTCTTTGCCTCCGTCCTATCTGTGCCGTACGTTACATCTGTCCAAGTCCCCAGAAGTACCGCTCCAAACACCCGCCCGCACGCCCCCACCGTCCGCACGCCAGCCAGCCCGCAGCCCCAGCGGAGCTCTCGCGCAAGAGGGGAAGGGGAACCTGCTCTTACCTGTCACGGTTTCGGATTTGCTTGTTCGCTGCCGCCCGGGTGCTGCCGTCTGTGCGTTTAGCCTCTTGCTTTTTTCCTCCTCGTGTGTGTGTGTGCGTGTGTGCGTGCGCGCTCGTACGAGGCTGCCTGCCCGATGACGATGCTCCTATCTGGATCGCTCGCCCTCCCTTCTCTCTCTCTCTCTCTCCCTCGCTCTCGTCCCCGCTCCCTTTCTCTCCCCCTCCCTCTCCCTCTCCCTCCCGCTCTCCTCTCCTCCTCTCTCTCCCGGGGGTGATAAACTGAGTGCCTGTGTCATCCTCGATGATGCAGCAGGTTCGGCTCTGACAGCCGTGACACCAGAGCTTCGGACCGGGGAGAGAGGGGGACGCAGACGGAGAGAAAGAGAGAAAGAGAGAGATGTACGTTCACATATCATTTCACTGTAAAAGGGTGTACACATCCCCACAACCCCCTTCTGCCAAGAGTTTAATTATGCACTTGCCTGGTCTGGTGTTTGTCATCGTTGCTTCAGCAAGACTGTTTAATATCGCTGTGTAATGCCAGTAAAGCATGTTCCAGCTGAAAGCTTATAAGGGTGGGGGGGAGGGGGGGTGATTTCTGGTTTGTGGTGTGGGAGGGGAACTCACTGTTCCATGGTGTCCTTTTTTCAGTGTTGTGACGTGTGTGTGAAGGACATGCAAAAACAAATCAAAGAAAGGCACCACACTACTGCTCTCAAACGGAGAATGAGCACCAAGAGAACTGGGACTGGTGAAGGGCAACAACCAGAGCTTCTCTGACTCAGGGGCGGGGCCAGCTCAGTCTCCTCCTACCCTGGGGCACGGCCAACTCAGTCTCTTCCTAACCAGGGGAGGGGCCAGCTCAGTCTCTTTCCTACCCAGGGGTGGGGCCAGCTCAGTCTCCTCCTACCCAGGGGCGGGGCCAGCTCAGTCTCTTTCCTACCCAGGGGTGGGGCCAGCTCAGTCTCCTCCTACCCAGGGGTGGGGCCAGCTCAGTATCCTCCTACCCAGGGGTGGGGCCAGCTCAGTCTCCTCCTACCCAGGGGCGGGGCCAGATCAGTCTCCTCCTACTCAGGGGCAGGGCCAGCTCAATCCCCTCCTACCCAGGGGAGGGGCCAGCTCAGTCTCCTCCTACTCAGGGGCGGGGCCAGCTCAATCCCCTCCTATCCAGGGGAGGGGCCAGCTCAGTCTACTCCTACCCAGGGGCTGGGCCAGCTCAGTCTCCTCCTACCCATGGGAGGGGCCAGCTCAGTCTCCTCCTACCCAGGGGCAAAGCCAGCTCAGTCTCCTCCTACTCAGGGGCGGGGCAAGATCAGTCTCCTCCTACTCAGGGGCGGGGCCAGATCAGTCTCCTCCTACTCAGGGGCGTGGTCAACTCAGCCTCCTCCTACCCAGGGGCAGGACTAGCTCAGTCTCCTCCCACCCAGAAGCATGGCCAGCTCAGTCTCCTCCCACCCAGGGGCGGGAGCCAGCTCAATCCCCTCCTACCCAGGGGCGGGGCCAGATCAGTCTCCTCCTACTCAGGGGCGGGGCCAGATCAGTCTCCTCCTACTCAGGGGCATGGTCAACTCAGCCTCCTCCTACCCAGGGGCAGGACTAGCTCAGCCTCCTCCCACCCAGAAGCATGGCCAGCTCAGTCTCCTCCCACCCAGGGGCGGGAGCCAGCTCAATCCTCTCCTACCCAGGGGCGGGGCCAGTTCAGGCTCCTCCTACCCTGGGACAGGGTCAGCTCAGTCACCATGCTTTGCTATAAAATATGAGCCACATTCAAGGACCTCCGCAGCTCATTCACAGTGTGTATACACGAGGACCTAGTGCGCAATATAACTGACACGGGCTCCATCTCAGTCCACCGGTGTTCAGGAAGAAAGCTAAAAGGGGCCAGAAATCCTGCCTCCAGGTAGCCGTTCTCCAAAATGGCTTTTCCAGTGGACCGCTGTCATGTCAAAACATTGCTAAGGCCCCCCTACATCAAACAGGGATGCTGTAATGCTGACCGCCAGACCTTGCGTCATACTCCAGTAGCCAGCAAACGCCTTCAGGACTTTTAAAATGGAGTCCTATTAGAGACAGTCTCTGCCGCACGCCCAACTGCCCCTGCTGCAGAGTACTTCACACAGGTACCAACACCAAGAGCAAAAAGCTAAATGGTGTGTGTGTCGCTGTATGCATGAGTGTGCGCATCTGTGTGGATAGCACGTAACTGACGTGTTTTCAAGGCAGCAAATACTTCTCGGATTCACAAGTTCTTTTGTTATAATAATAAAGAATATTTATGAGATACAAAGCGAGAGAGAGAAAGATGGACGAGTCCCCCAAAGCTAATATTTCATTGGTTGCTAGTCAGGATGCATTTTTATTGAGAAAAAAAAAAAAAACTAGACACCCAGACAGAGATTTAAACCCAAACACTTTACACGCCCACACAATACCGCTCCCTCCCTCTCGTTCTCCCTCAACCATCTGGAAAATCAATAGCCCATCCAGACTACCGTTAAACAAACAATGTAGTATTTAAACGTCTGTGCGTGCATCTGCGTGCGTGTGCGTACACAAGCATGCTGAGGTCATGTGTGCTGCTGTTCTGTTTTCCCTGGAGAGGAAGATAGAGAGAGAGAAAGAGAGAGAAACAGACAGAATGAAAGAGAGTGAGAGAGACTGTTGGGCACATTCAGACAGGGACAATGACAGAGGGTCCGCCGTTCTTATTTTATACCGCAGTTGGAAGACAGTGAGAGCGGTTATATAAGGGAGTGCATGTAAGTCCATGCAGAATCCCAAGTAGCCTGAGCCAGTCTTTACTGAGGGAGGGGGAGAGAGAGAGAGCAAGAGAGAGAGGGGTGAGAGAGAGAGAGAGAGAGAGAGAGAGAGAGAGAGAGAGAGAGCAAGAGAATGTGTGTGGACGCGCTTGTTCCAATTTTACATTTGCTTAATTAAACACTGTTCAGAAGACACACAAGCCACCCACTTCCCTCTCTCTCTCTCCCTCAATATGACTGCAAAAAAAACCCTGCACAGAATCTATGCTCTCCACAGAGAGCTTTCACATTAGCACTCATTGAAATGGAGGGATTTTAGCACAGTGCCATTCCCTGGCCCCGCTCAATACCTGGATTAACTGACAGGGGTCAGCGCTTCAGAAACAAGACGACTCCATTACCCAGCAGCCAGTCTGGTTTATGAGTCTGTCCCAGCTTGGCGACGGGGAGGGGGAAACTGCCCGGGTGGACAGATTCTGGGGGTACAGGGGGGCTCCTGTGGATGAGGTAGCCAAGCTCCGCCCTCGTCCACACCATTTCGCAGCTCCAGACCTCTACTCTTCCCCTGCTCCAGAACCTCACAGATAATGGAAGACATTCCACGGTAGGGACGAATATTAGAGCCGTCAACATTCACCGGCAGCCTTAATGACGCCGTGCATTTCCCCCCGCTAATTAGCGCACAGATCCCACTGTTCACCAGCCAACCGCCCCCACCGCGCTCCCGGGTTCAGATCGTACAAGCACACCTATCCTGACACACGCCCACGCGCTGTATTATCCTAGCACGTTTAGCGCAGCTACCCCATTAACTTCAATTTGGCTCAAATACAAACGAGAGCGCGTTTTTATGAAGAGAAGATCTGTCCTTAGTTTTCAGCGGACAGGACGCCTTCTCTCTCGATGCCCTTTTCCATCCACGTTGCTCATCGCTGCCCCATGTTTGGCGTGCTGATGGAGGGGTAGGTGGGGCCAGTGAGAGACTCCGGGTGTGGATTGGGAAGGGGGGGGGGTGGGTGTGGAGAGGGCCCAGGCCCCTTCAGACCCAGAACTGTCCCGGAGATAAGCGTGACACCCGACAGGCCCGTTGGAGGGTATCTCAGGAGAGGAATGTTAAAGAGCTGCTGTGTGTTATTGACCTCGTTGTGAATTCCAGACCCACAATTATCAGCAAACAAAAGGGCAGGTCTCTCTCTCTCTCTCTCTCTCACTCTCTCTCTCTCTCTCTCATTACAGGCATTTGGCAGACGCTCTTATCCAGAGCGACGTACAACAAAGTGTATAACCATAACCA
Organism: Anguilla pacifica; assembly: GCA_039654925.1. NCBI lineage: Eukaryota > Metazoa > Chordata > Actinopteri > Anguilliformes > Anguillidae > Anguilla > Anguilla pacifica. The sequence goes on from CM077299.1 coordinate 16,594,165, forward strand.
GGAACAAGTATGACGAAAAACCCTAGAGAGAAGTACCGGTCCAAGTGCAGGGAACAACCGCATAGTTCAACTTGGACCCTGAAGGTTAAACTGATTAACACTAACACAACAAGAACGGCAACAACATAGTCTATGGAAAAAATACAAGCAGTAGTTAAGAGTTAATGCACCTAAGTCACCTATGAAACAGCTACCTAGTTACAACCCTAAGCTTACAGTCATTTAAGATATTACAGGGAGGTAGGGAGGGATGGGGAGAGGTGCAGCCTGAAGAGGTGAGTCTTCAGTCGTCGCTTGAAATGGGTCAGTGTCTCAGCTGTTCTGACCTCCACGGGGAGGTCATTCCACCATCGTGGGGCCAGAACAGACAGGAGACGTGTTCTGGAAGTGCAGGTGCGAAGAGGGGGAGGTGCCAGGTGTCCTGAGGTAGCAGAACGGAGGGATCTGGCTGGCATGTAGGGTTTGAATATCTTGTGGAGGTATGCTGGGGCTGACCCCTTGACTGCCTGGTATGCTAGGACCAATGTTTTAAATTTGATGCGAGCTATAACAGGCAGCCAGTGGAGGGTGGTGAGCAGGGGAGTGACGTGGGAGTGTCTGGGGAGGTTGAAGACCAGACGAGCCGCAGCGTTTTGAATGAGTTGCAGGGGTCTGGTGGCAGATGCCGGTAGTCCAGCCAGAAGAGAGTTGCAGTAGTCCAGGCGGGATAGAACCATTGCTTGGACCAGGAGCTGGGTTGAGTAGGTGGTGAGAAAGGGGCGGATTCTCCAGATGTTATACAGGAAAAATCTGCATGCCCGGCTTACTGCTGCGATGTTCTTGGAGAGGGACAGCCTGTTGTCCATCACCACTCCGAGATTCTTGGCACAGGGTGATGATGTCACTAAGGTGTCCCCTATTGAAATGGAAAAGTCGAGGAGGGGAGAGGATAGGGCAGGAATAAAGATTAGTTCTGTCTTTCCCAGGTTGAGCTTCAGGTGGTGATTGTCCATCCAGCTCTGGATGTCCCTCAGGCAAGCGGAGATGCGGGCAGGGACCTGTGTGTCCGATGGGGAGAAGGAGAGAAAGAGTTGCGTGTCGTCGGCATAAGAGTGATAGGACAAGCCATGGGCAGATATTACAGGGCCAAGGGATCTGGTGTATAAGGTGAAGAGAAGGGGACCGAGGACTGAGCCCTGGGGAACTCCGGTGGCCAGGGGACGGGGTGGTGATACCTTACTCGCCCAGGCAACCTGGAAGGAACGGTCAGAGAGGTAAGACTCAATCCAGTCAAGGACTGTGCCACAGATCCCTGTTGCTGCCAGTGAGGACAAGAGGATAGAGTGCTCCACGGTGTCAAATGCAGCGGAGAGGTCTAGAAGAATCAGGACAGAGGAGAGGGAGGCTGCTCGTGCGGCATGGAGTGACTCACTGACCGAGAGGAGTGCAGTCTCGGTCGAGTGGCCAGGCCTGAAGCCAGACTGGTGGGGGTCAAGCAGATTGTTTTGAGAGAAGAAAGCAGAGAGTTGGTTAGATGCAGCACGTTCAAGTGTTTTGGATAGGAAAGGGAGGAGAGATACCGGGTGGTAGTTCTGAATGACTGAAGGATCCAGTGTGGGTTTCTTCAGCAGCGGGGTGATGTGGGCCCTCTTGAAGGATGAGGGGAAACATCCAGAAGATAGAACATTCTCTCTCTCTCTCTCTCTCTCTCTCTCTCTCTCTCTCTCTCTCTCTCTCTCTCTCTGTCTCTCTCTCTCTCTCTCTCTCTCTCTCGCACACACACAGACATACACATACGCACACACACTCAAAACATTTACATTCACCTCACACACACTCATCTCCCAGTCTCCAACCCGGACTCAAAACACGTTCCTCTACCTCAAATTCACAGCGCAATCCTAGGCTCTCAGATTCAACCTTGGTCTCTTTAACACGCGCACACGCGCACACACACACACACACACACACAAAGACACACTGCTCTTTATATCACTTAATATTCCTCTCATCCCCAAACAGCAGCAAGGTTAGTAAAGAATATTTCTATTCAGGGTCATCGGGGACTAGCTAAGTCACCCTAACAGGACTCTGAGGTTTTTTTTAGTGACTGTTTAGCAGCTGAATGTGGAAGCTGAGGATGTGGGGATATAACAATGGGCTGATTTCCAGAATGCCACTATTGCACCCATGCACAAGTAGGGTACAGCAATATTGTGATTATTTTCCAATACCAATATACTGACAGAAAATATCTACATAATTGAATAGAATTAATATTTTCTGACAAACTACGGCATGTTATCAGATGTACACTGGAAATGAAACGCTGCATAGTTTGGTAACAATTCATGTAATTATTTTTTACTTTTACTTTTATGAGCCCCCTCCCAGTTTTTCAGTTAACAGAAATGTTAAAAAACAGTATTGTTATAAAACATTTTATAATACAGGGGAAATTTTGACTTGAAGAATTGGGTGCAGTCTTAAGCACATTTTATGTACCTGACTAAAAATCATATCCTCATTCAGATTTGCAGTCACACAGCCCCTGAATGTTGACTGAATATCTAAATATTGATGGGTCACATCCACCGAATATCCTCGGAGCTCAAACCCACCCTCCTGGTGACCTATAGACCTATAGAATACTTTGGCCCTGTCAATCATACACACATACACGGCCTGGAAATGATTCTGGAGCGTTAACGTACAGTTTTTCACCGAAGGATTGTTGTGGAACAATATTTACACTGTATTTAAAATATTCAACTATTTGAGAAATTCTCATACTGTCAATATTGATATGAGCTTAATTCAGAAATATAAACACTATGAACAGAGTGCTTAGTCAGGGCTCTTTCTGTAACTTAGCCTGGCTGCTAAAAGCCTGAAAAGTCACTCTAGCGATTGACCTGTGAGGCGCGGGGAAGGCGTGGCCCTAAATGACTGAGCAGAGTGTTTATGCCAGCGACTCTGCCCAGCTTAAGGCCGCTAGTAAATAATGGCAGTGGTGCAGCACTGGGGGAGTGCTGCATGCTGATTGGCCAGAACGGGCCCACAGCTGGGCAGACTCGGTCGAACCACTTGTTTGCGTTTGATTGGCTGAAGGGATGAAGTTCTGCTTTCAGCATTGATCGCATCCCTGAAATGCCTCAGGTGGAGAGTGACCAGCACACGAGCTCCACCATCTGCGCAGCCAGCGCACACACTGAGACCAGCATGCACCAGCCAGGACACCCGTCTGCGCTGCCATGGCACACCAAGACCAGCATGCACCAGCCAGGACACCCGTCTGCGCAGCCATGACACACCGAGACCAGCATGCACCAGCCAGGACACCCGTCTGTGCTGCCATGGCACACCGAGACCAGCATGCACCAGCCAGGACACCCAGCTGCGCAGCTAACCTCTCATATAGTGTCTAAATCCCACACTGAGCCCCATTATACAAAAATAATGGTTCACTCCACTGCTGTGGAACTATAAATTGCAGGCAAGTGATTCAAGCCATGTGGGCTACAAGCCTCTCTGACTCACCACTGCCCTGGAGCAGACAGAGGGGTTATGCTGGAGTCACAGCACTGCCCTGAAATCCCGCTTAAAGCTGGGTAATCGAAAATAAGCTCTCCTGTCAAAGCTCCACAGCTGAGAAAAACCTCTCTCACCCAGTCACAATGCATTATGGGGAATGAGCCCGTCGCAGACTTCCAAAGTACTGTCACAGGTTTGACAAAAGATGCGACAGCTTCGCCAAAAGTAAAAGAACACCAGTCTAGGGGAGAAGGGGGGAGAAAGTCCTCCAAGCACAAAGAATTCTGGGCCCGGACGGCAGCGGTGTGCGTGCCAGGCAGGGATTATGCACATCTGAAGAGCGCTCTGTGGGCGTTTGCTTCAGCCTGGCAGCTCCATTGTTTCCTCTGCCTCTCTGCCTCCAGGCTGGATAAATCAAACCTTTCTCCCTCCTCTACCTCAACATGTAATCTACACTGCTGTGCCTCCCAGAGATGAGGGTGGGGGAGGGGGCAGTCACCTGACAAAACTGGAGAGAATATATTTGTTTCCTTTCATCGTTTTATACTTTTGCACAGAATCATTAACTCATTTCTTTCACAGCCAGAGCTCCCAATTTGGGAAATCAGGAGGATGAGAGAAATCATATTTATATCTAATACATATTAAATTAACATTAATAAATGATGGACAAACTTGGATTAAATTTTAAATTCAATTCTTCAAATCAGTGCAGGGGATAAAATAATTGAATTGATAAAACCAAAGCGATAAGGAAACAAGTTGGCAGTGGAAATCGGCAGAGCACAGTTGAAAATCTTTACCAAAGCAAACCATCCAACAACAGTCAGGTTGGTTCAGCAGCACCACCACTCACTGCACGACAGGGAAATTAAAATTCAACTCCAAGTGGAGGAGCTGGTTCTGAAATAACGCACAAATTTACTGCTACAGTACTGCCCGACTCTTCTTGAGACGTACTGTCAGAACAGGGTCCCGGCAGTATGCAGTAAATAGACTGAAATAATGATATCTCAGAAGGACAACGGGTTCCAGAATGCGTCATCCGTTGCAACATAATGCCACATAAACAAAACATATTTACTACACCAAGCTCAGTCAGTGTTAGGGAGCTTTCATTAGGTAGAACCTTCACAAAATAAAGATATAAACACAAAAAAATGCAGACAACTCTTTCTTCAGTTGGTGGTATATCACTGCTAACCGAAGAAAGAGAGGCATCACAGCCACACAAATCCTCAGCATGACGGGAGATTATGTAATGGGACACCACTCCCGCATCCTGTGTGTACTCCGCTTGGGGCACAATCCATGAGGCGATCATTCTGAACCACAAGTCTGGAAAAATCTGGGTTGGTTCCCTACGCCACCGCAGGATGCAGAAATCTCAGGTCTGGAGGCGGTGAACGGTGTTTCTGTGGAGGATCTCTCCGGCGGCTCCATCTCTGTGTGTGAACAGAAACGCGTCGCTCATCGTAGGCCTGGCTGGCAGGAAGGCCACGCTGGCGGACAGCCAGAGCGCCGGGTGAGGGCGCGTCCTCAGTCAGGCCGCACGGCCCCCTGGGAGCTCTCCTCGCAGCTGTGGCCGGGGTAGGGCCGGAAGGGATCAGGCCAGATGAGAGTGGAGCGGACATCTCCGCTCTCCGCCCCCCCTGGCCTTGGAGCACGCTCATAACCCACTATGCCGCCCCCCCCCCCCCCCGGGCCTCTGTAATGAGGTCATACAGAGTCAGTACCGTACAGTGCGACAGTTTTGCTCGCATATGCTATTAAAAATTATTTTGTGCCAAGCGAAATACGTATCGTGCGAGTGGGTTGTGCTGGTATCAATCAGCGAAATAAACATTACTCTTTCTTGTCCTGGACAAGTACCCGCCCTCTACTGGAGCAATGCTACATGAGAACTGTATTTCGAAGTGTCTACTGTCCACGACTTTCCGTGACAATGCAACTACAAAGAAAAACTACATTTTCCATAATTTTCTGGTAAACGATCCCGCCTTACCTAACCTATCAGAGACAGAGCACAATCAAGTCCCGCCCACACTGGAGGGGAAAACAATTCATCGCTCTCCATTGACTTTGTGTTGCGTGAAGGTGCCTCCTTGTTACTTTCGTCTGCTAGCAAACAACAGAAAAATGCCTAAAAGCTGGTGTGTGGTGGGATGCACTACCAACTGGGTAAAGAACCCAGAACTAAGTTTTTATAAGCTGTCGAACCGAAAAACCTGTCCTAACATTGGAGTCTAGTGACGAGTCAGCTAGCAAGCTAGCTACAGGCTAGAGTACGTTACTGTCATTCGAAATAAATGAATTGGAGTTGGCTAGCGACGTTGTTTCAACAAGCTTGTAGATGGCTAAGAAGGTGAAGCTAAAATGATAGCTACTTAGCTAGCATTAATAAAATTGCAGGTAATAAGTAGCTAATGTTAGCTAAGTTCTAGCTGCTATGTTAACTATGGTTAAGTTCTGCATCAGTTTCACCAGAAGCCCCCCCGAGCCAAAGGCAAATACCGTTTTTCAGAGACCGTTATACCGTTGTCGCTACACTGAAGTAGCAAGCTAGAGCTAGACTAACGCAGGTAGACATAGGGTGCTAAAATAATCCTTTGACATGCTTAAATCTAATGTTTTAGCTAGCTACAGGCATTTTGTTAGCGTTTCAGCCCTTGGTTGCATATGTGGCGCCAATTGTTTTCCCCTCCGGTGGGCGTGGTTTTCAGAGTATGACGCGTTGCGCTCTCTCTCTATACCAGCTATGCCAGCTAACACCAACATGAACAACAACCACAAGAAGATATTAAACTATTCAGACCTCAACGAAAAAGTACTTTTCAGTAGTTAATATTTTTGTTTTGTTTTTTATTTTGTAAAGAACCATTCAGACATTCGCTCTCACCACTAGGCCACCCTGCAGGCTACTGCATGATTGCGGTTAGACTCCCCCTGTGTTGAAACACTTTGGCCCCTTTGCTGGCTTTGTTTGTTTTTTGTTTCGCTGCATCGGGACATTTTCTTCAACTGAAAATGATTGTGCATCATTGTGTAACAGCTAAAAATCAGTTTTACATGTACTTTGAGGTTGTAAAAGGTTTGTTTTTGTTGATGATTTTTATAAGATTGAGGTAAAGCAGACCTGTATTTTGAGCTAAGATGGTTTGTGAAAAAAAGGAAAAAACTCATGTTCCATAAATACTGTATGTCACATTCTTCAAGAATGTTTCATACGATTAATTTTGTCTGTATGCATGTAGATGTGACATTTAATACACTTTGGAGTTCATACTAAAGAATAGGTTACATGTTTATGTCAGAGAAACACCTCTAGAGATCCTGTAATTTGTGGCCACGGGTTGAGAAGCAGCTCTTGGACCGCATGCTCTGCTGTTACAAAGTAAAGCGCACATGTCAATAAAGCTTGAATGATTTGAAAATACTGCAGTTCAAATGCCAGTCAACAGTAAATGAGTTTTTTGACCAATATCAAATGAATTTTGACCAATAAAACATGTGTTTAACCACCACCTGTGTGTGCTACTAAATTTTTCTTTGTGCTACTGAAATCTTTCGGTTACTAGCACCAGTGTGACCACCTAAGAAAGTAAGCGTACAGCCCTGAGAGGGGCTCGCCCTCCGCTCGACCGCGGCTCACACACAGGCCCCTTCTCAGCCGAGCGCTCAGCCCAACAACCGGAGGCCTGTTAACATGGAGGCCTCGCTCTGCTCCCACAGCTGGCAAAGAAAGAGGCTGAGGCAAGAACGCCTTGCCCAATTACCGGAAATCGTGTGCCAGGACACACTGAGGGGCCAGGCCAAAGACGCGAGCAGAGCCGGAACAGATTGTACCGGTCATAAGACGTGAGCTGGCAACAGTCTCTTCCAGCTGAATGGGACCTTGAGGGATTTAGGGTGCTCCTTTTTTTTTTGGAATCAGACTGTTGTAGTCTCCACCACCCACATGAGGATGCCAACACAAGCCACATGGTGGCGCTAAATTAGAAGCGGACAAAAAACGCGCCCAGATTCTCACACAGCAGATCAGGTCTGGGGCCAACTCCATTTCAATCGAGAGTCAAATCAGGAATTTAACTGAAATTCAACTCATGAATTGAAAAATGCACAAAAAGGTTCTATGATTTTTCAGTGCATCAGCTGAATTTCAACTCTTGTTCTCAAACTGACTGAATTGAAACAGAATTGAGCCCAGCCCTGCTGCAGATCTTCTGACTGTTCTTCTGTCGTTGTGCCTCGATGTTTGAGTCAAGCTGCCAGAACTCCTATTTTGTTCGTTTTCTGCTAGAAACATCACTTGGGGCAAGTTGTTGTTGAACAGGCACATTTCATTGTGTGGGCAAATCCTCCGGGCCAGCGCTGTCTCAAAAACCTGAGACTCATTTAGATTCTGGCAAAAACATTCACACTCGCCAGAAATGTAGGTGCACAGCGATACTCATAGATCATAGATACCCGCGATGGTACAAGATCAATGATAATAACCGTTGACAACAACTGAGAAAGTGGTTTTAATGCGGGTAATCCATATTGCGAGAAATGGTCCCCACCTGTGCTGTCTCGCAGCAGGCAAACCACAAGAACTCCAAATTATCAAGACCAGGTAGCCCAACACTGAACGCAGTCAGGACCAGGAGTCCAACACTGAGCACCCTCAGGACCAGGGAGGCCAAAACTGAGCGCATAGTCAGGACCAGGAGTCCAACACTGAGCGCCCTCAGGACCAGGGAGGCCAACACTGAGCACAGTCAGGACCGGGCAGGCCAACACTGAGCGCACAGTCAGGACTGGAGAGGCCAACACTCAGCAGTAAGGACCAGGGAGTCCAACTGAACACAAGATCAGAACCAGTGGCCCACACCGACCCCTCTGCATGTGCCATAAATGATGCAAAGTAGAGCAGTGGTTGCCAGAGCGCTGACCTCACACTAGGATCGATCCAATTGGGCCCACTTGCTCGTCAATACAGACCCAGCAACAACAGCAGCCCATCAGCTGAACCATGTTTTATACATGGCTGAACAACCAGTACCACAGCGCATGCACAACATCTCCCTCTCTCTCTCTCTCTCTTTCACACATACACACACACGCAACGGTTATGCTCAGCCATCAGACCTATTTAAGTCACACAATCAAATCGCTATCCTCGAACACTCACTCTCCATCGCGCCCACACGCATGACTGAATGCTCACGTCACAAGAGCAAATCACAGCATAGCAGAGCTCGATAGGTTCAGCTCACTCTCTTAAAGTGTGTGTTTGTGTGTGTGTATATGTGTTTGTGTGTGCATGTGTGTGTGTGTGTGTGTGTGTGTGTGTGTGCACAAGCGTCAATGTGAGAATGTGCGTGAACGGCAGTGTGTTGGCATGCAGGCTGGAATAGCCTGACGCACAAAGGGCTCTTGGCCACCGCCTCACCCTCCCCAAGACAAGCCAGAATGTCACCTCTAGGCTGCAGACAGCCCAGCCACACACACATACATACATAGACAAACACACACACACATACAGGTTCACGCTGCCTGGTGAGGACACATGACACAAACACACTCACACACAAGCACGCGCACACAAACACACACACACACACACACACACACACAGTGGAGAGATGATTAATAGCTGTGAAGTGGAGCTCTCTTCCTGGCTGCGGTCCGAGATGACTGAGGCCCGGAGGCACGCTCTCCACGCAACTCAGGCCCAACGCAGCGAGCTGTTCCAGGGACCGCGCGCGCGCCCCCCGCTGCCGTTGCACACAAACACCCCCCCCCCCCCACTCCTTGCCCCCCAACCCCCCCGCCCCCCGCCCCGACCACTGACGACCGCCGCCCACAGAACGGCTCATCGGCTTTCCGTCAGGGGTGCCGACGCCGCGCCGGTTCAACAACGAGAACTTTCCCGACCGGCCCGAAAGGCTCCGGCCGCAAACTTTACACATTCGTCCCGTTATCCGTCACCGCCTCGCAGCGGCGCTCGGGCTCGGCGTCAAATATTTATTTATTTTCCTTTGCGGTTCGTCTCTGGAGCATCGACCACAGGCGGTAAAACTCCGCGTGGGTTTTTTTTGCGCTTTAAATCGAACGGACGTGAGATTTGAGCGCGGCGCCTGCGTCGGCCGGGGGCGCCGGCTGCTCGCATTTTGAAAAGGCCGCGCCGTTCCTCGCGCTAGCGACAGCGCCGTTTTCCGTAAGCGGCAGGGCGAATTACACGACTGCTGTCAGACTGCGCACGACACCACGAGGTATTTTCGGGGGGGGGGGATGATAAGACAAAATATGAAAGGCCACAAATTATTTTTAAACATTTTAAAAATCATCAGTTTGATGGCACTGTAGTTTTTGTGCCATATGAGCACTCCAAGGTTGCTATGCGCACATTTGCATACAGAGAAAAACAATCCATTTATCACCGCAGGCAGTAATGGGCAGTTACGTGAATGTCTGAGTGGGCTTTGGCTATCCTTGCTTCTCACATCTCAATCACACATTTTCATAATGAATGACCTGTAGCGCTAATTATGACGCTAATGAACACAAAGGGAATTTACAAAACACAGCACCCGAAAAGAGCACGTTTCAGTGAGCCACTTCTTTTCCAGTCACAGTCCCCACCCACCACCGCAATGTGGAAACCGGCCCTGAGGCCTAGAGGTCAGTCACTGTTTCTCAGGCCTAGAGCTCGGTAATCGTTTCGCAGGCCTAGAGCTCGGCAATCGTTCCTCAGGCATAGAGCTCGGTAATCGTTTCCTTAGCCTTCAGCTTAGTACTGGTCTTTCATGCCTGGAGCTTGGTAAACTTATGGTAGGCCTGCAGGTGTACAATAGTCTCTCAGTCCTGCAGATGTATGATGCAGGTGTACGATGGTCTCTCAGTTCTGTAGGTATGTAATCCAGGTGTATGATGCATGTGTGTGATACAGGTGTGTGATACAGGTGTATGCTGCAAGTGTATGTTTCAGGTGTGTGATGCAAGTGTGTGACACAGGTGTGTGTGATGCAGATGTATGATGCAGGTGTGTTACAGTCTCTCAGTCCCGCAGGTGTATGATGCAGGTATATGACACAGGTGTATGATGCAGGTGTGTGATGCAGGTGTATGATGCAGGTGTGTGATGGTGTGTGATGCAGGTGTGTGATGCAGGTGTGATGGTGTGTGATGCAGGTGTATGATGGTGTGTGATGCAGGTGTGCGATGCAGGTGTATGATGCAGGTGTGTGATGCAGGTGTATGATGGTGTATGATGCAGGTGTATGATGGTGTGTGATGCAGGTGTGTGATGGTGTATGATGCAGGTGTGTGATGCAGGTGTATGATGGTGTGTGATGCAGGTGTGTGATGGTGTGTGATGCAGGTGTGTGATGCAGGTGTATGATGGTGTATGATGCAGGTGTATGATGGTGTGTGATGCAGGTGTGTGATGGTGTGTGATGCAGGTGTATGATGGTGTATGATGCAGGTGTATGATGGTGTGTGATGCAGGTGTGTGATGCAGGTGTATGATGCAGGTGTATGATGGTGTGTGATGCAGGTGTGTGATGGTGTGTGATGCAGGTGCATTACAGTCTCAGTCCTGCAGGTCGGTGATCTTCCTCTTGCGGTAGTTGAGCACCAGGCTGGAGGCGGTGAGCTGGGAGGCGGATGTATGATGCAGGTGTGTTACAGTCTCTCAGTCCCGCAGGTGTATGATGCAGGTATATGACACAGGTGTATGATGCAGGTGTGTGATGCAGGTGTATGATGCAGGTGTGTGATGGTGTGTGATGCAGGTGTGTGATGCAGGTGTGATGGTGTGTGATGCAGGTGTATGATGGTGTGTGATGCAGGTGTGTGATGGTGTGTGATGCAGGTGTGTGATGCAGGTGTGATGGTGTGATGCAGGTGTATGATGGTGTGTGATGCAGGTGTGCGATGCAGGTGTATGATGCAGGTGTGTGATGCAGGTGTATGATGGTGTATGATGCAGGTGTATGATGGTGTGTGATGCAGGTGTGTGATGGTGTATGATGCAGGTGTGTGATGCAGGTGTATGATGGTGTGTGATGCAGGTGTGTGATGGTGTGTGATGCAGGTGTGTGATGCAGGTGTATGATGGTGTATGATGCAGGTGTATGATGGTGTGTGATGCAGGTGTGTGATGGTGTGTGATGCAGGTGCATTACAGTCTCAGTCCTGCAGGTCGGTGATCTTCCTCTTGCGGTAGTTGAGCACCAGGCTGGAGGCGGTGAGCTGGGAGGCGCGGCCCGTCTCCCAGCGCTGGAATGCGTTCAGGCCACCCTGCCCCACCCGGAACAGCGCCCTCTCCAGGCTGTCCAGCGGCTCCACCAGCGCCGACGTGTCCTCGTTATAGGCGTTCTGGGCCGCGTCCATCGTGCGCCGGAAACGGCCGACAAAGGTCTGCTCGCAGCGGGAGGGAGGCGCACACACACACGCACGCACGCACGCACGCACGCACACAGGAAGGGGGAGAGAGATGGGTAAAAAGTCAAAAGGACACACCATTGCCCTGAGGCACAAAAGAAGAGGACCCATGTCTATTACAAAGAGGAAAAAGCCACAAAAAGCTCCATTCATTCCTCTCCCTGATTTTTATCTCTGTTCAAAAGAACAGAAAATCCATCCAGTGGAGCAGAGATGTCGACCTGCACTACCACCGAGCTCCCAAAAGCTTCCTGTGAGGCCAGTCTGCCCAGCAACACAGGTAAAGCAGCTGGAGTCCGGGCTCCCCCTGGTGGTGGACTGGGGAGACGCAGGGCTAACGGATGGAGGGCTGTGCCTTACTCTGACAAAGGGATGAATAAAACAACCGCTCATGCTCAGGTAGCTGCTGCTCTTAACCAAATACCTTGTCTTGAGGCAGAGGCAGTTTCAGCACATTAAGGGGGCAGGGAGTGTTGTGGAAATGTGTCATCTTCCCTGCCCCCTCCCCCCCATCAGTACTTATCCAGCTTTTTTGTCCTACCAAATTTGGAACCCCTAGAAATATTTGTAGGACGGATTCATGAGGATGACCATTTCCATCCATGTGGACAACTGAGCATCCCTCCCAGGCATGTCTGCGATCTCCATGCCAGTCACCGTCCGGTCTGCGCAGGGGCTGCGCTGGAAGAGCTCCACTGTGCAGCCGGGGCAGACAGGTTGGAGGTTGCCCACCTGACCAGGAGGGCCTCGAGTGACTGAACTTCTCCCGTCCACAGCACTGCGACAGCCAATCATGTGTTGCTGCGCAGAGCCACCAGCAAATCAGGTAACAGGGTGTGGCATTTAAGGGGTCAAAAATGTGTAACCCCGCTAACACTTCTCAGTTCTGCTTCTGCAACAAGCTAATGCAGCCAGCTGGAGGTCAGACTGCTGAGGCGGGGGTTTTGTTCCCCTTGTTGCCGAAACATTTCACTAATTAAGCCGAGGGGGAGCCAGCGGAATGAAAGAGAACAAAGTTAAACATCCAGCCCATGGCATTACCTCATCCGGAATTTACACTAAGGTTACATTACCTCTAATGAACTTCTCACTCAGAATTTATACATTTGTTACTTTTCACAACTGGGCAAACAGCTCACAGTTCAGTCAAACGACAATATATCAATTGCTTAGGCCATATAATTTTGTTTAACCCTTTGAAGTGTAGGTTTTTTTAAACATTTTTGGCTGGACTGCCCTACAAACGCGAATGTCTGTGACTGAGTGACTGAGTGATGAAGTTACACCATTGGTCGGCCGGTCTAGCCATATACTAGGTTTTGACCTGGTCTTTTTTTCAAAATTATAAAAGTCAGTGTTCTAGAACAATATTGCTTTCAATTAGCAGTAGTGATTCTGACACCAGCATTAGAATGTTCAGTTAAGAACATTCTAATCACATATTTGTGACCTTACACCACAAAGGGTTAATAGTTTAATGGATGCTTCACTGTAAGAAAATTAATAAATAAAGAAATATTGAGATGATTCATTCACACTTTTTTTAAGTGATATAATACGTCGTGCTTTTTGTGTGGAATACACTGTTCACTCCACGTCTTTAGCAGCCACTTTCACACCTCTGATTGGCTAACAGACAAACTTGTGGTGTGGTTATGCACAGTTATGCTGTCACAAGCTTGTTTCTTAAATGGCAATATGACTGTGTCCAGTCAAATGACCATTCGTAGGGCTGTTGGTTGGCTCGTCCGGTTAAGGTGAGGTACTTGTCCTAATCTAGGGCACAGGTGAACTCCAGTAGGAGATCGAATCCCAGGTGTGCCAGTACCGGCTGGGACCGGCAGCCCGGCAGAGATGCACGAAATCGGTGGTAGCTTCGCTCAGTGTTCAGTCAGCAGGTATCTGCAACTAGTCTGCAACAGGGCGACATGGCTCAGGAGGTAAAAGCGATTGTCTGGTAGTCGGAGGGTTGCCGGTTCAAACCCTGGCCTGGGCATGTCGAAGTGTCCTTGAGCAAGACACCTAACCCCTAACTGCTCTGGCAAATGAGAGGCATCAATTGTAAAGCGCTTTGGATAAAAGCACTATATAAACGCAGTCCATTTACCATTTTAGTCGCTCTCTGGCGACCCCTGCTGATCGACTGGAATGCCTGCAAGTCTGCCCATTAGGCTGTATGTAAAAGCTCTTCCTCACACTCAATCCTGCGAGAGCCCAGTTTGTGAGCTGCAGCGTGGTAAATGGAGCCTGACATCACCTGCTCCGGAGGAGAGCTTGTGCCAGCCTGCGTGCTCTTAAACTGACAGCAGAGGGCTGAATTAGGAGCAATTAGGACCATTACAAATTGGGGGGGACAAACCAAAGAAAATAAATTTACCGCTATTCGTGTGTTCCAGTAAGATGTGCGGTGTCGCTCATCATCAACAAACAATCAGTTAAATTTGCAGAACATTTTCCTTTTTTCTCCAGAAGTCATAAAGGGCAGAGATATCATCAACAAAGCCGATATGATAATCAGGTCCAAGTGTGTCGGCTGTACAGTGACCTGCAATTCCTTACTTATTTTTTTTACAGGCACTGACTGTAGCGCAGACGACCACAGTACGGGAGGCTTTTGATGTTTCGCTGCTTTGTGAAGAGAAGCCCTCTCACCTGGCAGAAGGCTGGTGCACACTGACCAGCAGCGCCACAATGACGCGGACTACGCATTTGATTCCCTGATTTACGGCAAGCGATCCAAATCTGTATTTTTAACAGGGGGTCCGCTTTTTCCCCTGTGTGGCCACATCGCTTTTCTCAAAATATAACCTGATAAATTATTCAGCAAATTTGTATGGCCTTATCGATAATTGCCAGCCTTTCATGGAAAATTAATGCTATTTGAAGAGGGCAAGAAATTCTTTTTTAAAACATGTGGGTATTAAAAATACAGGTTCCTGTGCACATAAAATGCATTACTGCACTTATAAATGTGGTCTTCGCAAACAGAATCGTGGTTAGGAATAAACTGCAAGTTAAAAACAAACAGTCAGGTAGTGATGAGGATTGCACAGTTAATTTCTAAAATGCTGACTGGCAGTAGCTTTCCAAATAGTCAGACGGTACTGAAAGGTACTAATCACACTCCACATCCTGACTAATGGGACAGAGTTCATACCAAAGCCTAGCTAACACAAAACGTTCTTAATGTTGCTACCATGTAACGGCAATGTTAACAATGATAAAACATTAATATAACATTTTGAGCTGTGGTGCCCTATTTACCATCTACAAGGCCAGAGGTTCTCAAAGTGTGAGGCTGGCCTCCCCAGGGGGCGCCAGAGAGCCAAAAGGGAGGCACAGAGACGTGAGAGTGAAGAGACACACTCACAACAAAATGATTTAACAAATGAGCAAGCAACAGGCTACAGAAAAGGTGCTAAAACAGAAGATATAAAGCAACATATTACTGTGAAAATAAAATCACTCAAGCTGTTTTGACTGGCTCTCAATTTTGAACTGTCTGTCCCTTCTGGACTAGCCAACTGTTAGAAAGATCTCGATGTCCGAGGGAGTAAAAATGATTTTGTCTTTCCCTGAGAGACTATGTTTTCAAACCCATGGCACTATAAAAAATGAATATGTATTTAGGTAGAAGGCCAACCCATTATGATGTCATAGTTGGGTCTGCTATGTTATTACATTGGTCTGCGGTATCTGAGAAGCCATTTGCAGGCTAGCTAGTGAAACAACACAGAGAGATTTTTTGAGAACAGCGGCAGCACAGTCTTAAACTACCGGTACCAAACCAAAGGAGCATAAATATGATGACCAGTACATCTGTTTGGGATCGAGTGACCCTCAGTGTCATTTGCGAAGAGGTGCTGGCAGGCCACAACGTACGACCAGCGAAACTTGGTCGACACTTAGAAACTAAGCGCGGCTAGGTAGCGGCTAAACCACCGGCGCTCTGTAAAAGGAGGCTAGACGCAGTCTGACTCACTGTTAGCCTGTACACATTGACGTCGGCATGCTGAGCAATAGTGAAGGGACTGGCGCCACCTGCTGGAGTGCTGTACTAATGCAGCTACATTGACTGCGCCACGGCCTGGATGAGCAAACAGCAATGGCTCTGATGCAGAAAGGCAAGCCACACATTCCACAGAAAGCCCCCATGTCAGTGGTACAGTTCCTTATTTGAAGGAGACAGGATTTCTATTGCAAAGACCAGAGAAAACACTCCTCTGCACTGCCCTTTGACTCCATGTGAGGGGCAACGCTGGCCCCTAGTGGAGCAGAGGTGGCATAGTTTCTTTCTTTACTCTGAAAAAAGAAATAGGCAGGTCTCTATGCAGTCTCCTGGGCAAGGATGTGCATGACTGATTCTTAACACCCTTATTCAGACCCCACTGGCGTAGCCAATAACTATACTGAGAAACTGAATATTCTCCCCACCTGTCAATCTCCAATGACGCAGAGTAACAGGGCTCTTTTTAATCAGCATTTGATTGTGATAGTTGGGAGTCAATGCTTAGTGATACTAACATTGAACACTGAAATAACACAATGATTAATCCCTAAGGTGTATTTGTGAGAGATTATAAAAATGACATCCAGTACTTGGTTAAAGAAATGTTGGCAGTGAATTTGCAAGATAATGCTCCTTAGTAACTTAACTTTTGAGCAGGCCGGATTTAGGAAGGCTGGCTAACTGGGATGGCAGGTATGCCATCCAGCCAAGTTACGCCTTGGTGGCATGGCATGCTCCATATATCAAACACAGCAGTGGCTCTCAAACTCGGTCCGGGGGGACTGCTGTTAAAGCTGGTTTTCAATCCAACCCTAATTTCAATCCCACAATTTAACAATCTGTTATTTTTCTTAATTATGTACGTTTCGTGTTTAGAGGAATTATTTACCAGCTTCTGGTACATACAGAAATGGACAGTACAGTACGGCAGACAATGTCAGAAGGCATATAAAACGAATTTGGATTTTTGTCCGAGTGCAGTGCAGCAGACTCCGGAGCATCAGGTGAGACTTTCCGGGCGCTCACCTGCAGCACCGCCTGGGCGATCTCTGGATTCTCGGGGTTCTGGAAGTGCAACAGCTGCGACCCCAGGCCGTAGTAGTAGGGCCCCATTTTGTGCAGGTCCACCACGGTGGGGTCGGCGCTGAACACCGTCCGCCAGCCCTCGCGGTACACCTTCGGCAGCTCCACCGACAGCACGCGCCGCTTGCGCTCGTACAGACCCTTCGCCAACCACAGCGGCATCTCCATCTTTGAGCCCTTTAAAACACACAGAAATACATGAGTGCACACACGCGAGCCCAAAATTGAAAATTTGAAATGAACCTGTCCATCAAAGACGAGTCGAACGGCTGCCTTGAGAAAAAATACTTAATCAGTGACAACATTGGCATGTGATGTAGAGCTTATCTGTCAATCATATGGGAACGCTATGCAAGAGAAGGGTGTCATGTGCACGCCATCAAACTACAGACAGAGGATGGAACGCTCTATGGGATGGAAACATACATTTTGAGAATTTCTTTGCCACCTACGCGATCTACTTTAGCTTGCTACACTAACGTGCAACTTCGATAATTTGCTGGCTAGTTTCCCAAAATGAGGAAATGCAGCTAGCTAGCTGTTTGTCAAAATTTTCCAACGTAGTTAGCCAACTAGTTAACTTGAACTACTACCCAACTGTATCTTCAGGAAAAGTTGCCCGACTGTGCATATTAGCTTACTAGCCAACATATGTCAAAAAAACCAGAGGTTTGTACGCTAGCTTAGCGAGCTAATTAATTAGTTGCCTGGTCGCCTAACCACGTCGGAAGTCCGTCGCTTCACAATAGTTCGCAATCTTTTCAGCCAACTAGCTCCTGGTACACAGCTCAGTAAGTTAACTGGTTTACCTCCGGTATGTCTCGTGTGTCACTCGATTTCTCCAGAAATCCCAGTCGAGGAAAAATGGTCTCGGTTCGACAAGGTAGCCTCTCCTGAGAAAGCAAAATGTCGTCAAGAGACAAGAAATTCTCCTCCATCCCCACTCCCGGTGGTACGGGCATGTACGATTGTACGTCCATTTGCAGACCAACAGCTTTTCCAACCGAAATTACAACGGCTTTCCACCACTTTCTAATAGCCGAAAACCTGCTTTTGACCCGCAGCTTGTTTGGCGCGAGCCTTCAAATGATCTGTGTCGTCACTTCAATTCAAGACGAGAGCAATCGAAAGCAGATCGAATTTGTATTGCCGTACTATACGCGCGCTACCGATGCAGCTAGTCTGACTTCGACTCATTATAGAAGAGGTATTAGGCCATCTGAAGAAAACGACAGCTAATATTAAGTTAACGAAACCTATCCAAATCATAACAGTTGAGACTGTGAAATATATCAGTCTTAAACCTCCACAATAAACGGTTAGTAGCCTACAGTTTGTCGCCAGTTAGTAGAATGAAAGCGCAGAATCAGCCATTTCAGAGTTGTATGAGGCTTGTAAATGAACAAAATCCACCGCATTTCTCAATTCTGTGACATTTCAAGAACTGATTCCTTCGATTCCTGCTGTTATTTTCCCAACATCATGTTTATAGAATCACTTTTATTTCATCCATTTCAAAATAATGAATTATCACTGGCACATGACGCCCTTGTTCGTATTTGTAATAATTTGTTTGTCTAACGATATTAATCTGTAAGCCACAAATCTGTTGGTGAAGGTTTGATGGATGATGTTATATGGAAGGGTACCTGACTTATCCTAGAGTTTGAGCTTATAGCCATATCTGGCTATGAACTTGGAGTCCTAATCACAATACAACAGTAGAATAGGGGGTTATCACTGAGCATGCACAGCAGTATAATAATAATAATAATAATAATAATAATAATAATAATAATAATAATACTTGCATTTATATAGTGTCTCACCCTGAAAGTGCTTTCCTCAACCACCAGCAATGTGTCACACCCACCTGGGTGATGCATAGCAATCATTTTGCACCAGAATGCTTACCACACATCAGCTGAGGTGGAGAGAGAGAAACATTTTTTCCTGTTATATTGAGGAATGATAAGGTGACAGGTTGAGGAATCCGGTGAACAACCAAGTTGGGAATTTAACCAGGACCCCAGGGAACCTCCTACTCTTTTCAATGAGTGTCATGGGATCTTTAATTACTACAGTGAGTGAGGACCTTGGTTAAAGGTCTCATCCAGAAGATGACATCTACAGCACAGTGTCCCCATAATTGCACTGGGGTTTATTTGACCAAAGGGACGATCACCCCCTACTGGCCCACAAAAACTATGATCTGCAGCAGCTTTGGATAGCCAGGAGGTCTCCCATTCAAATACTAACTATAACCACACTGGCTTAGCTACAGTCATTTGGCAGGAGCAGAGTACATGGTAGTAAGGCTTAGGCTTCAGGCAATACAAGACACCGGCACATCAAAAGTGGGTAAAATAACTGTCTTCAGTGCTCAATGTGTAAGAATTATAATCTATTTTTCTGTGAACTGCCGTTAAATTAGTTTCATCTCATATTCACATTATCGCATTCAAATCACATAATGTCACACTCCCTTCAGTGGCATTCACATCAAGTATTTATGATGGTGCACGGACCTCTGCAGACCATTAGTCTCCTAGTCAAATAGAATGAATTAGAATGATCAGGTCATGAGGATGGCTTGTATGTTGCAAAATTAAAATACACAAAATCAAGAAAATGTTTATTTATACACATACAATGTTCATTGTGTTGATGTTGTGCTGTACGTGGTACAGTATGCTTTAATCCTCTAGTGGCTTTGTCATCTGTCTAGGGAACACACTTTTTGGAATCCCTCACAGCATTAACATTTGACTTTGCCCTGAAGGGGATCAGAGGGTTTTTGTGCAGGAGGTGGCAGATGCACTGGGTGTGCCAACGATCGCAGACACAACATTTCCACTGCTGCTGCCTCTCCCGGAATCCGCTGACCGAATCCTGACCCTTCGGCTGTCCCTCGGCCACGGTCACCTAATCCCCTCTGCCAGTAAATAAACAGCTGTGTGGCCCCCTCTGCCAAGCCCTTGCCCTGGGAAAACCCTGGTAACATTTTCCAACAAGTTGCATTCGCCCTGTCACTTTCGGCTCAGCTTATTAGGGCGAGATGGAGCAAAATCGATCCCGTGAATACCAACTGCCGCGCGGGCGGACAGGGCACTCACCAGGCAGTGTCACGAGCGCACCGTAAATCACGGCTTGCCTGTGCATGATGATGGCAGTTCACGCGGTTCATGAATTCCGTTTGGAAGCAGGCTGCAGTAATAGCATTGACCAGAGGAGGTCCCCATCTCCCCGCATGAGATACTGGAGTTATCCTCTAAATGAGTTTCATACGTACACCCACGAAAGTCAGAAACAAGAAAAAGAAAAAAAGAAAAGAAAATAATAATAAAGAAACAACTCAGACGAAAGGACAATAAGACAATACAATAAATCCACCAGAGCTTTCAGGGGACTGATGATGCGTGCAGCACCTGTCTTTGTGTGTGGGCGTATTTGCCTATTTGTACATGTACGCGTGTGCGCATATGTGCTTGTGTACATGTGCGCAGACAAACAGAAAAGCAGGCAGTGATATATGTCTGCAGGTGCAGAACGAAGTTCAGATCACAGCTGGCCTGTAACTGTAAACGAGAGAAAGGCTCAGTTTCAAATCTCCTTCCTCATTTATACTAAATTAACGACTGAATGACGAAATGGATGACCTATGTCCAAAATGGGCCTACTGTTTAAGAGAATAGTATTAACACTCCAATGAAAAATAAAAAGTGAATTATATGACTGTTATGCATCCGTAGACCGTGTAAAACAGACGTCAAATGTCATGGCTGAATTTTTGATGTACTTGCGTGAATACTCGCAACTGTGTTAACTCATTGTGAATGTGATCATTATTTTCATGAGAAACAGACATGTCTCTTTCAAAGTCCTATAGATCAGGCGTTCAGGCGCATGAAGCTGTTAGAACGGTCAGTCAGTCCACCTGGACGCCATTAGGAGTTTGACTGCATTTGAGAAATGCCTCATTACATTTCTAGACACAAACTGCTCTTATTCTAGAAACGTTTATTTGACACATTTACTTTTTAGTTTTAATGATTGCATGCTTGTTGTAGGATAATTACAAACCACCTCAAACAAGGTAATATCTGAAGATGGGTTTTGTCCCCGCATGCCAAATTTGTTAAATAAACAGTGGCGATTTCTCATCGTTTAGTATTTTCAAAGGTAATTTTAAGAAGTAAACAAATGACTGAGCACGAAATGAATATCGGCGCTCTGTCTGATACTGTCTGGATGTTTACCTCGTGGTGACAACATTACTAGGTCATGCCTCTTCTTCTCGCCAGGCAACAACGCGCGAGGCAAAAGGTGCCATTGCATTCCTGGGGGAAAAAAACACGTTTTACAGACTGCGTGTCTCTAGTTACGTTTTCATTCCATGAAAGATAAATAGTCAGAGACTGTATTTGCCCCTTCTTCTCGCCATCTCCGCGCCACTTAATCCGCGTATGCGCACTGAGCGCCTCTATTGTCTCCCAGCAGCAGCAGAGCAGTAGGGACGAGCGCGGATATGAGAGAACAGGGGAGCGGCACACATTGACCCGAATCTGCGGCACACGGAGCGCACAGCCAGCACCGCCGCGCGCCGTCGGCAGAGGGACAGGCGGAGAGACGGACAGACTGCAGTAGTTGTCATGGCGTGCCCAGCCGAGCTGCGCTGCGAAGAAGTTAAATGATATTTTAAAGGAAGGGACTGCGGTTTGAGATCGGCTTTGGGATCCGGCGCCTCTCTGCGCGCCTCTGTTGTGATTTGAGCAGGTTGTCCTGTCATTTGTTGAAGGTTTTGTCTTGTCTTTACAAGGCAACTAGGCTTTTTTGTCATTCGGTTAAATTCGAAGGCAATCGTTCATCTATTCATATTTTTCCTTTGTGAGGTTGATACGGACTTCAAGCTCGCTCATGTTCCGGTTAGGGAAATGCGCTGTTGCGTCTGTTGGGCACAGCTGGTTTAGTCAGACTTGACAGCCCGTTTTTTTAGCTCGTGTCTGTCGCTGCCCGAAGCGGATCTGGGGCTTGTAGACCTCTACAGACAGGGCACATCGGAGCCGTTTCCTCTAACGGCTCTTAATTGACTGCACACCCCCGGTTTATAGAACCTCGTCCCGTGTCCTTTGGTGTTTTGGATGGGGGGTAAGCAGAGCACAGCGGGGCGGCCCCGGGGAGCTTTTCCCGGTGTCTCGACGGATGACAGCGCAGTGCCACCCACGGCCCACTTCGGGCACTACCGACCAAGCGGCGCGATGGGTTTGCGCAGCCGATCCGTGAGTTCCGTGGCAGGGATGGGCATAGATCACAGCGCCTCGGTGCCGTTCGGATTTTACACCGCCCGAGGGACTGGGGACACGGACAGAGCCGGGGGAGATTCTGGGTCGAATACGGCTCATGGAAACGGCTACCAAGAAACGGGCGGGGGGCACCACACGGACAGTATGCTGTATCTGGGCTCTCGGGGGTCGCTTGCAGACACCTTGCCCCTGCACATAGCGCCCCGGTGGTTCAGCGCTCACAGCGGTAAGTACAGTTTACCGACAGCACGCACAACACCGCCTGCTTACAGCGGGAGATAATGACATCAGTGATATAAATATTCACGGGGCAGCGACGCTGAAAGCTGTCCTTCAACTTTCCACATACCTCTGAGAGATGATGCAAACCATAAACTATCGGGTGAAGATGCGCAGGCATTGTTTATGCTTGCGGAAAGTAAGGGTGCGGTGGATTTGTCTGCGTGTATGTGGCTCCCGCGTGCCAGCTGATCGGTGTTGGCGGACTATCAGCACGCGATATAAAGTGGAGGAATCAGAATCCGGCCGGCCCTATTGCTTAATCTGACGCCGACATTTTGCCTTCGTTTGCGTATGTGAATGAGTCTGTGTAAGTTTGTGTGCATATAAGTTTGTGTGCGTTTGTGAGAATGTGTGTTTTTACATGCATGTGGTTTTGTATCTATGTGTTGAAGAGAAGAATGCTTGTCTGTGTATGTGTGTGAGGGAGAGAGAGAGAATATGTACATAACACGTGTTTGTGTTCATATGTGTACATATGAGTGTCAGTGCATGTGACTGTAAGATTGTTCGTGTCTCTGCGTGTTTATGTCTGTGTGAAACTGAGTGAGTATATATGTGTGTGTGCGTGTGTGAGAGAGTTTGAGAGGGTGTGTGTCTGTGCGCTTGTGTGTGTGTGCGGGAGAGAGAGAGTATGAGAGTGTGTGTCTGTGCGTTTGTGTGTGTGTGACAGAGAGAGTTTGAGAGTGTGTGTCTGTGCATTTGTGTGTGCAGGAGAGAGAGACAGAGTTTGAGAGTGTGTGTGTCTGTGTATTTGTGTGTGTGCGGGAGAGAGAGAGTTTGAGAGAGTGTGTGTCTGTGCGTTTGTGTGTGTGTGTGTGTGTGTGTGTGGGAGAGAGAGATTTTGAGAGTGTGTGTGTCTGTGCGTTTGTGTGTG
This sequence comes from Anguilla pacifica, assembly GCA_039654925.1. Taxonomy (NCBI): domain Eukaryota; kingdom Metazoa; phylum Chordata; class Actinopteri; order Anguilliformes; family Anguillidae; genus Anguilla; species Anguilla pacifica. Next base: position 16,617,662 of record CM077299.1, read on the forward strand.
TGCGGGAGAGAGAGAGTTTTAGAGTGTGTGTGTCTGTGCATTTTTTGTGTGTGAGGGAGAGAGAGTTTGAGAGTGTGTGTGTCTGTGCATTTTTGTGTGTGCTGGAGAGAGAGAGTTTGAGAGTGTGTGTGTCTGTGCGTTTGTGTGTGTGCGGGAGAGAGAGAGTTTTAGAGTGTGTGTGTCTGTGCGTGTGTGTGTGAGAGAGAGAGTTTGAGAGTGTGTGTGTCTGTGCATTTGTGTGTGTGTGTGTGTGTGTGTGTGGGAGAGAGTTTGAGAGTGTGTTTGTCTGTGTGTGTGTGAGAGAGAGAGAGTGTGAGAGTGTGTGTGTGTGTGTGAGAGAGAGAGAGTGTGAGAGTGTGTGTGTGTGTGTGTGGGAGAGAGTTTGAGAGTGTGTTTGTCTGTGTGTGTGTGAGAGAGAGAGAGTGTGAGAGTGTGTGTGTGTGTGTGTGAGAGAGAGAGAGTGTGAGAGTGTGTGTGTGTGTGTGTGAGAGAGAGAGTGTGAGAGTGTGTGTGTGTGTGTGTGTGTGAGAGAGAGAGAGTGTGAGAGTGTGTGTGTGTGTGTGTGTGTGTGAGAGAGAGAGAGTTTGAGAGTGTGTGTGTGTGTGTGTGTGAGAGAGAGAGTGTGAGAGTGTGTGTGTGTGTGAGAGAGAGAGAGAGAGTGTGAGAGTGTGTGTGTGTGTGTGTGTGTGTGTGTGTGAGAGAGAGAGAGTGTGAGAGTGTGTGTGTGAGAGAGAGAGTGTGTGTGTGTGTGTGTGTGAGAGAGAGAGAGAGTGTGAGAGTGTGTGTGTGTGTGTGTGTGTGTGAGAGAGAGAGAGTGTGAGAGTGTGTGTCATCATTATCTCTGGCTCACCTCAGCCTGCAGTGTGTCTGAGGGCTCGTCAGGCTCTGGACCGTGGCTCTGTCCCCAGACACTCATTAAGGCGCCGTCCCTCGGGGAGAGAGAGAGAGAGAGCGGGCGAGGGAGAGAGCGCCAGACGTCAAAACCTGAACCCTTTTTTCATCTCCTCCTGCTCGTCTCCTCGGAGGAGAGGAGGCCTGCCCGTCTCGAGCTCTGCAAAATGGCTGTCCTCCAGCGCAGCTACAGGTGTCCACGCGAACGCGAGGTCTGATCTAGAGAAGATCGTTACCAGTGCCAGACGCAAACTCAGAGCAGGGGGAGGGTGGGCCAGGGCACTGGGCTGGGGGGGGGGGGGGGTGTAGAGGGGTACAGACAGATTAAATCCCACTGACCCCTGTTCTTAAGGTCTCTTGGCATATCACTGGGCCTTGAAATTCCAGGAAACAAGCGGGCTGGACACTCCTATGGGGAGATTCCTCCACAGTGACCCCACCGTCCCCTCTACTCATCAGAACTGCCCTAAGCGTAGGGGAACTACACCCCATTTCACCACTACTGCCCCTAGTGGACAGGAGGAGTCTCCCGTCAGTGTGGATAGTATCATGAGAAAGGTTCTACTGGTGAGTAGATGTATTTTCCGGGAGTCTCTGTGTGGCGGTGGATTCACTAGCATCTCAGAGCTGCTACTTTTGAGTCTGCAATCTTTAAGACATCATCTCCACCTAAACAGCATCCGAGGGCTTGTGAACAAGCCTATCTGAATCTTCCAGGTAGAGACTTGTGTGAATTCAGTGTAAAATGTTGTTTAAAACTGTTGCAGATTCACATATCTGGAAAAAAAAAAAGTTTAGAAAAAAATATTGCCTGAAAACATGACTGATTTTATATACCGAGTGAAATTTTTCATATTTGATATAATAAAGAAAGGAGCTTGATGTAACATGTGCATTAGATACATTCTGATTCAAATAAGGAAGAAAAAGATGTTAGGAAATGAAAGGTACTGCTAAATATTTCAGAAAATCGTAGTGAGTAGAGTCAAGCCTCACCCTTAAATCTTAGTGATTACAGAGTGTTTTACCTGGATAGGTAATCTATTGATTGGGCCTGCTATCAAGCAAAGGTGGAGAGGCATGCTTTTAGGTCCGTTTTCTAGGTCAATAAGCTAATCCTCAGCTTTCCCCCTGATCAATAAGGCCTGGCAGGGGTGCTGGTAGGAGCAGTGTGTGCTTTATATTACTTGGAGAAGGATGGCCTGTCTCGGCTTGCAAAGCTCAGAGAATTTACAGTGCATTACAGACAAACTCGGAGCACAGCCACATAAAAACAGATCATATTTCACAACCCCTCTGTCACACGAGGAATATTCCTGCATATACTGATCTCATCTACATCCCAATTTTTATTTTAAATGCAAGTTTTAAAGCATCATAGCACCCCCACTAATCACAGAAGAATTATGATTTGGTTTTGGTATAATTGACCATGGCATAATTGACTAATTGGATGCGTCATCTCTCTTCATTTCAAAATAAATTGTTTACCCTTCGATTACAGTAGTGCCACATACAAACACACACACACACACACACACACACACCCAGACACCCACCATAACACATTCACAATCATTTCAACTAATTAAAATCGATTGCAACGCTGACCATCGCTCTGCTCGGTTAATATTCCGAATTCATGCGTTTCTATATGTAATTACAATGCATTAGGATAGCGTCGCCTTTGTCATCGAGCTTTCCTGTACATTCTGTAAACAAATCAAACGCTGTCTCGTGACTGTAAAACAACCCCTGCCCTGCTGACTGGCTGGATTGTCTTTAGTCGACTGCGATGTCAGTGGTGCTTAAATTGCTTTCGTTTCTTGCTGCAGGTTTATTTAAAACTAAATTACAACTTCCGCACTGCTTAAACTAGGCTGTCTGTCACATGACTTTCGGCCCTACTGCTGAATGGGGCTGCACTTAGCACCGAAGTAGACCTGACGTTATTCAAACACACAGAGAGACTATGCAGGTCGTTTATCTTCAGTTCCGGATTTTCAAAAGGACTAAAGAAATCTGCTTTTGCATAGGCATCTCTTACCTGGGCCGTGCCTAGTCAAACTAGGAGCACAGGTGCTGGAAGTGGGGTTGGTTTTTAGGAGACTGGAGCCTTCGCTTCACTGTTTCCACACGCCAGGGTCGTGGGGGGTGAATCTTAGACACAAATTACACAGACTGAAGTTATAGCTTTAAGTTTCACTCTCCATCCAATCACACAGACTGAAGATGCAAGCACTACTCTTCATCCAATCACACTGACCAAAGGCACATGCACTACACCACATATAATGTTGACATTACAGTGAAAACAGAGTTTAAATTGAGTTTATAGGACATACATACAATTTTAGGATCCAGTGACTATACAGATCATTATAAACTGCAGTGTAGATAGATGCACATTATGACATGTTACAAATGATTTGGAGTAGCCAAGCACAAGAGGCCACCTCAGAACCAATCCAAGGTGACAATCCGATACTTCTGATGCTCTGTTCTGCTTTCTGTAACATACATGGGCCTGTGCGGATGTAGGGCCGACAGGTTGAAGAATACGTCTCCCACGTGTTCTGCAATGGTCTTTTGGAGACCACTGAAATTCCTGCGGATTGCCCGAAATTTTCAAAGAAGCATCAATTTTCTCAGATTTTCAGAGCAAAGTTGTTCTTTCATATACCTGTCCATTGTGGCTGGTAATGTGCTCTGTGAAAATTCTCGGAGATCTGCAGGAGTATTTTCACAGTTTGAAGTGTTTCATAATGCCGTTTGATCCAGGTACAGCAGGATCAAATGCGTTTCATCCTGATGTATCAGAATCTGATGTTCTGAAAAATGTTTTGGGAGCGAATTTCAAAAGCATTTGGTAATACATTTTTTTCAATGATCTTAATTTCCTTGATGATTCATTTTACTGGCAATACAGCATTTGAATACAGCATTTCTATTGTTCTTCCTTCAAGCCTTGTACATTCTGGTCCTTAAATTTTGTGTTTATGTTTGATTAATAAGTTAATTAATATTTAAGTTTGTCTGTGTCTGAGGTCACTGTTGTCTGACATTGGGAAAGCTGCTCACTCGATGGAAGGCATTATTTAAATTTGATGGCTTAAACAAATTAGTCCCCGTGAACACTTACATACCCCCACTGCACCTGTTCCACACTTGCCTGTGCGCACAGGACAGTCACGATAAGATTTTTTGAAATAGCAAGCCAGTGGGCGAGAGCAGGGTTTTGGTGTAAAAATACCTTTCAGAAATGATTTTGATAATGTCGGCTAAGACCTAAGACAGAGTTCAGACTCTACGTGACCAGACTAGGCCATCAGCTTTTTACATCGCAAGTTCTGTTCATTTTGAGGGTGTAGTAGGTATAAAGACTCGGACTCCTTCATAACCGGTGCATGCCACTTTAATACGCACTGCAAAAGCATTCATAAATAATTATAGGCATGTAGGCATAAGGCGTGTTGTCACCACTGATGCAGCGAATACCATGGCGTACCAAGGGACACGCAGCCTGAAGACACAAGCACTTCTCACGTCTCTACTCTCCATCCACTACCTGCAGGTATCGACATAAGTATTTACGAAGGGCTAGGTAGTACTCGTGAAAGAGTTATAAAGCACTTACGAAGGACCATTCTAAGAAAGTGTTGCCTTTTTTTACAAAAAGATTGAAGACTAAATTAATCGCACACTGATGAGAGCACAGGGAGTCGTTTCACACTGGTCAGGGTTAGTGTAGAAGGCAGGATGCCATCTTCTTAGTAACTAGGAAAATGAGCCCTGTCCTACTGGGATAAATGCAGATCACTATTTGTTTCCTTTGTATGTGCATATACATATGTTTGCTTGTATGTGCGTGTGTGCGTGTTTTTGTTTGTGTGCGTTTGTGTGCGCGTGTGCGTGCGTGTGTGTGTGTGTGTGTGTGTTTAATGGAGCACAAACAAAGCGATGGCAAGTGTTTTCAGTGTTTTTCAGGAATGATTTCACTGTAGTGCAGCTGAGACATCTGTGCTGATCTGTCCTGAAATATAGGCCACTATACAACTGAGTCTCACTCTGAGTCTCTCTCTCTCTCTCTCTCTCTTTCACTAACTCTCTCACACACACACACCACCCCCACAACATACCCACATTCAGACAGATTTCCTCAAGACAGCAAAGTGAGAGAGAGAGAGAGACAGAGAGAGAGAGAAAGTGAGTGAGAGTGGAAGGAAAAGGGCAGGAACAGGAGAGCCGTGTCTCCTCTGACTTCCTGTCTCTAACGTCTCCCGATGTCCCTGCCCTGAGTGACAGCTGTCACATTCGCCGTATCGTAGGACACAAAGCTGCTACTGTAGGCCCTGTGGCAGCTGCCACTGTGCTACCAGACCGTTTTATCCCTGTGATTTAATTCATGAGAAGAGCACAGTATTCACCCCTCCACACTGTTACTCACAATACCCACTGCAACCCAGAACGTCCTAGTGCTACCCCTCATTAACAATACACTATACACCCTCAACCCTACATCACAATACACTGCCTGTATCCCAATACCCCCCCCCCCCCCCCCCCGCCCTCATTCCACATACCCCACATTGACGATATCAATTTGGACAGGTGTCAGAATCTCTCGGCTGGATTAAATGTAAAAATATACATTATTCTAGAAAACAAAAATAAAAACAACAGGCCTGCTTTCTTTCTCCTACTCTCCATCTTGCTCAGTGTTTGTTCCTCTGTTACTTTCCCTTCTTCTCTCACTCCTCTCACTCTGCTGTTTCCATGGGAACTGTTCTTCTCTCTTGTACAGTAAAGAGTTGGCAGAGTCGAGTGGAGTTGAGAGTGATGTCATAACAACACAACCTTATTTGGGCGTCCGGTGTTCCGGCCAGAGGAGGGACAAGCAGAACTCAACCCCGGGGTTCTATAGCATCCACCTGTGTCGTGAGCTCCTTTGTGTGCTCCTTATGGTGCTGACAGGTGTGTGTGTGTGTGTGAGCAAGAGAGAGACAGAGAGAGAGAGATAAAAGTGTGTTTATGGGGGGCCTTTGATTAGAGGGTGGAAAGCACTGAGCGTGTGGAGGTGTTCATGAGCTTTTATTTCTATTGTAAGATACAGTAAGAAGCCACTTGAGAACATGGTAACAATCAGAAACATACATATGTACAGCAACAAGCACACAGAGATACATAAGCATTTCTCTCTTCTCATTGTCTCACACTCACACATGCACACGCACACACACATTCACACCTATGCAGTCACACATGCACATGCACTCACACAAATGCACACACACGCACAAATACATACACAATTTACACAAAAAATTATAGGCATGCACACATGTACATAGGTCACATGCACGCACACACACCTACACACACACACACACACACACAGAAACTGTTGTGACGTTCAGAACTGATGTGGACCTGGTGCGTCAGTGTGATACCAGTTCGGCTTAATGGATGATGACAGTCAGTAAGTAGGAATGTCCTTGAGTTGTCAATGCTGAATGACTGGATTTAAAATCAGAGTGCTTGTTAAGTGTGTACACCACAGATATTGTACGCACACATCCCGGCAGGCACACACATGCACACACACACACACGCACGCACGCATGCACACACACACATGTACAGATGTCTCTTATACACACACACCACATACACTGCACACACATGCCTCTCTTGTGTATAAACAGTTACATGTGCGCCTTTCTGACACACACACAAACACACACATGCTCATACATGTGTGGATGGTGGATGTATAGAAACACGCTTGAATCTTGGTCTCTCTTTCACACATACACACGTGTACACACGCATCCACACACAAACAGACACACACACTCTCACTTCCTCTCCCAGTGGAAGTGAGACAGAGGCATTGTGGAGTCTAGCAGAACAAGGGGGGGTGAGGGCAATGAGGAGCTGATACTAGAGGGGCTCAGGGAAATGATTGTGATCCTCAGCAGAAAGAATAGCATGGTTCAGAGGTGGAGTCCAAAGTACCGATCTCACAGGGAAGTTCTGTGTCAAACGAAGGCCTTTGGGCCGACTGGAGAATATCTGCAGCTTTTAGATAATTTAACACTCGCTGCTCATTGGGTTTTTACCGAGCAGCCCAAAGCAAGACCAGAGAGAGACTGGAGGTGCCTTAAACAGAAACCTCAGCCTGTAGTTCAGTGTGTGTAGTGTTTGCACAGCATTATACGTCCACAGATTGTGCGCAATTACTTTCTTCTGGTGTGTTGTTATCTAAACCCTTCACTGGGGCTTCTGTATGCAGAGTTATGTTCCCATTGATTAGCTCGGTCTGACTGACTGACTTAGCCTGGCCTTGGTGCTAATTACGGGGAGGAGGCCTATTGATTGGTTTGGTCTGTCACCTTCACTAAAATGTAGTTTTCCAACTTTTCCAACGGAGCAGCCTTGCCACAGAGTCACAAGGACAACGTTGGTTAATGACAGCCCAGCCAATCAGAGAGGCAGATTGCAGCTCTGATGACGCAGACACAACAAAGGAGCTGAAACGTGCCAATTCTTCACAAATGACAATGTTTTGATTCCTCATGAATACGAGCATTTAGACTCCTCAGCAATGCTAATGTTTCAATTCCTCACAAGCGTCATTTCAGTTTTCATCATCGACGCCAATGTTTTGGTTCCTCCCCGAACGCAAACGCTTTCGATTCCTCATTCGACCATTTTGAGTCCTCGGGGATACGGACGTGTGGATTCCTCTCACAGTATGAATGTGCTGATGCCGCACAAACAGAAGTGCCCGGTGCCTGGAGCCTCGTTCCCTCAGTCGTTCGTTTGAAGAATCAGTTTTGTTTGTTGGCCCTTGTTGTCGTGCCCTGTACGCAGAAACGCTCCGAGCAGCAGTGCTTCGCCTCGGCGGGCTCTCCACAGGTTCTACTGGCCGGCTGAACCTGGCCACGTCCAATCAGAGCGGGCGTTACGAACCTCCGCGCCGAGCACTCACCTTTCCTCATTAGCTCTCTCGCTCGCACCTTTCCTCATTAGCTCTCTCTCTCTCTCTCTCTCTCTCTCTCTCTCACTTCTCTTCTCTCCATCATCCCTCTCTCCATTCCTCCCTACCCATCTCTCTTTCCCTGCAGAGAAGCTGAAAATAGCAGCCGGTGGAAAACTGGGTCAGCTGCAATCGGGGGTGGGGGCTGGGGGGGGTGGTAGCGTGCAGCAGGGATTGTCGTGGGGGGGGGGGGGTAAAGCATCAGACTGTGTTCATTCCTCCTATCTGTTTTCACCCTCTCTCTCTCTATCCCTCTCTCTCTTCCCCCAATGCGTGTTGCCCTCCCCAGCCACTGCTGCTCAGAGCAGAATTTTATCGTGAAGCCAGGCAGCAGCGAGAAAGCCAGTGAAACTCTCTCTGTGTTTGTGAATGGCACAGAGGGACATGGCATGAGGGGCAGGGTGTGACTCCGCCCCCCCTTGGCATGACTCCGCCCCTAGCCTTTCCACTCTGCCTTTCAGGAGGAGCTGAGCAGTTGTCACCTGCTTTAACTGGCACATGAAATCTGTTTTGCATGGGAAGTTTTTTTTTTGACATCCCAAAGTTGTGCTTCCCTCTTCTGCTTCACCTCATCTTCACCTGAATATTCTGCAGGCAACCTGTCAATCATCCCCTTCCACCCCTGGGGCTCTGTGCCCATATCCTGTCTCTCCACTGGCTCCAAGCCAGCATCTCCTCTCCCTATTGGCTTGCGCATACTGTATGTCTCAACGTGATTGGCAGTTACAGCACGGCTTCTATTAGCCTCAGGTGTGAGAGATATCACTGGATACTGGCCTCTGGCCTATGAGAAGCCCACAGTGACAGCTGCCAGTGCCCCCTCAGTAGACAGCAGTGGAGTTAGCCTGGGTTTTGGGGCCTGCTTCTGCTAATTGCACTCGGGTACAGGACAGTCCCCCCCTCTCTTGCCTCCCCGTTTCGGAATGCCCAGTTGTATTTGTAAATTTGTTCCTTTCCTGTGAGGCCCTGCCACTTCCCAGGGAGAGCGGTAGTGAACCCCCCCCCCCCCCACCCAAACTCGCACGACCCTCCTGCCAGACGGGCCGCTACGGCGACCGGGCGGGACGCAGGTTTTTGAGGTGACGCTACGGTCAGCTGCCACCCCCCGCCGCGGTCCACCGTGACGGTCCTGTCTCTGGCCGAGGGACGGGTCGCCGGGCGAACAGATGGTGCCTTACTCAGACGCGAATCCGGCCAGAGTTCACACGCCTGTGCGTCACCAAGTTGGGGCTAAATGTTTGTAAACACAGCACAAGGGTCCAGACTGATTCAAATCTTGGGAGGGGGGTCGTCTTTATTGATCGTGTGGTTGCAAGTTTGTAAGTGAAACCTTCGGCCTGTGCTATGTAAATACGCTATGCTATGTAAAGAGTTGCGTAAGTGGCTCTGGATAAGAGCGTCTGCTAAACTCCTGTGATGTAATGCAATCCTGATGATGGTAAAGCAGTGCATGCTGGGAACGGCGTGTGTGTGGCTGTTTTCGTGTGTCAGAGGTCTATGGAGACCCACCATCTTCCCCCCTTTTTTTTTGCGCTCACCTGCGTAAGGTGTTGCTAGGAAACACGGTCACCTAGGAAATGTTCCTCTCGCTCAAAGAAAAAAAAAAAGGAAAACAATAACAGAGCCACAAGAACAAAGATGTTACGTCACTTTCTTTCCAGGACACCACACGCACATACATGCGCACACACATGCATACACACAAACGCACACATAGACACACACACATTTACACAAACACATACACTCACAGATACACACACACACTTACGCACACACGCACACACACACTCAGTCCAGCCAAAAGCAGAAGGTGGGCTCTGCTGATAAGATGAGAGGGACCACACAGAGATTTGTTCCTCACCAAAGACGGCAAAGAAAATGACAAGATGCACATGTGCAATGCAAGTCAATGAATAATAAGTGTCTAGGAGCTGTAGCCAAATTTTAGTCCATCAGGGAATTTACTGGCCCAAACAGCTTTAATATTCAAGTGGGCACTAGCTTCCCTCTCGCGTAAGAATGTAACAGCATGAACAAAGTCATCAAGTTATTCAGTCCTGCGACTGCGAACTTCTTGAATAAATGTCAAAACTACTTCATAAATATGCATGAGGTCAAGCATTTTCATCAGAATATTTTCTTGACTGGCAAAGCATTATTAATCAGTTATTCAAAAAAAAATATGACTTTGTGCATGAAATACCTCACTTGCGACGAGGTTGGAAAAACCCCATTGATTCCCATTCAAATCAGAACACCTCTGCATGATCTTAGTTCTTGTGGGCAGAAAATCCATCCAGCTGGTGATCTCGTATCCACTCAACCTCTCTGATTTCACTGGGCGTGAGCACGAGGATGTGCACAGGGGACACGCATTGTTTTATGGGCACTTTGGTGCTCTTGAATACACCCCTTCTGACGGTCTCTGTCTCCCCTACAGGGTTCAGGTGTCCTATCTGCTCCAAGTCTGTGGCGTCCAATGAGATGGAAGTTCACTTCATCATGTGTCTGAGCAAGCCCCGCCTCTCCTACAATGGTGAGAAACGGTTCCTCGCTCTCCCGCCTCCTCCCGCTCCCCCTTTTCCACTCCTCTCTCGGTCGCTTTCGTGTCTTTTCATTCAAAATATTTCCCCGGAAAAAAAGTTCTTAATTAAAGAGGAACTGAAGACAGCTTTCAGTTGATTTTACATAAATTAAAAAACACTAATCACAGTGACAGCTGTGTATTCCATGCTGTTTGAGTGACAGCTGTATGTTCTGTTACATTTCAATGACAGCCGTCCATTCTGGGACGTCTGAACAATAGCTGCTGTTTCCGTGGTGACTGACTGACAGCTGTCACTTCAGTGATGTTATGACAGTCTGTCCTGAAGCTGGTGTTACAGGGATGGATTTGGGGTCTTGTGTGCGTGTGACCTGTTCACTGAAAGTTGTGTTTTTACGTGACTCAAACAGACTTTAGAATACTATTATCTTCCCCTCACCTCTCCCCCTCTCTCTCGTCCTCCCTCTCTCTCTGTCTCTTTTTGATTAGTTATACACAGCTGCGCATAGAAACAGGCAAGCTAATCTCACTTTCCCAGAATGCACTCCCAGAATGGCTGCAAGGTATCAGCCTATTCCCTAACCACAACCTCCCTCCCAGCGTTCTTACCCAAATCAACCCTAACCACACACACACACGCTCGCTCACGCACGTACACACGCTCACGCACGCACACAAGCTCACAAATGCACACACACACACACACACACACGCACACACACACACGCACGCACACACACTCATACGCATGCGCACACACACACACACACACATACATACTCACACACACACACACACGCATGTGTGCACACACGCACTCACACACGCACACACACACACTCATACGCATGCGCACACACACACACACACACATACACACACACAAATAAACAGCCTCAGCCCAACTCAGTTTTAGAAAGAAATGGGGAAAAAGAGGGAAGGAAAGAGAAAAATCTTCTAGCACTGATTTTAACTCAACTTCAGTGGAGGGTCACAAAGCTAGACAAATTGAGGCGATCTCTCTCTATCTCTCTCCCTCTCCTCCCTTCTCTGTCCCTCTCTCCCTCTCTAAGCTATATTTAACTGCAAGTATTAAAATATCATCAGGCAAAGTCATGGCTCACAGATATGAAGGTCTAACATGCACACACACACACACACACACACACACACACACTCATATATACAGATAAATGTATGCGCGAACTCGCATGCACCCACATACACCCATATGCACACATGGCAGCCCAAAATACAGTATGGTCACAGACATGCTTACATCCAGACAGATACATTTGAATGTGCACACATATACAAACACATGCTGTACACACACACACACACACACACATAATGTAGACACATATGCATGTGCAGGTAAACACACTGTACACACATATACACATATAAATGCAAGTGTGTACTCATGTGCTTACACACATGCATACATACGTGCACTCACAAATGCTGTACAAACACGCATCTATTCACAGAAGGATATGCAAACACAAACACACACATCCGTACTACATACACCCTCACAACATGTACACATACAGTACACACACACACACACACACACACAAACACACACACACACCTCAGTACCAATTCCCTGTCTTTGGGGGCTGTTTAATAGCCTCAGACAGTAATAGGATAAGGGGGGGGGGGGTGTATTTGGGAGAGGGGTGCATATGGCAGTGGGGGGCAGGTACAAGTAATTAGCACCAGCTGTCAGGAGTGGTACATTTGGGTGTCTGGAGGGGTTAATCTGTCCTCCATCACTCCCTCCCTCTGTCCATCCTCTCTCTCTTCTCCCTCCTTCCATCCCCCACCCCCTCTCCATCTCACTACCTCTTCCCCTCCCCTCTCTCTCTCTTTCTTTGTCCCTGTTCCCTTCTCTCGGTACTGAGAAAAGCTCTAAATATATATGACATTGCAATCGTTTATCATGATTATTGTTGTAGCTGTTGCTGTTGCTGTTACTACTGCTATTCTCCGGTTCCCAGCTCTAAGACGCTGTTGATACAATTCCCTGCAAAGATCTCATTACAAATAGAGGCACCGCACAATGCGAAAGTGTAACTTCTGACACAAGAGCACAACTGATATCAGAGGGGAACTCCACAGTGTCTCGTGTCTCAACACGTTATCTGAAATTCTGCCCTTCTCTTTTCTATCTTCTGAAAGAGATAACACTTTATAAAGTCTGCGCACACGCGCACACACACACACACACACACACACGCTCACAAACACACACACACACACAGACGGACACACACACTCGCTCACACACGCAGACACACACAAACACGCACAGCATTTTTCCACAGGAAACGACTCGATGGTCAAAGAGGAAGTGGTCTGAGGTCTGAAACTGCAGTTCCTGCCACAAATAACCTGCGTGCTGACACCTACTTCTGAGCAGAACTTTAGTCGCTGCAAAGAAGCAAGGGGGAGAATGGCTGCACGCGTGTGCATGCATATACCTGTGCACGTGTGTATGTTTAAGTGACAGTGCATTTGTGCGTGTGTGTGTGTGCGTGTGTGTGCGTCATAACATGTGAAAGAGAAAACATGTTCGATCATGCCATGTTGAGAAGTTCTGTTTTCACAGTGAAGGAATATATTGTTTGAATATAGAAAGCTAAACTTATACAATCCAGTTGTGCTGCCGTCAGATTCACACAAAGGGCCGCCTCAGCAGTGACTGCACTTGCAGTGACGTTTCCGTGGCGACTGCGCTTGTAGCACAGAATCATCCTTATGCTGATTGCGCTCACTGCACAGAATCATCTCCAAGTTGACAGCACCTATTGTACAGAGCCATCTCTATGGCGACTGCACCTACAGAGCCATCTCTATGGTGACTGCACCTACAGAGCCGTCTCTATGGCGACTGCACCTACAGAGTCGTCTTTATGGTGACTGCACCTACAGAGCCATCTCTATGGCGACTGCACCTACAGAGTCATCTTTATGGTGACTGCACCTACAGAGCCATCTCTATGGTGATTGCACCTACAGAGCCATCTCTATGGAGACTGCACCTACACAGCCGTCTCTATGGCGACTGCACCTACAAAGCCATCTCTATGGAGACTGCACTTACAGGGTGATCTCTATGGCGACTGCACCTACAGGGCGTCTCTATGGAGACTACACTTGCAGGGCTGTCTCTGTGTCGACTGCATGTCTCAGTTCCAGCTCCTGTTTCCTCTCCTGCCCATACAGGTCTCAGTCACCTGGCACACAGGTGATCTTTGTCAGAGCTGCACGCACTCTCTGAGGGATTTGGCTGTAGGGCGCAGAGATATGCTGAACACGGCTTATGAGTTCACGCTGAGGTGATATTACTGAGGAAGCGTGCAGTTTGAGGGGCAGCTCGCTGCCGCCCCCTGCTGCCACTGACCAAGTATTGACACTTTAATACGCCACCTTTGCTTGAGTTCAGGCAGGGTTAATAATCTTGCGTGCTTTAAAGATATTATCTATGTACACAGCAGGTTAGTGACTGAATTCCTCTTCAAGGTTATAAATGCAGTGTTGCATCTAGGATTTGAACCTGCAACACTGATTATGAGCCCAGTTATGGCTCATTGGGCTCACACAGACTCCTTTTGTTCTCTGTTCACCTCAAACTCTCTTACTGCTCTACATTTGACATTAACATTGCAGTAGTCACACTGTGCTGTGTTGTGTTTCTGTAAAGACCTGAACACACTCAATGTTGTGTTGTGTGCGTGTCGTACACACTCGAGGTTGTTGAGTTGCGTGTGTGTCGTACACACTCTCTCTCTCTCCTTGTGCAGATGACGTGCTGGCGAGGGACGCGGGCGAGTGTGTGATCTGTCTGGAGGACCTGCAGCAGGGAGACACCATCGCCAGACTGCCCTGCCTCTGCATCTACCACAAAAGGCAAGCGTGTGTGTATGTGTGCATGCATGTGTGTTCTGTGTGCGAGTGCGTGTGCGTGCGTATGCGTGCATGTGTGTGTATGCTGTAGGCACACAACTTGTATTTTCCATAGAATAATGTGAGATGCCCTTGAATTCAAATGTTTTCATCACATTTGTGTTCTTCTGTACAGTGGGTTAGGGTGGTGAGGGGTGGAGTTATGATGGTGGGAAGGGGTGGGGTTAGGGTGGTAAGGGGTGGGGTTATAGTGATGAGGGGTGGGGTTAGGGTGGTGAGGGGTGGAGTTATGGTGGTAAGGGGTGGGGTTATGGTGATGAGAGGTGGGGTTAGGGTGGTGAGGGGTGGGGTTATGGTGGTAAGGGGTGGGGTTAGGACGGTGAGGGACGGGGTGGAGTTATGGTGGTAAGGGGTGGGGTTATGGTGATGAGGGGTGGGGTTATGGTGATGAGAGGTGGGGTTATGGTGGTAAGGGGTGGGGTTATGGTGATGAGGGGTGGGGTTAGGGTGGTAAGGGGTGGAGTTATGGTGGTAAGGGGTGGGGTTATGGTGATGAGGGGTGGGGTTAGGGTGGTGAGGGGTGGGGTTAGGGTAGTGAGGGGTGGGGTTAGGATGATGAAGGGTGGGTTTAGGACGGTGTATTCCTGACGCTGGTGTGCCTGTCTCCCTGCAGCTGTATAGACTCCTGGTTTGAGATCAATCGGTCCTGCCCTGAACACCCCTCTGACTGACCCACAGTCGACTCTACTGCTGTAACAGGTGCTTAGAAACAAAAGTCACTTTCCATTTGACCTCCCCTTCCTCCCTCTCCCTCACTCTCTTTCTCATTCATTCTCTCACTCCCTCTCTATATATTTTTTTCTCTCAGGGCACTTTATGGACCTAACTTGGATATCTGGACACTGAAATAACCAAAAAAAAAAAAACAAAAAAAAAAACTAAACAAAATTTAAAAAACAATCAACTAATTAATCAATCAATCAATCAATCAATCAAAAGAAAATGTAACAGACTGAAACCAAATGAATAAACTAAAATACATCAAACCAACACTGACACCTCTGAACAAGACCCAGAGCCCCGCCACTCTCGCCCTGGCCCCTCCTCTCGCCCCTCGGCCCCACCTCCTGGACCCGCCCTCGCCCCGCCCACGCAAACTCCGGTGGCGTGACCCACCCCAGCTCTGGCCGTCTCAGGCCCTGAACACAGAGCCTTCAGGGAGATGAAGAGGAGCAAGAGGAAGAGGAGGAAGGAAACTCCAGGAGTGGGGGGTGGAGCGGGGTGGGGGGGTGGGGGGTGGAGCAAAAAGATGATTTTGCCACTCTTCCTGTGCGGAGGTGGCACTTCCTGTACATGTCAGCACGTTTCATCAAAAGGGTTTTTTGCTTGTGCGTTGCATTTTTATTTTCTAACAGATCACCCCAGTGTGTCGAGCGACGTGGGGAGAGAGAGTTACACTCCGCGTGTGTCTATGTGTCGGACAAAGACTGTGTGTGGCTGTGCGTGTATACAATGTGTGTGTGTGACAGATGAAGAGATTGCGTGTCCGTGTGCAATTTGGTAGTGGTAATAAAATGACAATGGGCTATATTTCTGGTCACATTTTATTTGGAGGGAGGGAGCCGTCTGTCAAAGCAGAGGTGTCAAACTCCAGTCCTGGGGGGGCCCAGAGTGTCTGTGGGGCCTTTCAAACTCCAGTCCTGGGGGGCCGCAGCATCTGCGGGGCTCGTCTGCTTGTTGTTCAATCACTTGAGGCCTGGAGAACGAAGCGAGGGGACAGGACTCTTCAGCCAATCGACATAATCAGCGGTGCTGAACAGCACTAAGAAGCAGCAGGCGCTGCAGCCTTCCGGGACTGGACGTTTGACACCTCAGTTTTTAAGGACTGAAAACCAGCCAGGCTGCAGAGAGGTCAGCCTGGGACACTTCTGTGTGTTGGCCTCTGAAATGTTTACAGTTGGGATTTGTTCATTTCGTGCGTTTGTGTGCTGGGTCCTTCTTTAATGCTGATGTTAACAGGTCATTGAAATTACAATTTTTTAAATCACCCCACCCCGCCTTTTTTCATATAGGCTTCTACCCAGGGGGGATCAGGCCTTGTTGTTATTATTAATTTCACACTGGGTGCGTGCGTGCGTGCGTGCATGCGCGCGAGCGAGTGTAAATGTAATATTTTTTCTGTCTCCTGCTGAAGTCACGCCATCTTTCGAACGATCGCAGCCTTAATATCGATAGCTATAACTGCGCATGAGTACAGCTTCAGCAGATTCATTAAATAGCCGCCAAAACGGCCAAACAACATGGAACTATTTTCACAATAAGAGAAGCTGGAGCTTGCGTTGATTGCAGGTTAGCCTAAATGCACCTGGGCGACACGATTCCGCAGAAACGCGGGAGGGAACTCTGCAGGCGCGTGCGTGAGGTGTGCCAAACGACTCCCTCAAATCAGCCATTAAATGTCGGCTACAGCTTGTACTTTATATGTACAAAAGGCAAGTGTTACACACTTTACCCTACTGAGCTGCGTATGAAAAGTAGCCTAACCCCTTCACGTAAACTTTGTTGAAGCATATGATCAGTGTTTCAAATGGGTCAGATCAATTACAAATTCATCTCTACGGCCTGACTCTTGTTCGGCGATATTCCGGAATCAGAACTGAGTAGCCTATAGCTAACTATTTAGCCAGGGTACAATTAACAGCTCATCTGGAAAACATTCTGCTTTAAACGAAACTATCTGTGTCTTCGGTGTCAGTTGAGGCA
This sequence comes from Anguilla pacifica, assembly GCA_039654925.1. NCBI lineage: Eukaryota > Metazoa > Chordata > Actinopteri > Anguilliformes > Anguillidae > Anguilla > Anguilla pacifica. The sequence goes on from CM077299.1 coordinate 16,634,824, forward strand.
CCAAATGCCAAGTGGAAAGTCACGAATGAGGATACAGGTGGAAAATCGTTATTGCGGCGAGACCTAATCCCAGTCTGTGAAAAAAGACACTTCAATCATTTAAACGTTTATCCCTGCTGTTTCGAACGCTCCTGCTGCGTGATTTTACTGCAAACGCTGTGTAACCCACGACAACAGATTAAAATAACTGGCAGCAGAGCAGTCCCGCGGTGTGCGGGAATCGCTGTTCAAAGGTTGTGTTGTCTGACCGCGCTCACGATAACCAAATTTGTCGAAAATTGCGAATATACTCCTGCTGTCATGATGTCAATTTAAATTTAATTCAAATATTGGATTTTTCTTATGTTGTTGGAGGAGGGGGGCTTTTGCGTTTTTATAAATCCGTTTGTAAAGTGAGATTATGTTTTTTCTTGCTTCCAACGGTGAAAAAAGTAGCCTATATTTATGTTACAATAACCGATTTAATGAATCGAAACTGCCAGCTCAGCAACTAACAACTCGATCAATGTGTGTGATCAGTCATCACAACAGGCATATCACTTGTTGGGTCGATCTATTTCTCAGAATACTCTGGTCTACGTTAGCCCTACCTCCGGTTGACGAGCGCATATAGCCGCAGAGAACACACCGTTACTTCTCTTTTGTTGATTTACTTTTTTCGTTGTTTTATTGAATTTTTTTTGATGTGACTGAATGCGTTTTTCCAGATTACTGATGATGGTGGGATGAATAACCCACCATTGCTACTAATAATACAAAAGAAAAATCAAAATGTGTGTATATGTTTTAAAAAACTTAAGGAATGTACAAAAGGCTGTGTTGGGAATTAAAAGGGATTTATTGACAGTGCAATGGTGCTTTGTTTTAAGATCAGCGAAACTTTTCAAGACCGTCTTTGTCTGAGGACAAAACCAGTCAAGCAAATAGTGCATCTTACATTCTCGGCTAAAATATTAATACATTTATTATAAATATACGTGTTCGCAAAATATAATTTCACAGGATCTGTCAGATCACAAGCACGAAACACAGGAAAATGAGCTAATGAAAGTTACGAGGTCACCTCCAATTTTACATACCAACACTGACCCCTGGTGGTACTGTTGGAAAAGGCAGACTGACCTTCACTCAGTTCCTCTGTGTCCCTAAAAGAAAGTCTCGCCACTCCGGCGCCCTCTCGTGGCCTTTGTGTGCTACAGCACCTTCCCGGGGTTCATCAAGTTTTTGGGGTCCAGAGCAGCTTTGAGACCTTGCATAACCTCCATGGCCAGGGGTCCCAGCTCTTCCCTGAGCAGGGCACGCTTCCCCAAACCTACCCCATGTTCCCCTGTACACGTCCCATCCAGGGCCAAGGCTCTCCTGAGATGAAGAGGGGGGAACAGAGAGAGAGAACCAGAGAGGCTATTTTTATGACTCTGCTCATTAACAAATTATTTGTTCAGATAAATGAACTAAAGCTTTAATCGCTGACTCATTTTATATGAAAGATGGTTGTTCTTTTTAATGTGACATTTGAACCTTTTTAAATATGTAATGCAGCCTCTCGTTGTCAGGGGGGAGAAACAAGTAGCCGAAAACCGTCAACGTCCAGATCGTTAAATCTGCCGGCAAAGCGTCGGTTGCCATTACAAAATGGAGGAACACCAGCCCCTGAAGGGCAGTATACGTGGACCTCTTGGTTAAAAAAAGTCAGCTGGAGAATTGTAAACTGAGCTTTTCTTATGAGGGTAGTCTACAGGATCGCCTGCAATCATCCTTTCGCAGCGGTCAACTGAAGAGGCGACGGGAAGACCTCCAGCGGGATCTGACTCGACAAGACGGGCACCACACAACCACAGGCCAATGACTCCAGGTTGTAGTTCAATGCCGCTGAGAGCATCAAAAAGAAGAGCACTTTCTGACTCATAAAATGGCCGACCAGGTTACATGATGGTGGAGGCCAGGGGGCTCAGAAGCAGTCCTGAAGCTTGTACTAGATCCCACAGAATTTTTCTATTAATATCAATATTTAATGAATGGCTTTCAAAGTTTCCAAATTAATCTACTGATTAATTCAACTGAATGGCAAAATGAACCAGCTATTTAAAAAGTCGGTTGACAGCCCTAGTCATTTTACTTTCAATATTTTCTTTTTCATTTTATTCTCTTTTTAAACCAATATTCTGTAATGTCCAGAGAGGCCTGACTCATCACAGTAGCGTTTTGTATCTGTTTGAATGGGTGTAATCGAGCGTGCGCTCTCTTCTGAACCTGAGAGAGGGCGTAAGATGAAGTTTCTGCTTTTAGGGTTCAGCCTTCATGCATTTTTCCCCACTGAACTCAGTTTATACGGGGAGAAAGAGAAGACAGAGGGAGAGAGAGAACAGGGGGAGCTCAAAGGGGAAGTAGGAAGAGAGGAAGCAGATCATGAGAAAGAGAAAGGAAATAAGGGATTAGGAGAGGTGAAAGGAAAGCTGAGGGAGAAGGAAGAGAAACAGGTAGAAGGGAGAGTGAGGGGGGAGAGAGAGAGTGTGAGTGTGTGAGAGGGAGAGAGAGAGAGACTGAGTGTGTGAGAGGGAGAGTGAGAGGGGGAGAGAGAGACTGTGAGTGTGTGAGAGGGAGAGAGAGAGAGACTGTGAGTGTGTGAGAGGGAGAGAGAGACTGTGAGTGTGAGAGGGAGAGAGAGGGGGAGAGAGAGACTGAGTGTGAGAGGGAGAGAGAGAGAGAGAGAGAGGGATATGCACCTGGCCAGTCTCTCTGTGAAGTGGTGGACTCGCTTCACCTCATCTGGATCGTGGGGGTCCAAGACCATCAAGCAGTGGAAGTTCCCATCCCCAACGTGGCCTGCGATCGGACCTGTGCGCGGACAGGAAGTACGCAGGAAACAGACAGGAAGTGCACCTCACACCTCAGGTAAGTGCCTACATACTCACACAAGTTTAAGTGGCAGTTTGTTCCTGATGACTTTCTTATTGAATGTTTCCATGGCGTTGTGATGTGCATTCACAGCATGCTGTGCCCCGTTTCACACACTGTGCTGTTGCTAGGTGACCCTGGAGCTGTTGAACTCAGGTGTGTTAGGGTTACCTGAACAGAGCTGGGCTTATGGTTAAGATCTGGTACTGGGGAATTGTTTACTAGTGAGTTTGAGATTACCACATGTTGCTGTTACCTGAGCAATGTTTGGGTTACCCGAGCAGTTTTGGGGTCTACCTAAGTGATGGTAGGGTTACCAGATCATTGTTGGGGTTACCAATGTGTTGGGGCATACCTGAGAGGTTCTGAGGTAATTTTCGAGGTGTTGGGGTGATTTGAGAGGTGTTTGGGTTACCTGTGAGGCGGTTCTCGGTCAGGTCCTTCTTGGTCTCCACGATGATCTGGGGTAGATGCGAGATGGGGACACAGACGTCCGTGGCGTACGCCTGTTGGGTCACCATGGCAACAGTGCATCACGGATACTACGCCGACACATCACGGACATGCAAAAAAGGTCGCATTTATGAGAGATGCGTTTGCGGATCTCATTTACTACAAATATGATTAATGATCAATGACTATAAGAGTAGAGATCATTGGTTATTGATCGGCAGTGTGAGCCAAAGGTAAGTGCTTGAGAACTGGAGCCTGAGCAGTGTGTTTTTTGAGGGGTGTGGTATTAGAGGGGTGTGGTCATTGAGGAGTGTGGTTTTTGAGCATTGCAGCCTGCTGATTGGACACTGAGCAGTGTGGTTTTTCAGCGTTGCAGCCTTCTGATTGGACACTGAGCAGTGTGGTTTTTGAGCAGTGTGTTTTTTGAGGGGTGTGGTATTAGAGGGGTGTGGTCATTGAAGAGTGTGGTCTTTGAGTGTTGCAGCCTGCTGATTGGACACTGAGCAGTGTGGTTATTGAGGGGTGTGGTTATTGAGCATTGCAGCCTTCTGATTGGACACTGAGCAGTGTGGTTATTGAGGGGTGTGGTTATTGAGCATTGCAGCCTGCTGATTGGACGCTCAGGGGTGTGGTCATTGAGCAGCGCTCACCCTGCAGCCGGGTCTGAGCGCCAGGGCGGCGTACCAGGCATCGTGCCGCGCCTTCCACAGCCGCGCCCGCGTCTCCGTGTCCCGCGCCCAGCTGAAGTCCGACCCGCCGTTCCCCCGAGCGATCTCCTCTACACACACCCAGCAGGAGCATGAGAGCGCTTATATACACACACACACACTTATACACATACACACACACACACACGCTTATACACACACACACACACACACTTATACACATACACACATACACACACACGCTTATGCACACACACACACACACACACGCTTATACACACACACACACACACACACGCTTATACACACACACACACACACACACACACACACTCAGTCAGTCTCTCTCCGAGTCTCTCTGACCTGTGATGGACACCTGCTCCTCCAGGCCCCTCTCGGTGCCATGGAACTCCAGGAAGAGCGTGGGACTGACGGGGTAGGACAGCGCGCTGTAGCGGTTACAGGCGTCAATCATCACCTCGTCCAGGAACTCTGCAGCAGAGGGGGCAGAGCGTTACCACGGCGATCCTGCCTTTAAAGGCGTGAGCTCTTCAGGGAGCAGTCTGAGAGAGACAGTGTCAATATTTCTCACTTTACTTCAATCAGAGCCCAGTGGGCACAGAAAGCCACACGCACACTAATAATTACACTTCAAACACTCCTTTATGAGCTCATAAAAAGTCCATAAATCATAAATAGACCTTTAACATAATTACAGAATGCGCAACTTATCATGTTATAGTGTGGACGTGTTCTACTGTAGAAAAGTGTGGAAGACCATTAAAGCAACTATTATGTTAACAGCTTAAACAAGTACTTAAAATCTGCATTTAGGCTTGAAGCGATCAAGAACACATTTTAAAGGGTAAGTAACTACTGTGATTGTTTACTGAGTTGGAGAGAGTAATGCTTTGCTGTTCTGACCACTGCTCCACACAGCTGCTCTGACCACTGCTCCACCCTGCTGCTCTGACCACTGCTCCACACTGCTGCTCTGACCACTGCTCCACACTGCTGCTCTGACCACTGCTCCACACTGCTGCTCTGACTACTGCTCCACACTGCTGCTCTGACCACTGCTCCACACTACTGCTCTGACCACTGCTCCACACTGCTGCTCTGACCACTGCTCCACACTGCTGCTGTAACCACTGCTCCATACTGCTGCTCTGACCGCTGCTCCACCCTGCTGCTCTGACCGCTGCTCCACCCAGCCCCCCCTCACCTATGCGGGCGATGGGGATCCCGGCCTGCAGGATGTGGACGGTGCTGTCCACGGCCGCCTGCACGGAGGGGAAGGAGCAGACGGCCGACACCACCGCCTCGGGGACCCCGTACAGCCTCAGCGTGGCTTTGGTCAGCACCCCCAGCGTGCCCTCCGACCCCACAAACAGGTTGGTCAGGTTGTACCCGGCCGCCGTCTTCCTGATGGGAGGGAGGAAGACCAGCACACCTCTAACAGCCTATACACGTACACACATCTTCACTATACAGATCATTCTATCCTGATTTCTATGGTGTTTTAGAGGATACATGTCTAAAGAGGGAGGACCCCAGCTGCGCGGTGTGTGAGTATAGTAGGGAGGAGGGCTCTGTTACCTGGCCCGCCGCCCCTTGCCCGCGGTGTGGATTACGGTGCCGTCGGCCAGCACCACCTCCAGGTTGAGCACGTTCTCGCGCATGGTGCCGTACCGCACGGCGTTGGTGCCCGACGCGCTGGTGGCAGCCATGCCACACAGAGACGCGTCAGCGCCTGGGTCTGCCAACACAGCGCAGCACTCAACACAAAACACAATTACTCAACACAACACAACACAACACAACACTCAATACAAAACACAATTACCCAACACAACACAACACTCAATACAAAACACAATTACCCAACACAACACAACACAACACAACACTCAATACAAAACACAATTACCCAACACAACACAATTACCCAGCTCAACGCACCACTCAACACAAAACACAATTACTCAACACAACACAACACTCAATACAAAACACAATTACCCAACACAACACAATTACCCAGCTCAACGCAGCACTCAATACAAAACACAATTACCCAACACAACACAATTACCCAGCTCAACGCAGCACTCAATACAAAACACAATTACCCAACACAACACTCAATACAAAACACAATTACCCAACACAACAGTCAGAACAATTACCCAACACAACACTTGACACAAAACACATTTACCCAAAACAACACTCAACATAAAATAGAATTAACAAACACAGCGCTCAATATAGTTGCACAAGACAGCTACACAACACAACTCCTGAACACATCACAATACAGAATTGCAACACAAAACCGCTCTCAGCACAACTTAGCACTCAAGACAACTATGGAGTTACATAACCTTTAATACTAAGAGTGAAATAACGCTCAACACCCACCAGATGTGCACACCACAGAGACCTGTATAGAACACAGTACTACCAACACTGTAACAGTGTTTGATGGGTCTAAGACTTCATTCAAAAAAGCACTGGATTTTTTCCCCATTTCTTTCAGTTCTGAAGTCAACACTTTTTGTAACTACAACACCACCTTCCTCTTTTTCCTGCCAAGATGATGTTCTTCAGGGATACTTCTGAGGCAACAGAATGTTCTAATTTCACACTAGATCCTATGTCTCCTTGTCATGAATCCAAAGATTACCATTTTGATTATTTCGTCTGCATGTAAGGTGTCTGCCTCATTCCAGCTTCATGTGGATGGTGTTGAACCGTGTAGAATTATTGCTGTCTGTGATACTGTTGAATTCAGCTGAGTGCAGTGCGGCAGTGTGGTATAATGGGTAAGGAGCTAGTCTTGTAAGCTACAGGTCACAGGTTCGATTCCCAGGTAGGACACTACCGTTATACCCAAGGTACTTAACCTGCATAGCTTCAGTATATATACAGTACGACTGTATAAAAGGACGCAAAGCAAATGCTATGTAAAAAGTTACGTAAGTCGCTCTGGATGAGATGCCAGTAATGTAATGTAATTCATGTTCTTAAAAGCCATTAGTGGAGGACACTGAAGAGAAATCCTTCCTTTGATCAGACAGGCTGGATCCTCTGCCTTCGAGAGCAGGAGTCGAAATGAAGGGTGGGGGCCGATTGTTTCTCCTGGTACGTATTTTGCATCCTGTATTGTCTGAATCCCGCACGAAAGTAGTGAGTCAGATTTTGACGCCTTAGGTGACGAAACGCTCCATCTGTTTGCCTCTTCCGCATGACTCATTAGAAGTTCACTCGAACAGTCTGACTTTTTTTTTAAACCAAATCAGAATAAGAAACTGTGCGGCTATGGAGACACACGGTCCCGCACAACAGGACCACTGCAGCGGAAACTTTGACAGTCCTCCTGCCTGAGACCCCGCCCCTTCACCTGAGGCCACGCCTCTTGTCTGAGGCCACATCTCTCACCTGAGGCCCAGTGACCAGTTATCCACATCACGGGCTGCAGTGCTAGAGAGTTAGCGCCAATCGGAGGACAGGCGTTTTGCTCACTGGCGACAGCAGGTGACCTATGGGAGCCCGGTGCCTCACTGTGAGGAGCTAACGCCGCGGTAACGCTCAGAACGCTGGCTAATATAAGAGGTCAGCAGCGTCACATGGCGGTCAGAGAACTGGACTTGTAACCCATAGGCTGCAAGTGTGATTCCCAGCTCTGTGTCTGAATATCCAAATTGTACAGTAAGTTTGTACAATAGTGAAGGTAAAAAATGATTAACAGCCAAAATGTAAATAATTGTCTTATTTAAAGCGGAAACACCATAATACATTTTACATTTGCTAGATGTACAGCCTGCTACCCGATGCTCAGCGTATTATTACCGTCATTTATACAGTAAAGTTCTGGCAACCCAGTTGCCAGTATCTTACCATAAAATGTACCACTTTTTAACAGTGTACCCTTAAGGAAGGTAAACCCACACTGCTTCAGTAAACATGCAGCTGTATAAACGGACACTAAGAAGTTGTGTAAGTAGCTCGGGAGAGGAGTGTCAGCTAAATGGCTGTAATGGACCGCTCCCACAGGCTGTGGTTAAAAGCGGTCGGCCATTCGTCAGAGGCGGAGAGGCGGTTGCTCAGGGGGCGTGTCCAATTGTTTCTATGGTGACAAAAAAAAACAACAGTGCTGGAGAGAACCGAAGCCCACGTGGCTGAGTGCTGTCACAAGGAGCTAACATTGAAAGGAATCCAACTGCCAAGAGGTGACAGCGTGAATGAGCGCGGTTTCGATCTGTTTCAGAAGCGGCCATGTTCACCCAGGGGGATTTGGGGACGAAGCCAGCAGGAAACGGATTGACAGATCGCCCAGTCACTGGTTCTGAAGCAGAGAGAATATTGCTCTTCCGCGTTAAACCGCTAGTTAGCTTAGGCACCAGTGGGAGTCTGATTAATTAATTTTAATAGAAAGCTGCAGAGGATTTTAAAAAAGTGTCCATAAATATTTGTCCTTACTTGATGGTTGGATCTGATGATGGACAGCTTAAAGTTTCTCAGGCTCAGTCTACAGGGAAGTTTTAGTTTTCTGCTAAAGCTCTCTCAAAGATGAAGGGCCACACAGAAGGGAAATTAGCCTGTGTTTTTTCTTATTTTATTGAATTGATTTTCATCGTTTGTGGCGTAAGAGTGCAGTTTGGTTTTCTTAATTGCGGCATACGACTGTACCAGTTTCCTCTCTCCGTGAACTGATCGGTGTTCACGGGTGATGATGTCACAGGGTCAGAAGCACAAATGAAAACCGCACACGTGGTTTTTGACCGAGACCAGGATCCTCGCTGAAGAGAGGCCGGACCCGGCGGTCAGGTGACCTGGCACTCACCCACAGGGAACCACAGGCCCGTGTCACGCAGGTAGGCGTTGAGGGCCTTGCGGGTCACCCCCGGCTCCACCGTCACGTCGAAGTCCTCCGGGTGGAGGTCCAGGACGCTGTCCATCTTCCTCAGGCTGAAACACACCCCGCCCTGGCACGTGCACGCGAACACACGAGCGCGCACAAACACGCGTGCACGCGCACGTGCTGTCAGATTACCCACTCGGGTCTCAAACACTCCAGCACATCAACCACGTCTGCTGCCCAGATAGTTTTGGTCAACTTATTATAAGGACAATGCAGGTTATACGCTTAGGCGACAATGTATCATCACTGATCAGCACAGTAATCAATTATAGAATAGTAGCCAGGAGTGAGTGATAAAACAACTATTCCAAACAAGGAGACTTGATTAACAATACAGTACGCTTTCTTGGCTAGGCCAGACACCGGTCAAGTCACATTATTGTGAATATACACTTCTGTTTCCTGCCTCAGAAAACAATGTATGACAAAGGTATTTAAACACATTCAGTCCTGAGAAAAGGGTTTAGTTTAACTCTGCTGAATCCAGAATACTTTTCATGTATTTCTGACAACTGCCGTTACTGTAAATAAACACCATTTTTCATCAAGTTCGAGAGACCTTCCTTTTTTCTTCTTACAGTGCCCAATCGGACACAGGTGCGCACACGCACATACACAAGCAAGCACACATACACAAACGGGAAAACGCAAACATGTATGCACACACACACACAAGCAAGAACACATAAACATACAGACACATGCAAACACGTACGCACACACACTCACGCAAGCACACATACACACACGGGCACGTAAAAGCATGCGTGCGCAAACGCACGCAAGCACATGTACACAGGCGCACGTATGCACACACACATGCAAGCGCACACACACACAGGCAGACACACAAAAAAAACCCCATCCTTGATTTTGGGGAGTTGTTTTAGCTGCACTGCGCACCCTGAGAATGACAGTGTCCCTCGTAGCTCCCCCAATATAGCAAAAACAACTAAAGTAGCACGAGATGGCAGGTACACTAAAAAGAGACATCTTCCCCCTGAACAGTATCGCTCAGAAACCGAAATTCACAGACAGCGTTCTGTTCTCCCTCCCTCTCTGGTGTGCGTCTCAGCAGGGACAGAAGGACGAGAGACAGACAGACGAGTGTCCTCCGTCGCCCTCTCACCTTCATGGCGCCCACGCCCCCCTCAAGGCCCGTGCCAGTGCCAAAGGGGATGATGGGGAGGCGGTGGTGGTGGCAGATCTTGGCGAGGGCGCTGACCTCCTCGACGCTGCGCGGCCACACCACCACGTCCGGCGGCTGGCAGCTGCCCACGCCCACCGTGCCCGTTACCGCGCCAACCGTGACCCCCCAGGCGCAAACCATCAACGAGAACAATCGCCAAAACAAGAAGAGCCATCGGTTAGAGCCCCACATTAACAGTGCTCACCAAACTGCTATAGTGCTCACTACACCCTTGTGTTATATTTACTCATTAGCACCTGTGAAACGGTTATCCTGGGACTAACAGGCTATGCCCGGGACATTACTGGGATTTTAAAGCAATACAGAAATAAAAAGTATTGAAAATACACTATATATATTATCTTTATGTCAATTCCAAACAATATATATGGGCAATGGTTGCTGTTTACCTGTTCTAGATCACATTTAACATTTAAATCTACTGCATTAAATACAGGTTAAATAAAATGTTGATGTATTCATTACCTGAAGGCACACCACACTCCTGAAGAGATATTAACACTGCATAATCTAAAACTATGACCCACACCAGCATAAAAACATAAGAACACCAGATATCTGGTGTATAAGAGGAGGGGAGAGGGACAGGTGACCTCACCTGTGCACAGACTCGTCTTTCCCGTGCTGCTCCCTGACCGCGGCACCTAACGAAACGCCATCGTCTCCCACCACCGCACGGAAGGCCGACACCACCCGCTCAAGAGAGCCCTGCAGGACGAACGCAGGACTGCATGTAAATTATTCTCTGGGCTTGGACCACTGATGGGCACCCTCTCTCTCTACGACTGGTAGCCCAGAACTGGAAATGGAATAGAATTGATTTAATTGTCCACCGCTGTAGGAATTTAGCTTTAGCTTACCTTCATACATTGCAAGGCAAAGGTAAGTAGGCCTGCTAATAAGCGTTCTGCACACCAGCAACATTCACATAGTAAAAACTATGCACCAATTTACCGTGCAGTGAATGGTGAACCTGGCAACCTGCCCCTTGACTAAATACAAAAGTGCACAATCAAAAGAGATACTGTATCTCTAACATTAAAATGAGTCTCATTTGAAAGTTGGTGAGCGCGAGTAATAGGTAGCCTGCGCATTGTCCGCAGCCAGGTAGCCTACGCGGTGAAATTAAAAATAAGTCTTAAGCAGAGACTGTTAAAAAATAGGTCGTAACAGTTCTTAACACATCCACCGTTACATAGCTCCTATTAAATGCTCAAGGGAAAGAACGCACACAGCAGTCGGAAACCCGCTTGTCACCGGACTCACTATTACAGAAAATAGCACACCTGTTGCCTACAGTGTGTTCAGCAGTGTTATCATTAGCATACACAACGAATGAAATGAGCGCGGCTGCGGTTCTTGTCCTCTGTGTCTTTAAAGCAAACAGTGGATTAATGAAACGACAATAGTCTTACTTATTCTGGAGTAGACTGTTTTTTAGCCCTGCATGTCAATGCTGTGCACAGACACGCAGGAAAAGAAATGACATTGAACGAAACCAAGGAGGATGTTCTCTCACGCGTACTCTTTCCGCGTAGCTTCTCTTGTCAATACGGCTCTGGAGGGCAGCCACTGCACGGGGCAGGGTACACAAACACCGCGTCTGCCGGAGCAAAGCGAGGGCCATTTTTTCGCTGCTTTCCCCGCCACCAAGACAGTCCAGGAAAGTTTTGGCATGGAACTGGGTTTTGGCTAAATTGTGTTCAGAGGTCAAATGAGCTTCCGGGTTGAGCTTGAACGACGCTTTCCCGGTGTAAGAGGAAAATCACAGTCGCGTCAGAATAATGATTTATATTTATTTTTCATAACCAGAGCCAGTTTTGTTCAACAAAATGTCTCATCGTCATATGGGACAGGGTAAATCTGTTCGACAGCGCATGGCACGCCGTCAACCCCGTAGACTACCGTAAATTATGTAATACTGGCGTATTCGAGGAATTTGGAATGGGAAATAACTGGGTGCCTTAATTTTATGGAAGCATAGACTATATAGTGTACTGTATGTTATGTCCATGTATACCCATAACCTTATCAATAAGTTTGATAAGAATAGTAACTACTTGTTATCAATAACTTTGATTGAATTTTCAACTAGCGCCCCAATTATTGGTTGATTATGAATTTGCTTCTCTGTGGTCTTATTCGGCAAACTGTGACCTTACAGTAATGGCATTGTATCTTAGAAGTGTGAATGTCTGCAGATATTAAAATAACAAATGGTTCGGGAACTAAATTTCCTGGGCGAGCTGTTGCTGAATCAGGAATATTTTCTGAAAGTATTTTGCAATTTATAAGATATTAAATTCTTAGATGAAGGAAATAATCATTTCCAAGCATTAATTAGAAAATAACTTCCTTCAAAAGCAGAATATTGCAGTCAACAGGTGATTATCTGTAATGTACACTAGGGGGCGGGTTTACGCCATGGAAGCTTTGTGCCGCCCCGGTCATGTTTTGCAACGTGCTGGAGTTCAGCAGAGAAAATGAATTCCAGAGTTGTTTTTTTGTAAACAGGATTGACCAGATTGCAGAAACCGCACTGATCCGGGACCACAGAGGAGTCATCAGGTTCAGTTCTCCTCGAAATGAAGGAATTGCTCTGCTCTTATCGAGACTGCATCTGGGATGAACTCCTGATCCACAATCACTGATTACTGATCAGCTGACCTACCTCTGGCCCTAACTTGTCGACTTTATTTCCCGAAAACAGATATTATCTGGAGTTAATGTGCTGGAATATTACCAATTTGTATAGCAGCAGCTCACTTTGGCCATCAGACAAACTGAAGGAAGTTACCGTTGCAATCATAAGATAAGAAAGCACCTTCTTTAGTTTTTATACCCCCCAAATCATCAAACAGTTTTCCTCTGACTATGTTAGAGGCCATCAACATTTCTAATAAAATTGCTTTTAAATATGTCATTCTAATCTGTTATGTTATTTTATTGTTATGTTAATTCAATTAATTTTGAAGGCATTCTCGTAGTTTGTTAGTTTGTTTTCAAAATGTATACTCAGCCCATTTAATATTTAATGATAATATCCCAAATGCATTTCAACTGAATTCATTTCTAAAGTACTTTTGGCTGTAACTGTGCATATGGAAAAATGATTACTGTTATGATTATGATGGTGATGATAATAATAATAATAATCATCATCATCATCATCATTATTATTATTATTATTATTATTATTATTGTATTAGTAGTAATAGCAGTTGCAATAGTAATAGTAGTAGTAGTAGCAGTAGTAGTAGTCATAGTAGAACTGCTAGTAGTAATATTACATTCATTTACATCCCGTGCCTCTGACCCATCTCATACATCCATCCAGTCTTAAATGTGCTGACCTGGTGCTGACCATATGCTCAACATGCTTATCAGAGATTAAATGTTCCCAAACCACAGAGAGTGGCATTACCTGTTACCTACTGTATCTCTCAGTTATGTAATGATGAATTGCTGCTGTCGTGTGAATGTTCTTGGTTCAGATGTAGGCAGTTTGTCAGGCATGACACAGTAATCCAGGTGCGGTGAGCAAGGAAAACCACAATCCTGAAGGTATGTGTGGTGCCCAATGCCCTCCCTCCCTCCCTCCCTCCCTCCCTCACGGCCACACCCCTTTCTCCAGCAAAGAAAGCGAGCCGATTGTCTGAAACTGGTTCATTCCCCTGTGATTTACAGTAGGTATTGCCATGACAGCTGGTGTCTGACTGATGTGTGGAGTCCATGACCTCACAGATGAAATAGTGGTATGGGGTACGACTGAACTTGTCCTCTGCCCTGACCTGCTGACCCTCGACGTGTTATCTGTTCAGGTGGCCTAATCAGGGCCGGTGTCTATGCAGGGTGGGCTGAGGTGTGGCCCAGGTGCCTCAGTGATCAGGTGGCCCAGGTGCCCCCCCCCCCAGGTGCCCCCCCCCCCCCACAGAGGGCCAACGCAGGGTGGAGTCTCGCACCTGGGGTGATCTGAGTGCCGCTAATCTAGACCATGTGACACGTTGCGGGACACACCCAAAATGCCATCGCAGCCGCCCCGCGGCGTTGAGCTCCCTGGCCTCTCACCCTGTTTCCTCATTCCCATGATTCCCTGCTGCCGTTCCCTGTACGGGACGTTCTGTGCCTTCGTCGCCCTGGGATGGATGCATCTGTCACACGCGTGTGCATCCGGAGGGATGCGTGTGCACAATGTGCTCCACAGACGTGTGCGCCCAAGTCCGTGTATGTTTGAGTGTGTGTGTGTGTGCGCATTTACCTGTGTGCTTGTGCTCAGTGTATGTTTGAATGCCCATGTACATATTTGTGTGTCTGTGCATTCCTGAGTGTGTATGTGTGTCTCTGCCTGTGTGTGTATGTTTGTGCATTTGGATGTATGTGCGCACTTGCGTGCGCACATGTGTGTATGCGTGCGTCTGCAAATGTGTTTGTGCAGCCTCAGGAAAATGGTTGATTGTTGTTTATTAAATATGTCAAAACATCCGTGTTGTTTTACTACTTATGCTCTGTTATTTTCTCTGGTTGTACAACAGGGAACACAGAGATCAGAAGGCATCCATAATGCTTTACACAAATATGCGAGGAATGTTTCACTTCATTTCTTCCCTTCCACCCACCTAATTATAGATGGGCCTACTGCCCACAGTTGCATAATAGAAACATACTCTGTGTGTGAAACATACATTTTCATACGAAGCCCTGCCTCTCGCACTTTAAGACACAGCCCGCAGCGGCAGGACGAGATGGTGAGCATTGACGTCAGTGCAAGGGCAGCGCTCGAGACGATTTGAGACGGAGTGAATGCGCGAGCACTGCAGACACGCACATACGCAGGAACGGCGGTCCGGAGCATCCCTCTCTCCTAATCGACAAATCCGGACAAAATTGCCGCTCGACAAAGCGTTGAACTCAACAAAAGTGAACGACGGGGACAGAAAAAGAAAACAGAAAATAGTTTCTGCGCAAAGCGAAGTGTCAAAATAAGAAGGCACAGAAGCAGACAGTGCACGCGTTGTATTTGTTTTCCGAGTGAGGGCGCAGAATACACGCACCACGCGCCGTTTTCTGGTAAGTTGTTAAATATATATATTTATCACTGAATGTTTTTTATCTCCTGAATGTCGATGATCCTGTTTTGTACGTATTTGTGTCGGTCTAATTTGTATAATGTTTAGCCAATGTCTTCGCGTGCAGTGAGAGACTCGCAAGCCGCCTGTTCTTTCGCTTATGTCACTGAATGCGTGCAGGGGGACTGCAGTCGCGCAGTCGAAGTTTTCAATGCGAAACTATTCACGGTAAAGCTGTCTGTCTCCAGGACCAAGATGTGCACTTTCCTCTCGCGTGGTGGGGCTAATTCGTATTCGGGGCTTCAATAATTTTGGAAAGGTTTTCCTTTTGTCGCAGCTTAATCCGTGTCTGTCATATCTTATTCTATTGGTGCGAGTTGCGTTTGAACAGTTTTCATTGACGATCCATATTCCCTGTCGAAAGATGCCGTGAAATCTGGAGGCGATTAGGAGAATGAATATCATGGCGCGTACCGTTAATGGTTATTGACAATGCCGATGATGATTATAGCTCTCCTCGGCTGTGCGTTGGTTCCCGTGGTGGTCTGTCAATGTGTGATGAGCTGAGTTCACTCACTGCCGGGAAGCATCACCGCGAACCCACACTTCCTGGCTCTGTAGTGCTGTGGAGAGAGAGAGGGGCTATCTCACTGTGAGTCACCAGGGGTCCTCTACCAAAAGATCATCAGGATCACCCTGCATCGATGCAGAGAGAGGGAGGGAGAGAGAGAGAGAGACCACAGTGCACTGGCATGGGGGGGGGGCATTTTTAGATGTAAAACTATTTGTGCTATATGAATACTGTACAGCATTCAGGCTGTTATGGTGTTATGTATACAGTAAAGAGGTCAGTGCTACTTCAACTCTAACAGATACCATTTAGTCCCAACTAGGATCTGTTAGAGTTGAATTAGCACTGTTGGTCTTAAATGAACACTGGACATTTTCCTGTGCACAGACTTTAAGGGGTTTTGCTGTGTCAATAAAATGTTGATGTTGTTACAGTGCAATTTGTAGCTTTATGGAAAGAGGCAGACTGTGGGGAAGTTGAGGGGTTGCAGTACCACGTCACGTGACCAGCATTGTACAGAAATATCCCCAGTTCCTTCTATGAAGCAAAGCTTCAGTTTATGAAACCCTGCACATTCATGAAGAACTACATATCCCAGCATTCCACAGTGGCAGGATCTCACCCTGATGTCTCATGACCTCCAGGGCAGAACAGAGTGTTTCTTAGACCAAGTTTCCACACACAGGCTGAGTCACGTGGAGAACTGTAGGGCAGAGGCAGTAGAGCAGCTCACACAGGACTGACTGCTCTGAGAACTCGACTACTGTTGTCTTTATGCATCCAAGAAAACGTGGATATGGGCGTGTGTGTGTGTGTGTGTGTGTGTGTATGAGAGAGAGAGAGAGGGAGAAGGAGAGACAGTGGCACTTTTGACTCTGACTTTTTGAGAGACCTTTGATTCCCCTTCATTTTAAAGCTTAAAGGAGACAAAGTTTATTACTCAGCATGTCACAAATAATCTCAAAGCACATAAACCGATAGAGGCACAACAAAAATCACAAAAACACAACCAAAATCCACACATTAAAAAAAAACAGCCCTCCCCAAAAAAATTATATTGAGGGAGAGAGAGAGTCTGTGAGAGAGTGTGTGTGTGTCTGTGTGTGTGTGTGTGAGAGAGGGACAGAGTGTGTGTGTGTGTGTGTGAAAGAATGTATGCGTGTATGTGTGAGAGGGAGATGTGTGTGTGTTTGTGTGTGAGAGAGATTTGTGTGTGTGTGTGAGAGAGAGAGAGAGAGAATTGAGTTGAGAGAGAGAGATAAACTCGCAGCTGTGTGTAATGTAAAGTTTCTCCGGTGTGTGTGTGTGTGTGTGTGTGTGTGAGAGAGAGAGAGAGAGAGAGAGAGAGAGAGAGAATTGAGTGGAGAGAGAGATAAACTCGCGGCTGTGTGATGTAAAGTTTCTCCTGTGTGTGTGTCTGTGTGTGTGTGTGAGAGAGAGAGAGAGAGAGAGAATTGGGTGGAGAGAGAGAGAGAGATAAACTTGCGGCTGTGTGATGTAAAGTTTCTCCTGTGTGTGTGTGTCTGTGTGTGTGTGTGTGTGTGAGAGAGAGAGAGAGAGAGAGAGAATTGAGTGGAGAGAGAGAGAGAGAGAGAGAATTGAGTGGAGAGAGAGAGAGAGAGAGAGAGAGAGAGAGAGAGAGAGATAAACTCGCGGCTGTGTGATGGATGTAAAGTTTCTCCTGTGTGTGTTTGAGTCTCTGTATCCCCAAAGCCCCAGGGTGACCTCAGCATTGGTGATATTCAGGATAAATATTACATGATGCTGATCTCAGATGAAGTCATCATGAAGGAACCCCCTCCGCTCACATCCTCTCCCTTTCTCTGTCTGTCCCTCTCTCCCTCTCTCTGTCTCTCCCTCCTCTCTCCCTTGTTCATTACCTCCCTGTCCCCTCCCTCCTCTGTCCCTCTCTCCATGCCTCCCTCCTCTCTCCCTCTCTCTGTCCCTCCCTCCTCTCTCCCTCTTTCATTACCCCCCTCTCCCCTTCTTCTTCTCTCCCTCTCCCCTTCTCCCTCTATCCCTCTCTTCTTGCCTCCCTCCTCTCTCCCTCTTTCCTCTCCCCTTCTCCCTCTATCCCTCTCTTCTTGCCTCCCTCCTCTCTCCCTCTTTCCTCTCCCCTTCTCCCTCTATCCCTCTCTCCATGCCTCCCTCCTCTCTCCCTCTCTCTGTCCCTCCCTCCTCTCTCCCTCTTTCATTACCCCCCTCTCCCCTTCTTCTTCTCTCCCTCTCCCCTTCTCCCTCTATCCCTCTCTCTGTCCCTCCCTCCTCTCTCCCTCTTTCATTACCCCCCTCTCCCCTTCTTCTTCTCTCCCTCTCCCCTTCTCCCTCTATCCCTCTCTCTGTCCCTCCCTCCTCTCTCCCTCTTTCATTACCCCCCTCTCCCCTTCTTCTTCTCTCCCTCTCCCCGTCTCCATCTATCCCTCTCTCTGTGCCTCCCTCCTCTCCTGGTGGAGGGTAGGTGTGACTCATCCCCTCTCGTCTCCTGTCCTGCGCCTTACGTCATCCCTCAGTCCGCTACCGTGCGCGCACAGGAGAGAGAGAGAGAGAGAAAGAGAGAGAGAGAGAGAGAGAGAGAGAGAGAGAGGGAGAGAGAGAGAGAGAGAGAGAGAGAGAGAGAGAGAGGGAGAGAGAGAGAGAGAGAAAGAGAGGGAGAGAGAGAGAGAGAGAGAGAGAGAGAGAGAGAGAGAGAGAGAGAGAGAGAGAGAGAGAGAGAGAGAGAGAGGGAGAACCGTACCGAACGGCACAGAGAGGGAAGAAGAGCCAGAGAAAGGGAAGGGTAGATTTGGAGAAAAGAGAGACAAAGAGAGGGAGGGAAAGGGAGGTGCAGAGTCGTGGTTGTGCTGGTGGTGGTTTGTGGTGTGGGGGGGGTGTTTGTGTGTATTTCGGGAGGGAGTGTGACCTCCCAGAACAGCACTGTCAGGCTTTTGGTGGAGCTGTGCTGAAGGAGTGAGAGTCTCATTGTTTGCACACAAACATGCTGAGTGTACTCTTCTCCCTGGACCGGAGAGTACAGGGCGCGTGTGCACCCCTCTGCTGGGACTGTCCCACAGGATCAGTACCTGCAGCACAGCGCTTGGCTGCACACGCTGCTGTGTGTGTGTGTGTGTGTGTGCGTGCGTGTGCTGTGTGTGTGTGCACGTGTGTACACATGTGCATGTGTGTATGTGTGTGCACATGCTTGAGCTTTCGTGTCTATGCATACGCATATGTGTGTGTGTGTGTGTATGTACACACGTGACAGTATGCCTGTATGATTCAGGATGGGGAAAAGGACCTGTATTTAAACTCTACCGGAAATCCTCAGCCAGCTGCTCCTTGCTGTCACCACGGCGATCACAGTGGCGAGAAGGAAGGCTCTGGAACAATAGAGGGGCCTGGAGCCCAGCTTTGAAAGCTCAGACATTAATTCGGCTGTAATCGTCTTTAATAACCCCTCTGACCCGAGCCCAGACTGCTGCTCCTGCCTCCTGCTGTTTGGCTCTGGGATTCTTGTGCCATCTGGAGGAACTGAGACCGGATCCCTGATTGGTCAGTCTGGCTGTGGCCGGTGTGTGTCCGGGAGGACTGTGACTACTACAAGAAATAATAACAAGTGAATGTGTGTGTGTGTGTCTGTGCATTTATATGTCGGCATGCTTGCAGGTGTGTGTGTTTACGTGTGTGTTTGTGTATGTATTGTACGCGTGTGTGTGTATGTAGGTGTATGTGTGCATTCCTGCATATGTGTGTGTGTGTGTGTGTTCTTTGGAGCATACTGGGCCACTGCTCTTGCCATGTGGACATCTCCCATGTCAGCCTGTGTGTCCCTCAGTAATGAGCAGCATTGATTCTTTCAGGCAGACAGCTGCATGTAACCCTATGCACATCAGAGAGTACTTAATACAGAGCTGTGTGTGTGTGTGTGTGTGCATGCGTGCGTGTGTCTGTGTGTGTGCATATGCACTGTGTCACTCAGACCCATAATAAATGTACAGCAGCTCAGAGCAATCCTGCGTCGTACACGCCATACCGTATGTTTGCGGAAAAGGTGCTAATGCAAGAACGGCGCAGATTTACATGTATGCCATTACAACCCTCCATGGTGCTCTCAGTGTTGTATGCGGTCCATTATGATATCACATTACAAACGCCTGCCCCCGCCCCCCCCTGCCCCAGGCCCCCCCGCCCCTCCCTGAACCCCCGCCACCGCCCCCCCCCCCCCCCCCGTGTGTCTCCGGGCTGCGGCAGTCCTCCGGCCCGGTGGTGTTGATTTTAGCAAACGCCTTCCTGCCGCCTAAAGAGCAAACAGAAACCGAATGAAGAAGCGGAACAGAGATGGCACCGCCTGCGCAGACAACGGTCAGCCGCTGTCTTGTCACACGCAGAGGCGGAGGGAGGGAGGGGGGGAGGGAGGGAGGGAGGGGGGGAGCGTTCGTTCGGTCAACAGCTCCTCGCTCTCCGTCAGCTCCACCTGCTCGTGAACGCCCGTCCCTGCCATCTCCACCTGCGGCGGAAGTCTCTAACGCGCTCTCCCCCTTCTTTTTTCAAACAGGTCATGGCTCAGTAGAGTCCTTCTCCTCTCCTGCTCCCCCCTTCCTCCCCCCTCTCCTAACCCCAGCCCCTCCGGCAGCCTCCCCCCGACCCGGCGGAAGAGACCATGGCGGCGTCCAAGAGCGGGTACGAGGGGAAGATCGCGGGCCTGTACGACCTGGACCGCACGCTGGGCAAGGGCCACTTCGCCGTGGTCAAGCTGGCGCGCCACGTCTTCACCGGCCAGCTGGTGGCCGTCAAGGTGATCGACAAGACCAAGCTGGACGCCGTGGCGACGGGCCACCTGCTCCAGGAGGTGCGCTGCATGAAGCTGGTGCAGCACCCCAACGTGGTGCGCCTCTACGAGGTCATCGACACGCAGACGCGCCTCTACCTGATCCTGGAGCTGGCCGACGGCGGCGACCTGTACGACCTCATCCTGCGGCACGAGGGCGGCGTGGGCGAGGCCCGCGCCAAGGTGCACTTCGCCCAGATCGTGCGCGCCATCTCCTACTGCCACCGGCTGCACGTGGTGCACCGCGACCTCAAGCCCGAGAACGTGGTCTTCTTCCGCCAGCAGGGCACGGTCAAGCTGACCGACTTCGGCTTCAGCAACCACTTCCAGCCGGGCACCATGCTGATGACCAGCTGCGGCTCGCTGGCCTACTCCGCCCCCGAGATCCTGCTGGGGGAGGAGTACGACGCCCCCGCCGTGGGTAAGAGACCTGCCCCGCCCTGCCCCGCCCAGCCCCGCCCTGCCCCGCCCTGCCCCGCCCTGCCCCTTTCTCGCCCTGCAAGAGCGGGTGGTTTGATTGTTTCAGAGCGAGAGTACCATAGAATTTCAGAGAGTGGTTTGAATGCCGTAGAGTTGCAGAGAGAGTGGTTTGAGTGTTGTGGTGTTGCAGAGAGAGTGGTTTGAGTGTTGTAGAGTTGCAGTGAGAATGGTTTGAGCGTTGTGGTGTTGCAGAGAGAATGGTTTGAGTGTTGTAGAGTTGCAGAGAGAATGGTTTGAGTGTTGTGGTGTTGCAGAGAGAGTAGTTTGAGTGTTGTAGAGTTGTAGAGAGAGTAGTTTGAGCGTTGTGGTGTTGCAGAGAGAGTGGTTTGAGTATTGTAGAGTTGCAGAGTGGTTTGAGTGTTGTAGAGTTGCAGAGTGGTTTGAGTGTTGTGGAGTTGCAGTCAGAGTGGTTTGAGTGTTGTGGTGTTGCAGAGAGCAGTTTGAGTGTTGTGGTGTTGCAGAGAGAGTGGTTTCAGTTCTGTAGTGTTGCAAAGAGCGTGGGTTGAGTGTTGCAGAGCTGCAGAGAGAGTGGCTTGAGTGCCATAGAGTTGCAGAGTGGCTTGAGTGTTGTAGAGGTGCAGTCAGAGTGTTTTGAGTGTTGTGGAGTTGCAGTCAGAGTGGTTTGAGTGCCATAGAGTTGCAGAGTGGTTTGAGTATTGTAGAGTTGCAGAGTGGTTTGAGTGCCATAGAGTTGCAGAGTGGTTTGAGTGCCATAGAGTTGCAGAGTGTTTTGAGTGTTGTAGAGTTGCAGAGTGGTTTGAGTGTAGTAGAGTTGCAGACGAGGGAGAGAGTCAGTGGAGCTGAGTGTGGCCGTGTAATCTGTGCAGGGCTTAACCTGAGGGACAGGGGCGGTTTGTGTTTGTGTCAGCAGGATGGCGGGTTTGTCGGGAGCACGCGGCCGGCCCGTCTCTGAGGTTATTAATGCGGCCCGGCCGTGCCAGCGGCCGGTGCTTCCCTCAGCAGTGTGCGGTGGCTGTCAGGACCGATACAGAGACGCATCGCTCTCAGAGCAAAACACGTCCGCAGTACAAACTCTGTCTGCTGCAGACTGTGAGTGACAGCAAGCTCGGGGGGAAAGGGGGAAGCGACTCTGGATAAGAAGTACCCATGCGTATACGCGCACGTACTCTTCGGAATATTATTTAAATCTGCACCTCTGTGCTGTTCACTGCACTTTGACACTGAGAGGGAGTGATTAACACAGAGACAGCGAGGGGCATCTACACGGAGAGAGTGAAACTGTACTGCACAAAGCTGCTTTAGTTTGTGCGGCCGATAAAGCAGAATTGGAACTGAGAGTCGGTGTGTAAAACTGAGGTGTGGCGCGTCAGGCTGTTTTCCCGTTGAGTAATGTCGGCCGTATCAAAATACCGTAATCCCGTTGGCCAATCAGAGCAGGGCAGAGGAGGCATGCAGGCACCTGGGCTTTTGTCTGCAGGGAGGGCGATGAAGGAGGAAGAGGACAAACAGTTCCAGACAATACAGCCTACACAAATTACAATACACAACCCACAGGCTACCCAAATTAGACCTCACTCACTCATTGTGTACAGGTACGTGAGAAGCACGCCTGTTATTATGATTGCGGTGATTTCTGTTTTCGACTTCTGACGAAGGGACAGTACTGCCAGTGTGTGTGTGTGTGTGTGTGAGTGTGAGTGTGAGTGTGAGTGTGTGAATGTCACAGCTAAATCCTGTAAGTGGGTCAGAGCTTTTGGATTTAGGACAGCGCTGACCAGACAGTAGGTGAGGATAACAGGGAAAAACAGGCCCCATGTGGACCTCCAGAACCAGTACCAGTAGTGCACTACTCAAATACCACACTCTGAGTAGTGCACTACTGTAGTACTTAATGTCCTACAGTATGAGAGTTGTACACACTAATACTGTAGAACTCAAAGTGTGTAGAACGCTCATACTGTAGGACATTGTGTCTGTAGAACACTCTGGGACACATAGACCGTATAAAAATAGGTGGGACACTAAGTGTGTAGAACACTCATACTGTAGAACACTAGGTCTGAAGAGTACTCATACTGTAGATCAATAAGTCTGTAAAACACTTGTACTGTAGAGCAGTGGCTCTGTAGAACACTCATGCTGTAGATTAGTGGGTCTGTAGAATGTTTACACTAAGGAATGCCGGGTATTTAGAGCAGTATTACACAGGAATATTTGATTTATAGAGCACTGGCTTACGTGCGGTGATGGTTCTATGGAACATTGTGTTCCACGGAATCCTCAAACAGTAGAACACTGCGTTTGGAATACTGCGCGTGTGCAATTCCGGAGTCTGTGGAATCCCCCAGAATGGCAAGTAAGTGCTTTAGTGACTGTGCGTCACCAGGGCTTGTCAGTACCGTACTTCCCTCTTCAGGGGAGTTTAATTACATTCAGCTGACAAGACGGAAACAGCCCCGGTCCACCTCATTAGAAGAACTTACACGGTTTCCCGAAGTGCTGGTCAGACATCGGGCATTAAGCTCTTTCCAAGCGCCGAGGGATTAAAATCCAGTCTAGCCTCGGTTCGAAAGGCAAAACAGGCTCGTTTTTTTCCCCTGATTGGATTATTTCTCCGTGCGGTTGCGCGTAGGTGGCGACGCGGTCGCGAAGGAGCCTCTGTTTCTTACGCAAGCGGTCGTCTGACCGCGCTCAGAGCCTGTCTGAGAGAGCCCGCCCTGGCCCTGGCCTCGCGCTCCGCCTCTGCCGCGCCACGGGGATGCTGGGAGCCGTCCGTGGGGCCCTGCGTGGTTCCGCTCCTGCGGTTACCTGCGCGGTTCCGTTTCACGCCGCGACCGCTCCTGCGGTCGTGTGCGGTTCTGTCACGCCTGTGAGAATTGTAGACCGTGTCGCAGCGAGTGTCTATCGGAGTGAGAGACCAGTGCTGAATGTCACACAGAGGGGCGCTGGGACAGACTGTCTGTTACATAACCCGCAGGAGCAAACAGCACAGGCTGGAGGAGTAAACAAGCCCGGCTCCTCTCCTCTCCTCTCCTCTCCTCTCCCCCCCTCCCCGAGGATGCAGGAGTCCTGCCTTTTCCACCGTCCTGCGAAGGCAGATCATCAGACCCCAGGGCCGCGCCAGGGAGAGGGTGTCCTGACCTTTAGTAAACCTGTTTTATTAATAAACCACCTTTAAAAGTCCCGCGTTATTAATAAATCCACCTTGAACGGCACCGTTTTATTTTTAAACTCCTGATTAGTTTATACTCCCTGTTATAGTCATAAACCGGTTTGAATTCGGAGATTCAAGAGCTTTGAATAAAAAAGGCCAGGTCTCTCAAAGAACACTTCAGGGCTTTTTTTTTTGAGGCAGTTCTTTCTGCCGGATTTGGAACACGCTCTCATGCCGGGTCACCGCTGTGTCACCTGCATTGGCACAGGAAGTACCACCCACGTTGGCACAGGAAGTGCCACCCGCATTGGCACAGGAAGTGCCACCCGCACAGGAAGTGCAGCCTCCGAAGTGCCATCTTGAGTGCAGGGCCTGGCTGGGGTTTGAGGCGAGCTCCTTATTGTGCCGCACACACAAGCTGTGCTTTCCCGTTTCAAAATGGCGGCAGGTACAGCATACAGGTAAATCAGGTAGAGCAGGACCAACTCGAGGTGCGTTCCGTGCCCCGGGCCATCTCTGAGCGCGCTCAGAAGCGCCCTGTGTGGAACTCCACGAGACCCGACGAGACCCGGGCTCCCTCCCTCCCTCGCTCCATCCCTCCCTCCCTCCCTCCCTCCCTCCCTCCAGAGCCGGTCGTCCCTCAGATTTTCGAGGCTGACCTCCAGCCCCCGGCTCCAGAGCCCCAGTGGCCTTTTAGTTTCCTTCTAAGAAAAAGCCGCGGAACGCTCTTCCTGGAGCCGATCTGGGCCCGGGCCAGTCATTTGATTGACACGCATTCCAGATCGTTATCTAGCGGGCGGTGGGGGGGGTGGGGGGGTGGGGGTATTACATTCCAAGAAATCGTCCGCAGAGGGCGGAACCTCAGCGCATCCTCCTCGTCACAATGCCCTCGGGCTCCCGCAGCCAATAGGATTGGTCGAACGAGGTCTGCCGGCCCGGGAATGGGAGGCCTGAGCGAATCGGCCTGCTGCTCGTTCACTTTGGGTGATGGAGCGCCTCAGCTGCCCTCTACAGGCCGAGCCTGAGAACTGCGCCCCGTCATAGCGTCACTGATCTATCTGGCTGATAAGCTACTGCACGACACTCAAAAACCAGCGGTGCTTCTTGAAGTGCGTGTGAGAGCGCACGGGTGTGTGTATGCTTGGGATTGTGTGTCTGCGTGTGACTGAGACTGGGCGTGTCCCCAGACTGTGTGCGTACAGACAGTACACACGTGTGTCCTTATCTGTGTGCATGAGTGCCTGTGCGCATGTAAATATGTGTTGATCTACGTCTGCGTGTACAGACAAGTGCATAAATATGCGCATGACTGTGTCTGTTTTTGTTTGTGTGTGTGAGTGGGTGAGTGTACGTACAGTGGTGGAGGCGTGTCTGTGTTTGTGCTTGTGTGTGAGTGTGTGTGGGTGAGTGCTGGTGTCTGTGTTTGTGCTTGTGTGTGAGTGTGTGTGGGTGAGTGCTGGTGTCTGTGTTTGTGTTTGTGTGTGTGGGTGAGTGTCGGTGTCTGTGTCTGTGTTTGTGTTTGTGTGTGTGAGTGGGTGAGTGTCGGTGTCTGTGTGTGTGTGTGCGTGTGTGAGTGGGTGAGTGTCGGTGTCTTTGTGTGTGTGTGCGTGAGGGCGCGCGCACCGCTAAGTGTGTGATGTGCGCCAGGAATGCGCGGAACTCCCCAGCGGGTCATGGGAGAAAACAGTCACAGCGGCTTGTGGATTTTCAATTTGCAGTTACGTAAGACGGGGGTGAGGAGAGGGGAAGAGAGGGAGGGAGGAGAGCAGCGGAGGAATGTGAGTGTATGTGTGTGTGTGTGTGTGTACAGTATGTATGTGTGTGTGTGTGTGTGTACTGTATGTATGAGTGTGTGTGTGTGTGTGTGTGTGTGTGTGGCTGCATTATTAGACAGCTGACAAGTCTATACAATGGTGTATAGCAGCCTCCCTCTCTTTCCCTCTCCCTCTCCTTTTCCATCTATCCCAGTCTCCCTCCCTCTCTCTTTCCCCCCTCTTTCTCTCTCTCTCTTTCCGAGTTGCCTTCCCTGTGTCTTTCTCTCTCTTTCTCTCCCTCCCTCTCTCTTTCTCCCTCTCTCTCTCTCTCTCTCTGTCCCAGCCTCCCTGCCTGCCTCTCCTTCCCTCCTCCCTGTCGGCTGTGCTGCAGCCTGCGTGAGACAGGCCTGTGGGCCTTGCTGCTTGTGTGAGACAGGCCTGTGGGCCCTGCTGCCTGTGTGAAGATGGATGCAGTTAGAGGGCCCGGCCTCTCCCAGCTCATTACTCACAGGAGCGAGAGCGAGCGGAGGACAGGTGCAGCTAGCACAGTCCACCGAGGGAGATAATGAGGGGGAGAAGGAACGGGAGGGCTGGAGAAGGAGAGAGAAAGAAAGAGAAAGAGAAAGAGAGGATGTACTGTAGGAAGACTGCGGCAGTCCGGGTGTATGATATTCAGCCTCTGCTCCTCATGATGGTGGTGTTTATTTATCTGGAAACTTTACTCCACTAGCCCCCTCTCTCTCACTCTGTTTCTTTCCACTCCATCCATGTTTGTGATTTTGACCCAAAAGGGTCAGTCCCAAGCTTCTAATGGTCAAATATGTTATTCTTATGGCGGCTATGAGAACAACCAACAGAAATAACCCAGCGTGCTTTCCTTGGCTTCAGCAGCCGCTGTCTCTGGGGCTGCGGCCGGGTTGGGACGTCTGGCCCGGCGTTTCTCCCTTTTAAGGGTCAGACAGCGACGCCTCTGGCTTTGAGCTTCGGTCCTGGGAGCGTCGCATTGTGATTCGATCGCGCGTCATTCTTTGCGTCGCCTGGTCCCGAGGCCTTGTGAGCAGATGCTAGCACTCAAGCCGGTCTGCGTTGTGACGAGCTCACTGCGCCGCGATACAAGGCTAGCATTTCACAGCCTTGTATTGCGCACATTGATTAAGCTCCTTTGAAGCAATTGATTTGCTGTTTAGCTAAATAAATTAGCGCTCGATGTAGGTCTAACTCTACATCGTGCGCATTAGTTGGTGCTCACACGAAGCAGAACTCTGCATCCAGGGTGAACGTGGGCGTCCGTGTAGTGCTTATCCTGGTTTTCAAAAAAAAAAGTTCGGTTTGTCAATAAGAGTACTTCAATGCCCTATTGTGTATTTGGCCCAACAGCAATTTGAAGTATTTTGAGCCAAATCATAATGGGTGTATCTCTTTACTGGCATAATGTACCCTGAATGCTCCCTCTCGTAATTTGTTCACAGCCAGTTTTACCTGAGGTATGTCCCGTTGTGGTCCTAAATGGAATAAATGAAATGGCTTTCAGTACATGGCCAGTCAGGGCTGGAAACACAACACCAGTGTTAAAACCCAAAAATGTACTCAGACACTGTGAGACAAGCCCCCAAGCGATATCATTTATTACCCCCAAATCGTATTGTAGTCTGTGATACGTTCTGTTCTATTTTTGCCACTGGAGAAATGTTAGATAGCCTGAGATACTGCATGGAGTGTATATTTCTGGGAAATCATCTTTTAAATATTTCTGTATGTTTCTTGGAGGGGCCCAGGTCTGACAGTATCGATCCAGTAAACCAGGGTTGGCAAGTGGGCGACAAAGCTATTTTGTTTTTTTGTAATGGAAAACTAGAGGTTGTCAGTTGCTCCAACATGCAAATGTTCAATGGCATTGTAGCCCAACTGTCTGAGGAACTTTCCTGGTTTTGTTTTTCACCATCGTCATTTTGCATTTGTCATGACATTATTTAAAGTACATACTAATTTTTTCCTCTACTGACACCATTTCCTAAATATTTTTTAGAAATCTTTGATGCAAACAAGCATTCTCGTTTTGATTTGGTTTGGCATGTTTGTCTCTTCTGTTGCGTAGGCAGCAAATATAATTACCCCTATGGTGATTCAGCAAAGATTTAGCAAAAGATTATAGCTTTTTCTGAAGATGCCCTATTCCCCAAGGAAGTGCAGAAGACCTGTTTCTAAGATAAATTGAATCTACTGGAGATTACTGCTCGCACAGATGAGCCGGAGTTTAATTTGCTTTGCTCTCAGACGCAGGGGTGCTGTCCAGATGTCAGGGACATAATCCACTACTAAGAAATGAATCAGACAGTTTAAGAATGACCCTTTTAAACTCATCATCTGTGTGTTTCGGCATGTCGTGTAAAAAAAAACTGTTAGGTCTGCTAACTTTTCTGGGTTGCGTGGAACACTGTTTTTCCAGTGACTCGTGCACTCTAGAAGGGGAGTGTCGGGGGATTCTGGTTATCTTTCATGGCGACTTCATCGTTTTTTTTCATTTTTTTATGATGCTTGGTCTGTTGGTTTTTATTATCATACAGTAAAATCTCTGCAGTTTCTCACACCATAGTTTACCATGGGAATGTGGGTAGGCAGTGTTGATTGTGGAGATTTACTGACACAGCTGGCAGTGGTAGATTTGAACACTATTCCCTTATCACCCTCTTCCTCTCTCTATTTCTTAGTCTCAAAAAAGTGCTTTGTGGCCATAATATTCAGTATAATATACATATAATATACACTATAATATATAATAATATATATAATATATATAATATACACTACATGGCTAAAAGTATGTGGACATCTGACATCCAACTTCTCATCCAAAATTGTGGAGTTGGTCCAATTTTTGCTGATGTGACTACCTCCACTCTTCTGGGAAGGTTCTACATTAGATGTTGGAGCATTGCTGCATGGATTTGTGTCCATTCTGCCAGAAGAGCATTAGTGAGGTTGGCCACTGATTGGGCAATTAGGCCTGGCTCGCAGTTGGCTTTCAAATTCATCCTAAAGTTGTTGGATGGGGTTGCATGGCAAACACGTTCTTCTGCGCCATTCTTGAAAAAAACAATTCTATATGGACCTCGCAGTGTGCCCGGGGGCATTGTCATGCTGAAATAGGAAAGGGCCTTCCCCAAACTGTTGGGGAAGCACAGAATCATCTAGAATGTGATTGTATGCTGTAGAATTATGATTTGCCTTCACTGGAACTAAGGGACCTAGCCCAAACCATGAAAAACAGCCCCAGTGTGCAGATACTTTTGGTCATATAGTGTATGTTGCCAAAGCATAAAATTTTATTCAATGAGAATAAAATGCAAATCACTGCTACAAAAACAACAGCACTTCTGTGTCATGAGTGCGATTCTCAGACAGTAACAAGATATTCAGCTAATTTGTATTCTCGGTTTAGGGCCAGGTGACAATTAAGCTTGCTTTGTGTTTTGGTTTGGCTGTTCCAGTGTTCCAGATAAATTGTTTTATTTTGTTTAACAGTTTGGCTTACTCTGATTTGTGTTTTTGAAGCAGTGCTGGTCTGAGATATGTTGTAGTTATATAGGTGTGAGATGATTAGTTAGCCTCAGTACCAGCTGACTTAGCGGACTCTTTTCAGGGTTCAGCTCTTGGGTTTAAAGTGCATGAAACTGCGACGTTGTTTTGGGGCTTGCTTTGAGATGCGTCCAGAATTTGAGTGCCCTTTTTTGTATGTTTATAGCCAATGGAAATCGTCCTAATTCAACTCTCACTCTCTCCCTCCCTCTTTCACTCTCTCTCTCTCTCTCTCTCTCTCTCTCTCTCTCTTTCACTCACTCTCTCTGTGGGTCTGGCTCTTGTTCCCTTGTTTCCCTCATTCTTTGAGCAACCCACGTTGTTCTTGGATGTTCCTAAATGGCTTCCTCTCCTCTCTCTTCTCTTTCCCTGGCTCAGGAAGGAGGGGGAGGGGCAGGAAATGGCCGCTCTGCAGACTACAGAGAGAGAGAGAGAAATACTCAGGCCACTCTAATGTGTGTAATGTCAGTGTAGATGAGAGGGTTTATTATGCATATTCTCTTCCTTCGCCTCTTACCTCTTTCTCTCGCTGTCTTTCTCCATCCTCGCTCTCTCTCGCTCGCCCTCTCTTCCTCTTTTTCTCTCCTCCCTGGTTCCCTCTCTCTTTGGCTGAGCCTGTCTCAGGAGAGTTACATAAGGACCCAGATGTGTGAGACAA
>CM077299.1:16667500-16680000 GCA_039654925.1 Anguilla pacifica
ATTTTTTGACTGTTCCTTATAAGCCTTATTATGGGACAGTACAGCCCGGCGGTGCACACCCACCAGGCACTTCGGCCTGAATAGAGCGCTTGTGCTCCGGGCCTGCGAGAAGAGTCACATGACCCTCCCGCTGATTAAAGCTGCTTTGATAAGGAAGCCCCCCTCACATGACCCTGCTGCTGTTCAAAGCTGCTTCGATTGGCAGACCTCGGTCACTTGGCCCTGCTGCTGTTCAAAGCTGCTTTGATTGGCAGACCTGCCCTCCTCAGGACTCCGTGTTCTAAATGAAAGCTGTCCCCCTCTCTCCTTTGTCACATGGAGCCACTCTGGGGGGACGAATAGGGGTAACGTAGCACAGAGGGGCAGTCTAGTGAGTGAAGTGTAAAAAAGCGGGTAGTGTACGGGTGCATTAGGGTGGAGGGAACAGTATGGGGGTGTATAGGTTGGAATCTGATTGGATTGGGGATGTATAGGGTGGAGGGGACAACACAGGGGGATTATATGGCGGACGGGGCAGTATAGGAGGAGCATCGGGTGGATGGGGCAGTATAGGAGGTGTATAGGGTGGATGGGCCAGTATCGGGTGTGTATAGGGGGGAGGGGACAGTATAGGAGGTGTATAGGGTGGAGGGACAGTATAGGGTGTGTATAGGGTGGATGGGACAGTATAGGGGGTGTATAGGGTGGAGGGGAGAGTATAGGAGGTGTATAGAGTGGAGGGACAGTATAGGGGGTGTATAGGGGGGAGGGGACAGTATAGGAGGTGTATAGGGTGGATGGGCCAGTATCGGGTGTGTATAGGGGGGAGGGGACAGTATAGGAGGTGTATAGGGTGGAGGGACAGTATAGGGTGTGTATAGGGTGGATGGGACAGTATAGGGGGTGTATAGGGTGGAGGAGAGAGTATAGGAGGTGTATAGGGTGGAGGGACAGTATAGGGGGTGTATAGGGGGGAGGGGACAGTATAGGAGGTGTATAGGGTGGAGGGACAGTATAGGGGGTGTATAGGGTGGAGGGGACAGTATAGGGGGTGTATAGGGTGGAGGGGTCAGTATAGGGGGTGTATAGGGTGGAGGGGACGGTATAGGGGTGTTTAGGGTGGATGGGACAGTATAGGGGGTGTATGGGGGGAGGGGACGGTATAGGGGGTGTATAGGGGGGAGGGGACGGTATAGGGGTGTTTAGGGTGGATGGGACAGTATAGGGGGTGTATAGGGGGGAGGGGTCAGTATAGGGGGTGTATAGGGGGGAGGGGATGGTATGGGGGTGTATAGGGTGGAGGGGACGGTATAGGGGTGTTTAGGGTGGATGGGACAGTATAGGGGGTGTATAGGGGGGAGGGGTCAGTATAGGGGGTGTTTAGGGTGGAGGGGACGGTATAGGGGGTGTATAGGGTGGAGGGGACGGTATAGGGGGTGTATAGGGGGGAGGGGACGGTATAGGGGTGTTTAGGGTGGAGAGGCAGATATGCAGGGAGGTTCAGGGCTCGTTTGTTGCTGTTGGGCTGAAGCTCAGAGCAGTACAGTAGTAATCCTCTTCATCCCTCCTGAGTCCAGATGTGTATGTAGGTTAGAGAGAGAGAGAGAGAGAGAGAGAGAGAGAGAGAGAGAGAGAGAGAGAACATAATGCGGAGTAGACTGAGCTGATGAATATTATGGATCATCAGAAGCACAGGCACATGCTGTGCCCACCCACACACACACACATTGAGCCTGCTTGTGCAGTGGCTCCCCCTGGTGGTCACACAGAGGAATGTGCAGCAGCGTGCCGCACCCTGGCCCTGTTCCAGACCGGCCTCCGATGATCTCGTCCTCTTGTCCTCCTCATTGCCCCAGTTCCCTTTCGGGCCCTAATCCACGTCCCCCCCCCCCCCCCCCCCCAGCAGGATCACACAGACTTTCCTTTTAACCATGAGAGAGATGTGTTTCTCAACAGGGAGTCTTCAGCACACACACTCCCTCTGCACACTTATAATACACATTCCCACCACTCGCAAATTCAAATTCAAATTCAAATTCAAATCCAAATTCAAATTCCTGCTTGCATAACAAGTGAACTCGTGTTCAGTCAGTATTATTGATGACTACATGTGGTACAAATGCAATACAAATATTTCCCTCTCTCCCTCTACCACCAAAGTGTAACATATACATGCTATAGTGCTGTCTATGTACAAGTGTCCATTTTGATCGTGAAAGATCAACAGTGCAAATCTAACCGAGATGACTTCAACAGAACTTGATTATTTTGATTATTATATAATAGTATGTATTTTCTAATGTTGGTTGGTCTTCCTGTCTCTCTCCCAGTGCATGCTGGGATAGGCTCCTGCCCAGGATAAGCGGGTATAGATAATGGATGGATGGATGGATATTGTTGGTGTCACACAAAGACCTCTTTTCATCAAAGCACTGTATTCTCCTGAATTGGGTAGTTTCTCACGGTTACTCCCCCCCCCCCCCCCCCCCCCCCCCCCCCCGCAGTCTGATCGCGCGCATGCTGCAGCGGGACCCCTCCCGGCGGGCGTCGCTGGCGGACATCGAGGAGCACCCCTGGCTGCGGGGCGTGGACCCCTCGCCCTCCCCCGCCGGGCGCGCCTCCGCCCCCCTCACCTCCCACCACAGCCTCACCCCCGAGGAGCACCAGGCCATCCTGCAGGCCATGAGCAGCGGGAACATCGCCGACCGCGACACCGTCCAGGAGTGAGTCCTGCTCCTCCTCCTCCTCCTCCTCCGGCTCCTCCCTCTCCCCCTTCTCCTCCTCCTCCGCCTCCTCTGTCTCTTCCTCCTCCTCCTCTGCCTCCTCTGTCTCTTCCTCCCCCTCCTCCTCCTCTTCCTCCCCTTTCTCCCCATTGGTTTCTGGTGAACGCTGTTACCCTCACCAATATTTTGTACCTTATATTAGCTCATGTTTATATAGCCTGATACAGTTAGCCTGATACAGTAGCTGAAGCAGTGCAGGCTAAGCACCTCACTCAAGGTTACAATCGAAGTGCCTTTTCTTGAGAATTGAACCTGTAACATCTGGGCTACAAGTTCAGGTTCTGCCTGATAGATTGACTAAGTCTATAAGTGCAATCTGTACTATAACTAGTATAGAGCGTGTGGTTAGTTAGCAATTAGCTCAGCTCATGCAGCATGTCTCACTGCTGCTTTCTCTCTCTCTCCCTCTCTCTCTCTCTCATTGTCTCTCACAGGGCGCTGGAGGCTAACCAGTACAACCACATCACCGCCACCTACTACCTGCTGGGGGAGCGGCTCCTGAGAGAGAAGCAGGAGCAGCAGGGCCAGACGGAGACAGACCATGCCCCAGTACCCAACCTACTGCAGTAAGCACCCTATACACTACATCAGGCCAAACAAAGGTCAGGGTCAGGTCAAGCAAGGCCCAATCAGAAGTCGGACACAGATTCTCAGTTTCAGTACAAAAGATTGCAATTCAAATTTACACAAGTGCATCACGCACATATATACACACACTCACACACACTGACACGCACATGCCCTCACACACTCACACACACTGACACGCACATGCCCTCACACACACACACACACACTGACACGCACATGCCCTCACACACACACACACATACGCACTGACACACACTCACACACACTGACACGCACATGCCCTCACACACTCACACACACTGACACGCACATGCCCTCACACACACACACACATACGCACTGACACACACACACACACACACACGCACTCACACACACACTCACACACACACACTCATATCTTCTCTCTCTCTGTGGTGCAGGAGGCCTGTGTCTGCGCCCCTGGATCTGGGGGAGGGCGGAAGGCGTGACCCTCTCAGCGGCGCCCCCTGCAGGAGCCGGGAGGAGGAACGGACCTTCCTGTTTGAGCGGCCCTCCATCGCGCTGACGCTGCACCCCGCCCCCCCCAGCGAGCTCACACCCATGAAGACCGTGTGCGCTCTCCAGCAGATCTTTGAGGAGGAAGAAGAGGAGGAAGAGGACGAGGAGGACACCCAGGTCGACCTCCACCAGCAGGAGCGCAGGCAGGGGGACCCATGCCAGGGAGGGGGCGGGCCTACCGTAGAGGTGGGGGGGCCTAGAGTGGCGGAAGGCCAGGCCAGGGGGGAGGGGCCAGAGCAGGGTGTGAGGGAGGAGGAGGAGGAGGAGACACCTGTGCAGGTGAGAAACCTGGCCGTCGACAAGGCGGAGACTGAAGAGTCAGGTGACGTAGAGAGGGCGGGGTTAGACCATCAGGTGACTGAAGCAGGTGGGGGTGAGGGAGGAGTCCTACCCCAGACAGAAGGGGTGGAGACTCTCAATCCAGCAGAGGCTGTGGAGCCCATGCCCGGCGCAGGAAGCCCCCAGGCCCCGCCCTCTCCAGAGGGGAGTCCTGGCGGTCACCCGGAAGGGGCGGAGCCTCAGGCTGTGGACGGGGACCCCAAATCCGTGCAGGAGCACAACAACAACACCCTCCCCAACCCGCTGGAGCGCAGCCAGCCGGCCCCCCCGGCCAGCTCCCCCCGCGGCCTGCCCCGCAACCACTGCGTGGACCTGGGCCCCGACGGGGTGGAGCCGCGCCCGGGGGCCCCCGCTCCCGGCCCCCAGGGACCCCAGGGGCCCGGCCGCTGCGGGGGCAAAGAGGCGGGGCCCGCGGGGGGCGAGGCGGGGCCCGAGCCCGCCGCCCGGGCGGAGAGGGGCGGGGGCCCGAAGAACCGAAACGTGAACCTGCGGGACCGCCTGCTGCAGTTCCCGCTGTGCGAGAAGGCCCTGTCCTTCAACATCCAGCCCACCTCCAAGGAGAAGCTCCTCCCCTTCGCCCAGTATAACTGCTGCCACGTGCTGTAGACCCCGCCCCCCCAAGTCCGCCCGTAGCCTACCACTGTAGCCCTGTACTGTAAGCCCCGCCCCCACGGTTCTCATAGTTCTGTGTATGTGGGGGGGGAGGGGGGGGGGGGGGGGATACCGGACACAAAGAACTGTGTGACTCTTGAACTGGTGGGACCTTTGACCTCCTCCCCCTTGTATTACCCAGAATTCCTGCTGCTACATGTACAGTTTTCCACCTCTTGGTTCGAGTAATGGACGTGCCCGTGCCCTCCTTCCAGCCCTGTGAGACGGGAGGGGTTCCTGGCCTACTGAACGCTGCCTGAATGAAGTGTACTGTAGCTTCTCCCCGCAACGCAAACCCTGTACCATAGCTTTCCTCGCAATATAACCGCCCTGCTGTGGATAATCTCACTGTTAGCATGACTGCTACAGAGTGCATCTCTATGACAACGCTCCCCCCCCCAGACAGAGAGGGGGAGGGGCTTGTTTCATTGTGATGTCACAGATTGTGATGTCGTGTGTAGATTTGAAAACCTGTTATGTCTTGAGTGTTTTAGCAGAACTTTTAACTTTAGACAAACTTGGCTGAACAAAAAATGAAACGTTACAAAACTGTAACAGCACAAAGACAGCTACAAAGGAGGGAACAACACAATATCGACAACAGCAATGCAGGACTTGCGGATTCTGTGTATTAAATTTTTATGTTGAAAACTTGAATATTAACTCCCCCCGAAAGGTTCTATCGAAGCATCTAATTATTTTAAAAAGGCAAAGAGCGCTTATAGTTTATGATGGTTTGTGATTGTTTGTACTAGGGCAGGAGGAGAAATGTTATTTCATCTTCCAATGTTTGTATGTGGGTTTTGTCTGAGGTTTTTGTGCGAATGAGGTGGGTTGTTGTAAGGCTCATATGGTGGAACGGAGCTAAATGGGTAGTTTTACACAGATTGTAGTAAGAGTTACATTACCCAAACAGTTACAGGCACCCGAGGGGCAGTTGTGTATCCAGGCTGTATATATTTTTATTGCTGAGCTTCATTTAACCTGCTGTGCCTGCAATGAGTGAAGGACCTCTTCAGTTTATTAGAGGCATTAGAAACCGCTTGGAGACCGCTTAGAAACCACTTAGAGACCGCTTAGAAACCACTTAGAGACTGCTTAGAAACTGTTTTTAGACCACTTAGAGACCAGTTAGAGACTACTTGGAGACTGCTTAGAAACCACTTAGAGACTGCTTAGAAACCGCTTAGAGACCTCCGTATCTCCTGTAGGCAGCGTATGCGCTATAGTCATGTGCCAAGTGATGACGTCACCCAAAATACCGTCACATCGCAAAGGGACTCCTGCAAAATCTGTGAAGAGCACCAACACAAAGAGAGGCATTTTAATACTACTGAACGTTTCACTGCGTTTGCTCAGTGTAACTCTTTATAAATTACATTATAACAAATGTTAACTTCCAAAATTTTTAATCTGAGAAATTTAACATTATTACGCTACTCCGAAAATAAGTGTTAGGAAACCCGGTGCAAGGAATGAGCGTTCACTTGTTGCTCGTCTTCAGTGTGTTTTAAAGTACAGGTGTCATTAGTGAAATGCAGAAGACATTATTATTCAGATATGTCTGTCACGACACAGGATGGACTGCATCAGGTGTCACATGAAATAAGCTTCCCATTTTGTTTTTTGTTTCTATGGTGCAATGGTGACTCGTGTGGCCGCGAACGGAGGACGGGGCGCGGTAGCGACCGCGCGCGGACACGCTAACGTCAGCGGAGGGGCACGGGTGCGTTACCCAGCGGGCAGAGTTTTCTTTATTTAAATGAACAAACAGCACAATTACCTCAACAGGACTGACACAACCAAAAAAAAGAGAGAGAGAGAGAGAGAGGCCGGGATAGGAGGAATAGAACAGAAGCTGTTCTCGTGTGAAGGAGAGTGGGGTAGGAGTTGGTCCTCCAGCAGCTGTAGGACCCGATGTGGCAGGATGGTGGTTGAACAGCGTAGCTCGGTTCAGGCGGTCGCGGTCAGTTTGAGTTGACAGAAAACCATAGATATCCTGAGCAGGGGGAAGGGGAGCAGAGAGGCTACCATAGATGTCTGCGGTAGCCGGGGGTGAGGTGGGGCGTCGGTGCACCGGAGGCCTGTATGTGGAGGCCTCGATGGACTGTTAAGCTGTGTAACGATACAAACACACACACAAACACACACACACACACACGCGCGCGCGCGCACACACCTTCTTCTCCTCTTTTAGCTTAAGTAGAGCTCTGTTCTTCTGCCCTCCGGTCGTGTCCACTCCAGGGTGAGGGGGGGGTGGGGGTGTCACACTGATCTAGACCCAGAAACTCTGATTAAAACTGACTGTGTCTCGATGAGATGAAATTATTTTTATATTTATTTATTAAAACCGATTTAACCAGAGAGCAGGTGTTTGGTGTGGTGCTTCCTACGGGGTGCGTTGGGGTCTGTGTGTACGTGCAGGGGACGGTTGGGGGAGGGAGGGGGGTTGAGCGCAAAAAAGGTTAACAATCCAGGTTCAGAAAGTAAGTTCTCCCCAGTATTTCCTTCCAATCGTCTGGATAGACTAATTAGCACAATTCTTCAGCAGGAGGTAGAAATAATTAGTGAAATCGGCCAGCCATGTGAAAGAACCACATGGGAGGACTTTTACTCTCTGACCCCCCGGACATTCCACCTCTCTGGTTGAGTCTGACAGACCAGTGGGTGATTTTCTGTGGTTAACTCACAAGCCAAATGCAAATACGGTCTCTTTTCTTCTGACCTGCAACTAAAGTGGTAGCATTTTCATTTTCAAATGAAATTACTTTTAATCATAATCAATTCATTGAGTTATCTCAGATTATTCTATTCTCACAACAGTAAAAAAATACTAGAAATAGGTCCCTTGAAATTCCTCACCAGCTTTTACAGTGTAATTATAATTTGTGAAGTGCGCAAATCTGGCAAACACAATAAATACATAAAGATTATCCTTCTGGGGGGGGGGGAGTCCTCATTAACACATGAAACTTATTAAAGAAACTTCATAAAAAATGCAAGATTGTGCAAACCCAACCTAAGAGGGGTGTACTGGTTACAGTGATACAATCTGCCGGGGGTGCTGTTGGGCTGGACTCTGGTCTGTTGCCAGTCTTTGGTTAGGTGTTATCCCATGTCACCCTGCATCTCAGTCTCCCAGTAACCGATACAATCATGAACATGCCCGGAGGAATCTGGGCTAAATGTATCGCCCGTCTTACAAGGAAGAAACGGTTCTGAGGGTCGCCATGACGATTGTCACAAAAGACAACACCTATGATTAAACTGCAAAAATACACCCTCGGAGGACGTCACGGAGACGCAGCTGCTCTCCAACGACCGCGATTAAACGCACGGCGTTTCCCTGGCAACGGAGTCCACGCTGACACCAACCTCCTCTGGGGATCTGGGGGAGTAACTGAAAAGTACCTGAGAGTGAGATGTACTGTACGCTGACCTGCAAAAACGGATAATGACCCCCCGCAAAAATCTGAATTCGGACTTTGTGAAAGACGGGCTGTGGAACAGGTCGTCACAGGAGACAACACCGCCTTTTTCTTTTTAGACAACACCTTTGGCCTAAAGCTCTGGTTAACCCTTCACATCCCCAGGGCTCCGCGCGCAGGTCCGTAGGCCGTTTGTGTTTCGAACAATAACGCCAGTTAGCGGCTGGTGGACAGAAAGGAAACGGCACCGCTGGCGTTTCAGAAATATACACACATTTATTTACAAATACATTTGTTTTGCATAGACATTTAAAATTCAAAAAGAATAATTTTTTAAAAAATATCTCATAGTAAACAGATTTAGAAAATTATAAGAAGCATAATTTAGTTAAAAGGGAATACCTCTTTATGCATTTTGACTCCAGTAAAACTAGTATATTCATATTTGAATGTATATATATATATATGTATGTATTATATATATATATATACACTTTTATTTGACTAAGAAGCAGCTCCTTACTGTAGAATCTGTTGCTGTCTGGGGGGAGGGGAGGACCGGGCAGTGCAGGCGGCCCTGGAGCGAAGGGGGCGGGGATGTGGGCGGGGTCTGAGGAGAGGCTGTGGCCACTCCCCTGCTCAGGTTTTCTTCTTTTTTTAAGGGATCCTCAGTGGGGCACGCTTAAAAGCTCGTGCAAATATCGAAATGCGGATTTAGTTTCAGGAGAACACCCCCTGAAAGGCGGGGCAGAAGCCTTGGCCTGCCTGAACGTCGATGCTCCGCCTTGCCTTTTAAGCCCCGCCTCCTCTGCCAGGTTTGACCCCGCCCACTTCGCCCCTGACTCCACCCAGCAGACCCTGACGACCCCCTCCCCCCCATGCAGCAGCAAAGAGCTAAGGCACATGGCGGTTTATGCGAATGTGGTTAAGAGGCACAGTTTGGGTGGGGGTGGGGGGGGGGGGGGGGGAGGCTCTGGTACTCCGGGTCACTTAGACGTCAGAAGAGAGCAGAGAAATCCGCTGCGGGCCTGCGGGACGTCCCCCCTGCAGCCCGGACTCATGAGCCAATCATCGTCCGGGAAGGAGCCGCACGGACCGATGTGGGAGAGGGACGCGCAGAGCGCTAAAAAAATAGCACCCCCCCCCCCCCCCCCACCTTCCGGTCCGCTCCCCTCTGCAGGAGCGCCCCTCAGGCCCTGCTTCATGTTCTCCGGGTTCTGACCGGGCATCCATAGCAACCCACAGACACAGACACACCTGTACACGTACGGACACACGGGACATTGAACACGCACACGCACAGGACGCGCACGCACACGCGCGTCACGATTCACGCAGGCTCAGGCGAACGCTCCGGGCGGGCGCCGGGCGCCGAGCGGCGCGTCCTTCAGTAGCAGCAGCGGGGAGAGGGAGAGAGCAGCCGCGCCGCTCGGACGCGGAGGCTTGTGATCGGGCACTGGCCAGGACGGCCCCTCGCGGGGCCCCTTCCCAACACTCTGAAGCAGTGTCCTCCCTTCCTCCATCATTTCATCTCGTCTGAAGCCGTCGACTGTGCGGGGTTTCTGACGCACCGCTTTCACCCGTTCCAGTCATGGAAGGGAAGGAGGAAACTTTACAGTTATCTCTCTCTCTCTCTTGCTTTCTCTCACTCTCTCGCTCACTCTTTTTCTCTTTCTCTCTCTCTCTCTCTCTCTCACTTGCTTTCTCTCACTCTCTCACTCACTCTTTTTCTCTTTCTCTCTCTCTCTCTCTCTCTCTCTCTCGGAATTTCTCTCTTCCACATTCCCCGGCCCTCTTGCACTTCCTCCCTCTCCATCTTCTCTCCTGTGTTGCTCAGGCCACTAGCTTAGGTTACAGACAACATGAACGGTGACGGCGACAAGAACGGCGACTAAGACAGACAGTCTAAAAATATTAATTCTCTCGTCCTTTTATCATCTTTGCTTTGAAACTCTCCGCAGACATTTTAATGAATCAACGAATCAATAAATAAATGTACACACACATAAGCCCCTCCCCCGGGCTGTGTAATCGACGGGGGGGGAAAATCCCTGCTGTGATTGGCCGGCGGGACAGGAAGCGGGATCGGGCTGGGCGGGGCCTAACGGCGCGAGGGGAAGCGGAGGGGGGCGGAGCGGTCGCGGGGCCGCGGGGGGGGAGGGGCCGCGCGGGGGAGGGCGGGCGCCTCTCGTCATTGGCTCTTCTCGAAGGTCTCGTCCGGGATCAGAGTGTTGAAGGGGTGGTCCCAGAACGTGGTGGTGATTCCAAATCCTGCACGCGGGAGGGGAAGACAGCTGTCAATCAAACAGCCCGAGCGCAGAACTACTCCCTGACAAAGAAGATGGTGTCATAAGCTCCTATACTGCTCTGTTGGTGCAAGCACCAGGTTATTCTGGCATTTTTACGGTTTTATGATTTTTGAAATGGCTTTGTAATGAATGTCACGTGTGTGTATTCAGGACTGGCGTTGTGGTTCTTAGTTAGCATAGCGCTTTAGTGATGTTGCTTATACACAGGCTGGCCTGGGAATGCTGTTGCCCAGGTCTGGCTGGCTCTGGTAGATATCTCACTGATCTGTCATGCGGTAAGTAAGTGAAGGAGTGCCTGCTAAATTAATGGAAGGTAATGTCACGCAATCTGTGGGCACTTCATTAATTAATAATGAAACACAATCACTAAAAAGGAGCTAAGAGGAATAGGGACCTGATAAAAGGTACCAGACAGTCCTACAGACAGCAGCCCTACAGACAGACCTAGACAGCGGTACTGACAGACCTACAGACAGCTCTACAGACAGATGCTCTATAGACAGTCCTGCAGACAGCAGCTCTACAGACAGTAGCTCTACAGACAGACCTACAGACAGCAGCTCTACAGACAGACCTACAGACAGCCATACAGACAGACCTACAGACAGCCATACAGACAGACCTACAGACAGCTCTACAGACAGACCTATAGACAGCAGCTCTACAAACAGTATCCCTACAGACAGCTCTACAGACAGCCCTACTGACAGCAGCTCTACAGACAGACCTACAGACAGCTCTACAGACAGATGCTCTGTAGACAGTCCTACAGACAGCCCTACAGACTGCACCTCTACAGACAGACCTATAGACAGCAGCTCTACAAACAGTATCCCTACAGACAGCTCTACAGACAGCCCTACTGACAGCTGCCCTACAGACAGCCCTACTGACAGCTCTACAGACAGCAGCCGTACAGACAGACCTATAGACAGCCCTACATATAGCCCTACTGACAGACCTACTGACTGCTCTACAGACAGCAGCCATACAGACAGAACTATAGACAGCCCTACATACATCCCTACTGACAGACCTACAGACAGCTCTACAGACAGCAGCCATACAGACAGAACTATAGACAGCCCTACATACAGCCCTACTGACAGACCTACAGACAGCTCTACAGACAGCAGCCATACAGACAGAACTATAGACAGCCCTACATACAGCCCTACTGACAGACCTACTGACAGCTCTACAGACAGCAGCCATACAGACAGAACTATAGACAGCCCTACATACAGCCCTACAGACAGCCCTACTGACAGCTGCCCTACAGACAGCAGCCATACAGACAGAACTATAGACAGCCCTACATACAGCCCTACTGACAGACCTACAGACAGCTCTACAGACAGCAGCCATACAGACAGAACTATAGACAGCCCTACATACAGCCCTACTGACAGACCTACTGACAGCTCTACAGACAGCAGCCATACAGACAGAACTATAGACAGCCCTACATACAGCCCTACAGACAGCCCTACTGACAGCTGCCCTACAGACAGCAGCCGTACAGACAGACCTACACACAGCCCTACTGACAGACCTACAGATGCAGCGGCCGGCCTGTCTCTTACCGGCTCTCTGGTGCTCGAAGTGGTGCTTGACGTGGTAGGCCTTGAGGCCGTACATGTACGAGCCTTTGTGGGGGGAGCCGTAGTGCAGGTAGTAGTGGATCATGTCATAAACCACGTAGCCGCACAGCCCCCCCACGAAGAGCGACAGGCCCAGCCCCTCCGGGAACAGCCAGCGAATCAGCAGGTAGAATCCCCCGATGACCGGAGAGGCCAACCCCGGCGGGAAGACCAGCCGCGAGCCGTCGAATGGGGACTGGGGGCAGAGGTCAGGGGTCAGGGGGCACTCTGATCATT
>CM077299.1:16685000-16727500 GCA_039654925.1 Anguilla pacifica
GAAGCTGATCACTGTCAGGAGCTAACATTAGAAAGGCTAGGGTACCGACGGGGCAAAAAGTCAAAAATTCGTATTTAAAAATGACCCACTTTAGAAAAATCTACTCAGTGACATTATAGTTAAAGGTAAGGTCCAAGTCACCCGCTAAGCACTTGTACGCGCGTTTCTGTGTCTGTATAAATAATAGGAGGCTTCCGAATCGACCAGTGGGTGCGGCCAACATGTGATTATTACGAGGTAATCAGACAATAACTGTGAGATAATCAGGGCGTGGTGTTAAACCTGGTAAGAGCACAAATCCGTTGCAGCACAAAGCTGCCCTCCCACGACTGTGGAGCCACCCTTTATAACTACTGTACATGACCTGTAAAGCAGGAGGAGAGACATGAAGAAAGATGGCAGCCAGCCATGTAGGGAGACACACGTATAACGTCAAGTAGAGAGACAGGTAGAGGGATACAGGGAGAACGAAACTAGAGTAAAGGTTTTTCCAAAGCACAAAGGACAGAGAAAATGAATCCACAACTATCAAAGCAACCACCAACACCCAGGCTGTAGTCAGAACCACCTGAACAACTGATGCCTACACTCCTCCAACATGTGAACTAGAGCACTCGAGACAACACTACTG
This sequence comes from Anguilla pacifica, assembly GCA_039654925.1. NCBI lineage: Eukaryota > Metazoa > Chordata > Actinopteri > Anguilliformes > Anguillidae > Anguilla > Anguilla pacifica. The sequence continues at coordinate 16,685,632 of CM077299.1, forward strand.
GCAAAACTGAGCACCTCCTGAACACATCCTGAACAGAAACATCAACACAAAACAGAACAACCACGGCATGGGATTCTGAGCACATCTTCACTGATCAACGTGTCAGCAGGCCATGATCATCCAGAGAGGGCACCACAGAAGAAGAACGAAACACACTGCACACCAACACCTGAGCACTGACACCTGTACATTGATACCTTTACACCAAAACCAGTACACTGACACCTGTACGCTGACAACTGAACACTGATACCTGAACACTGACACCCATACACCAAAACCAGTACACTGACACCTGTACGCTGACAACTGAACACTGATACCTGTACACTGACACCTGTACGCTGACAACTGAACACTGATACCTGAACACTGACACCCATACACCAAAACCTGTACACTGACGCCTGTACGCTGACAACTGAACACTGATACCTGAACACTGACACCCATACACCAAAACCTGTACACTGACACCTGTACGCTGACACCTACACACCAAAACCAGTACACTGACACCTGTACGCTGACACCTTGACACCAATACCTGAACACTGACACCTGTACACTGGCACCTGAACACTGACACCTGAACACCGACACCTATACACCAAAACCTGAACACTGGCACCTGAACACTGACACCTGTCCAACAGAAACCAATCGGGCAACCATAAAAGGCCCCGTCCGATAGTGAGGGAGAAGTTTGCCCCCGCGGTTAAGGCAGAGTGGAAATTCACAGGTGGCTCACTAATGAGGCGAGGGTCAATGTTCCAGCCTCGGCGCTCGGCTCGGACGTGGAAGCGGACGCGCCTCCCCCGCGCCCCCGCCCGCCGCCGCTGGATCTCCGGCGGTATAACAGCGGCGTTTATTAGCACAATAAACCCTCGCGCGCAGGCTGCACGTTCGAGCCGGGCTCTCAACCCCTGGACCCTGGAAACAGATAAGAGAAGTATTCTTTACCCCCCCCCCCCCACCACCACCCTTCTCATTTTATCAGGTACAGGGTTTAATATATAAAGGTGAGTTTATTGTATCAGGTGCTGGGTGTCTTATTAAAATCATGATGCAGCACATTACTAAATCGCGCATCGCGCAGAGAAAGAGGCTCAGAGAAGTGACTCATTCAAAAGGTGGGGGGGGGGGGCTGAGGGGTTGAGTTTCCCGTGTGTTTATTACACTTTTATAACATAGCAATGAATTGGTTACAGTTGCGGAGGGTACTGAGTTCATCAACAAACTGATGCGGTTCTAGTCAGTCCATCCATTGTGGTCAGTGGGTGATAATTCCGTTTAGCTTAAAGCACTCTCACTGAGGGTAGTGTCTCTCCCGAAGCTGCCCGGAAGCACAGACAGCACACCTCACCCGCCCCCGCCCCACACAAACCGTAACCCAAGGGCAACAGCACAAGCAACTGTGCAGTCATCCTACCTACAACACAGGTAACCACAGTCAATCCTCCCGACGGCACAAGTCACTCCAGCCTCTCCTCCCTCAAGTACAGGCAATCACAGTCGCTCCTCCCAACAGCACAGGGAACTACACACATCATATAGGACAAGATGATAGGCACACAGTACATATAACAGGTAACTAAGGCAACCAGGGGCAATTGCCAGGCAAATCAGCACATTGCACAACAGAAAGCACACAAGCCATAGTCTACATTTCGCCCTGGCAACCAAGCGAACATTCTGAGAGCACAGTTAATAACAACACGGATTGACACAGGTTCTCAGAGAACACAATTTGGGAGGTTTGCTAATGACTCAATCTTGGAATGGCGCAAAAGACAGTTGTGTGCGATTGCAACTGCTCGCTTTTAATCATCACTTTGCACCGGCTCCCTTCAGCACTACGCCTCAATCAACATTCGTGTTGTATTCAGGTATTTTTGGGAATGTCCCTCTTTAATGTTACGCATTATACAAGTGATTTTCCATTGCTGAAAGGTTTACTGACAGCACAGTCTGAGAAAGGTTGACTAACAGCACAGTTTGAGAGAGGTTGACTAACAGCACAGTTTGAGAGAGGTTGGCTAACAGCACAGTTTGAGAGAGGTTGCCTAGCAGCACAGTTTGAGAGAGGTTGCCTAGCAGCACAGTTTGAGAGAGGTTGCCTAGCAGCACCGTTTGAGAGAGGTTGACTAGCAGCAGTTTGTGAAAGCACAAAATACAAAACCTCTGTTGTGTTGGGAGCTGCAGTTGGACGTACCATCACTCTCCATCCAAACTGATCACCAAAACACCAATCCTGCACTTATTATGCTTCTCAGAAAGCCAATCACGGAGGGGGATTTCATAGGCGGCTACACATGAATGTATGAAGTACACACACAGCACAATGCTGTCACTCACAGCTGGCCACACCCCCTGCAGAACCACGCCGCATAAATTACAGATGTGACCTCATGGCGGTGGTGGGAAGGGGGGGGGGGGGCTGGGGGGACCTGGTACAGACTGGGTCCTTTAAGGGAGAGGTCAGAGAGGGGGGCATTTGGAGTGGGGGGGTGTGTACAATACCAGAGTCTGTGGAGAATTCCTGCACCCAGATAATGGTCAGTCTTTGTGACAGGCTGTTTAGAAGGGGGGGGGGGTGGCGGCAAGGACTCTAAGAGACTTTGTCTGCCCTCCAACCCTCGGTGCAGAGCAAGCTGGAGAGAGGAGGAGGGAGAGAAAGAAAGAGAGAGAGCAGGAGGAGAGGAACAGAGGAGACCCTGGCTGTGACTGGTACAGAGGGGAAGAGGGGACAGTGTGTGGGGGGATGGGTGGGAGGAGTACGGGGGAGCAGAATCTGTGCATTAGTGACAGGGCTCTCTCATAGGCTGCTTTAGCTGCAGATGTGCAAATACACACACACACACAGCCTAGTCACTGGGCCAACTCTGTATTCACAAGAAGCAACAGAAATAACACCCTCAGTGAGTGCACATGAATGGGTCGTGTGTGTGTGTGTTTGTGTGTGTGTGTACACATACTGGCTGCGTGTGTCGAGCTGGGCCTTCCTCAAGTGCACAGTGCTCAGGGGTTAAAGTTCACGCAGCACAAACAGCCCCGTTGTTCCAGGGAGACGGGAAACCATGGCGACAGGGCAGCTGAGTTCATGCGGCCTTTGCGTGCGCAACGTGCCTGAGCCGCGGGGAGGAAGCCCTGGAGATCGACCTAAATACAGTCGCCTTGAACCTGCGCCTTTAATAGCGCAGAGCCCCGCGCGCGCACAACACAAGTCTCCTCCGCACGTGCGGTCAGCAGACCGTCGCAAACGCCAATCGTCGGAGGCAGCGGCGGCTGCCGTCGACTACGGTTACAGCTTAGCTACGACCGGCTCGCGATGGCCCAACAACCAGTCATTACGGAGTAAAGCGATAAAGTGATGTTATCGCTACCAAAGGAGGAAGGCCCGTGTGGTTTTACGGTAAAAACATACATAAATTCGTCTCAAAACACCCCACCCAATCCCATAATGCCATTCTTGCCATGTACTTCGAAAAATATGCACATTTATGCACAATGAACAATATAGTACTTATTAGACTCAGATGGCCAAGTAAAATTGCCAAAAAATTCAAAAAATCCAAAAGAGACTGCTTGAATCATACAAAACTATAAATGAGTGTAAGTTGATAGAAAAACGTCCTGCGTTTGAGGTCAGATTAAACATAGACTAAATACAAACAAACAAAGCAATGACACAACACATTTTCCGACATTCCAACACCACAAACACCAAACACCTGACTAGCCGAGCTGTCGTTAAGTAGATATTTCACGTCCGGCTCATAATGATTCTCCAGTATGGAGCCATTTTTGTGCTTATCGTACACAGTTGCTCTCGTAGGCTGTACACTAAATAGAACAGCACAAATCATTTAAAGCAGTTCCATCACCAACTGCAAGCTGTTAGGTTCCCGGAAACCCCAGTGACCAGCAAAACGACAGTTGACAAGACTGATGGCTTCTGGGAAATAGGGGATTAAGTTCCGCGGCAGTTAGCACTACCAAAGCCTCATGTCCGAGGCAGGCGTCGTGGCGCGTACCACGTCCGTCAGTGCGATTTCAGTGGGAAAAGTGGTCTGCTCCAGGGGTGAACGGCAGGCAGTTTCCGCTGTTTGCGCACCACTGCTAATAGCGTCTACCACGACCTGAGTCATGAGCCCCGGTGGTGAAGGGAGGTACTGCAAGTCTAATAATGAAAACTAAAGAAGATAGCGAACATGGAATCGTCAATGATGGATAGGGGATGCATACGTATGTAATTTATTCGTTTAGCAGCAAGACAAAAGTTCATGTAAAAAAAAAAAAAAAGGATATCTGATATTCATCAGCAAATGGCCTGGAAGAACAGGCCACTCAGCCTATTAAAGCCCGGTTTAGTATCCATGACCAGCAGAGTAGCCCGTATGGATGGCTCAGCCAATGAGCTTCTCCTTGTATAATGGTGGACTGCACTACATTTTCAGGAAAGCTGATCTCCTGGGTAAGGAGGCTACTGTTTTCACACCTGTAAGAGTAAGTACAGGATAACCTATGTAAAATCACATAGGCGACTTATCCATATCACCCAGGTGAAAAAGTAATTGTCCCCTTAAACTTACGGACTGGTTGCACCACCTTTAGCAGTAATAACTCCAACCAAAGGCTTTCTACAATTTGATATCAGTCTTTCACATCCCTGTGGAGCCCACTCAGTTTTGCAGAACTTCTTTAATTCCAACAATTGGTAGGCTTTCAAGCATGAACTGCTCATTTCAAGTCCTCCCACAGCATCTCTACTGGGTTCAAGTCAGGACTTTGACTAGGCCACTCCTAAACTGAAATTCAGTTTCTTTTCAGCTATTCGGATGTGGACTTGCTTTGTTTGTGTTTCGGATCATTTTCTTGCTGGATAACCCAATTATGATTCAGTTCACAAACAGATGACCAGACATTCTCCTTAAGAAATTTCTGGCGCAGAACAGAGTTTGTGGTTCCTTCAATAATGGCAAGTTGTCCAGGTCCCGAGGCAGCAAAGCATCCCCACATCATCACACTGGCACCACCATGTTTGACTGTTGGCGTGATGTTCTTCCAGAGAAATGCTGTATTTGCTTTACGCCAGATATAACGCGTTGTCTAAAAAACTGTTAAATGTTTTTCACAATGACGATTAAATTAGTTTTATTAAATCGGACTGATCGTTTTAATTTATTTATGTGAGTAAATATAATCAAATATAATCTATAATCTAAAGCAATTTTATTATATCACTGTCAATTTTTACTTACTGTCTTTGCCTTCTTTGATATTTTGAGTGCACAGAGAGAAGATATGTTAAACAAAGATGCACTAGATCTTGTTTAAACTAAGCGTGTTGAGCCAGATACGTAGGTGACGATAGATTTATATAGTCTGGCCCATTACAGGACAATATGTTAGAGGTGAGCACTCTAGCACCTTAACACATTTAGAGAGAAAAAAAACACCCAGACATACATAATCAAAAGTGTGTGAGTGTTTAGACTCAGGCACTGAAGTGTAACTTGTCGGCCCAAGACCTCGTAACATTTATGGAAATGTTCCACTTCTATATTTGGGTAAGCAAAGTCAAAACATTAATGGATCAAGCATGCAAAGCCCAACTAAAACATACCTCCAGGTACATTATTTCTTACTACTGTAAAGAATAAGAAAGTAAACACAGTGTGTACACCAAATGAATGACCTTACTAGCTAGCTACACGGTACAGTACATGCTGTCACCACTACTCATATAAGTCAAATAGTTATACAAAAGTTTATAAAGTTCCCGTAACGTGTACATAAGACATGGCAGGGGGTTAGCTGTTATGATTATCTTTTTCTTCACTCGCAATCTACATCTTGGTTATGCTCTTAACCTACCCACGTGGCCCTTTTTGAGAATTTCACGGCAACCTCACACACAAACACTACCAAACTGTCAAAATGGTCATTGGTTGTCTGAACTAAAGGAGCCACCAGCATTGCTGGGAAATTTTTTTTGTCCAAAAAACATGCCAACTGCCATGTAAACCTGTTTCTCCCACAAAAGCTACCTTTCCTGACAGAAAAAAAACTGTGGTCAAGGAAACGTTAGTGTCAACTTCAGACCTGGAGAACAAACAAACCCCACATACAGCACAGACCTCAGATTTGTGAGATCCACGCATCTAAGGCCAATCTCACCCTTACTGGCTCCTCTCCACAAATCACAATCACAAATTTCAATGAAAGCAACATGCTGGCTTTTTAATGGTATAGACAACGAAAGTGCTATACATCCACATGGAATTTGAGCAAAACTTCTGTATTTTGTAACAGAAATGTGTTAACTGCCCTTTTTTTTTTACCCTTGTGACCAAGTTTACCGTGATACACTGTGAAAATACTCAAAATCTGAACTAAATGTATTTTAGTAAGAATGACAGATTCACAGCACTGATTACCAAGTACACTGCAGTTAATTATGGACTGAGGAACAATGAGAGGGCAAATTCCACTTAAAACCAGGTGGTGTGAGTCCCTAAACAATATAAAATACTAACATGTTAATCAGTCGGTATCATTTTTTTCAGCCTAAATACCTCAGAGCAGCAAGCGAACCACACACTGGCATCCTTCACACATGCATCCAGGAACATTAAGAAGAAATAAAAAAAATCACAAGAGCTGCCAATCACAGCTGCCAGTGTCAAATCAGGGCCAGTAAATGTGATGATATCAGACCCGAGCAATCACAGCAGGAAATGGTACTGCAGTCACCCGTGTCCAGTGAGTCACAGCAGAGTCAAACACATTCTCCCTGCTCTCTGACTCCTCATTGGCCAGGCTGAAGTGTCCCCCCTGAGAAATCATTCTCATTCCGAATGACACTGGGCCCTGCACGGATCACGTGACCTCTATAACTTTACAGCCATTGGTTAATGGTTAACGTATCCATATGGGTCACTTAGTGTTGTCGAGCTAAAGGAGCTATAATAACACCAGAGGTGCCGTAAACCCTCACAAACTTCCTCTAACGCAATCAGATGGGAGACAGGCCTACAGCTCCTCTCACACAGCCCTCAGTGTGTCAGAGATGGGCAGATATCCCATAAAGGCCTCTATATGAGGGACATAAAGCATGTCAGCACATTTCACTGGAAGAGATCAGATCACTGTGCGTGTGTGAGTGTGAGTGAGTATGTGTGTGTGCGGGCGTGTGTGCGTGTGAGTGAGTATGTGTGTGTGTGTGCGCATGTGAGTGAATGTGTGTGTTTGTGTGTGTGTGTGTGTGCATGTGAGTGTGTGTGAGAGAGAGAGTGTGTGTGTGAGAGTATGTGCGTTTGTGCATGTGCGTGTGAGTGTGTGTGTGTGAGTGTGCGTGCGTGCGTTTGTGCGTGTGAGGAGAGACATATCACGTTATTCTTTACTTCATTATGTCTTTATTCATGTACTTTTAATTGCAGCTGCATTCATTCTGCTTGACTTATGTCTCGCTTCATTGTTATCCTAATTGCTTTGCCCATCTAGCTAAAAGCAGTCATGCAGATAAAGCATTTCACAAATTTAATTGAGAGAGAGACAGAAAGAGAGGGAATGAAAGAAAGAGATGTTGGTCAAGGCGGAAGAAGAGAGTGTGATAGAGCAGTCATGTTTGATCAGTCAGCCCAGCTAACCAAGGGGAACACGAATCCAAGATAAACCCAACATGTACCAAGGAATGTTCAAGAAGAGATAAAACAAGACTGGATCCTATGAATAAAAATTCTAAATTTTGAACTAAATTCTAAATGCGCACTAAAATTCCAGATGAATCTGAAATCACAAAGGCACAAAGGCCTGTATTTGATCAACAATATGAATTTGACGTACAACTAAACTCAAGCATCACACCTTTTTCTTCACGAACTAAATTTTGCGAGCTGGTGTTAGTGACCATTCAACTTGCCACACCGTGTTTGTGAAGAATAAGCTTCTTGCTTCAACTGTTAGTCAAAGTTCAGGACAAACACTGATCGAATCTCAGCCAACAACATTTAAAGCTTTAAAAATCTAAACGTTAAACCGTGAGAACAGTTCTCTTAGTTTGCATGTCTCAAGTCACCAGTTCACCAACCCAAACTTACAAGCTCGCACCAGCACAGCCAAACACACCAAAGATTCTTACAGCGAACACTTGGTCAGTGAAACTAAAAAACAAAGCAAGCCTCAGTGTCTTAGGAGCAGAAGCATTCAAACATACTGGCTGCTGACTGGCTGACGTCCGTGCTATCAGGGACACATAGCAGCGACGGATCCTGACCAAACACAGGCTCGGTGGCCACAGCCGGGCCATTGAGAAAGGCTCACACAGGCTCCCGACTGCTGAAGAAGCAAAGGCTGATTTGGTTGCTATGAGACAGGCAGGAAACAGAGAGGCACTTTCTCCAACACTGCAAAAAAAATCTGCTAACAGAGATGAAGCACTGCAATAATATAAACACCCCTCTCCTAATTCCATATTTTAGGGAAAGTTATTTGCTTTGGCCATATGTTGCCATGGACTGTTCTGTCAATAAAGAACACCTGAATCTGAGTGTATTTTTTTTTTTTTTTTAAAGAAGAATTGATATTTTATTTGCTTCATATACGTGCATTTCTAATTGTGTATTTTTGTGACAACTTATGTTGAACTTTATGCAACTGCTGTGGCAACACGGGGGACACTTAACCTGCGGTTTGCGCCAAGCGTTGGGTAAACGTTGGCGCAAAAACAAACAACCTGATACTTCCCACGCAGGCACTATTCGAATGGGTCAAATTCAGCTGTCCACACACAGTCCTCTTTCTCAGCCTGGAGTGCGCTCACTAACAAAGTTTACATTACATCACATTACAGGCATTTAGCAGGCGCTCTTATCCAGAGCGACTTACACAACTTTTTACATAGCATTTTACATGGTATCCATTTATACAGCTGGATATATACTGAAGCAATGCAGGTTAAGTACCTTGCTCAAGGGTACAACGGCAGTGTCCTACCCGGGAATCGAACCTGCGACCTTTCGGTTACAAGCCCAGTTCCTTACCCACTGTGCCACACTCCGTCCCCTTTAGCATTTCAGCACGTCAGGAATGCTCGCCACAGACAAAGACGCACAGCAACAGACAGGCGAATCATGTGTAGCGAATCAGACGAATCGCATTATGCTTTGTATTCTAACAGCGAGCACGCTGACTGGGCAGAGAAAGAGATCTAAACTACCGTTTACTGCTGAAACCTGATGTGAAGAAAACTAATGATGGAACCTCATGTGATGGTTTGACTTGGGACAAAGATGATCTTCAACAGAGGCTAGTTGGAGGATGTGTAAAAACGGAGAGTGGGTGAGAGTCATATGATCACTACTCTCTGGAAAGGGTGTGGGAGTCACATGACCATTATTGTTAAGCCCCTATGCACTGTTACCCAAGACAGGCAGTCTTAAATAACAGTGCATTATACACTGAATAGTGTAAACACATGTGTGTGTTCAAACAAGGGGGTGGGGTGAGGGGTCAAACAAAACAAAGGAGGGAAGAACCAGGCACTGAAGCGGGGGAGGGGGGGGGGGCTTTGGTGGGTAGGACTGTTACCACTCAACCAATCACCACCATCATTCCCATAATCACAGCAGGTCAGATGTAGTAGTGAATATTTACCAACATTGCCATACTCCATAAGAACATGTTGTGGTGTGGGGACGGCTGGTTTAAGCAGCCACACCTGCCCTGGGTCAAGTTAATTAGACCTGGCCAATTGGATAATTGGTTAAGAATTGGAGAATTGGCCAGGCTAATTGGACCCAGGAACAGGAGTGGCTGCACCTGTGCGTAGTGAGGTAATCGGTGCACACAGGTTAAATCTGCCATCCCCACCCACACAAGGAAAGCCTCTCTGTCATGACAGTGCTTTAGATCTGCTCACTTCGTCTGTAACATCTTGCCAAACCCTTGTAAATAAATCTGGACTGTTGGAACATCATCTCCCTGTGTCTCTGTGCTGGAGGGCCCCATGGAAAGCCACTTCGGTGGCCTGAGGCAGGCTTGTTTGCCACACATGGCAGTTTCTCTCTTTCAAATCAAAATTCAAAGCACTTTCACTGGCGTAGTAAAAACAAACACACACATTGTGCTGGCAATGTCAAAGATTCCTTCTGCCTGGCAAAGGCAGGTCTATCTGAACGAGTTGCGAGATGCCGCCATCCCCTAAACATCCTGTCATCTGTGGATCGGGCTCTTTGCTAAACGTTTTCACTTTGAACACCAATAAAACGTAATCAGCGAAAAAGGCTTCACCACCAAGGAACAGGGTTCACGAAAAGGTGTATGAGAACTAAGAAATAAGTAAATTGTTAAAAACACATCAGTTTAACAACGGTATTAAAAACAACGATATTAACAACAGCGACAGCAAAATAAAAACTATACATCTTTTCTCTAATTTCTTTCATGCCTCTCGCTCACACTTCAATTTAACTTGCCAATGAAATACAGATTAAATAAATATTGGGTAAAGTAAATGTTGAGCAAACATTGACTAAGTGTAAAACTCTACACGCTGTACAACCGCTTGCTATGACTCTCTCTCGTTCACGTTCTCGGGGTTGTCCTCAGTCCGAATGTCAACCGTTCCAGAGGTGCCCAGCTGAGCCCGACACAGTCCCCCAGGGCAGGGGACCCCGGGACTGAGGGACGAGCCCCCGCTAAGGTTTCCGCCAACAGCCGCTAGTCTGCCTGGTCCGCTGCAGCAGGTGAACGGGCGGGGTTGCTGGCCAGCTGCTGCCCCAGGGGTAATGAAACAGCAGCAGGATATTCTGGCACTGTCACTCCCATAGAAACCACACAGGAGCTCCACCAATCACACAGCAGGCCCATAAGTAAAAACAAAAAAAACATACATAAGGTGATCGCTGTGTACTTTCAGCCTATACTTCCGGGAGGCAGTCACTGATAAAGGGCGCATGACTTTATCCACCAATCACTGCTGGCTTCGGCAGACTAACCAGCTGTGTGATTGGTGGAGATCTCCTCTCTGGTATTGAGGTGAAAAGTCATGACGTCACCGTCCTCTCCGTGGCTTATCATCCCTGTTGTGCACGTGCTTCTGCAGCTCCCCGCTTTCAGAGGACAGGCGGAAAGACAGCGTCGCGGTGACCGCTTCCTGGCGTACGCGATGCGACAGGACCGGGAGATGAAAACGAGCTTTTCCTCATGTGGCGGAGAAGATTCCCGCCCCCGAGGCACCGGTGGAGCGCAGGGCTCCAGGACGAGCTTTTGCGACCCTACTTATGCTAAGCAGGGGCTGTGGTGGCCGTGTCCAGCCCCACCACTGCTAACGAAACAGCACACAAGGACGGAGTGTGGCGCAGTGGGTAAGGAACTGGGCTTGTAACCGAAAGGTCGCAGGTTCGATTCCCGGGTAGGGCACTGCCGTTGTACCCTTGAGCAAGGTACTTAACCGAAATTGCTTCAGTATATATCCAGCTGTATAAAATGGATACAATGTAAAATGCTATGTAAAAGTTGTGTAAGTCGCTCTGGATAAGAGCGTCTGCTAAATGCCTGTAATGTAATGTAACACAAACCGAGCCCTAAGCATTCATACCCTCTCCTCATACATGCCCTTGTGTACCTCTGCATAATCACACCCCTTCAGAACACAAACGGCTATTAAAAAAACACTACCGCATGACAAATCGCTAAGCTAATTGCTTCCATACACAAACAAATCCCGAACCACACAGCAGTGATGGCCTCACACAGGGGAAAAAACCCCTGAGAAAGGCCAAGGATCCCCAAAGGAGATACTTCCACCCTACACTAGTCATATGATACAATACACTCACTATGCTAAGCTACATACACTACAATACATGTGCTAACTACATACTGACTACCCTACATACAATACACACACTATAGTACACTGCGTACACTACAATACACATGCTAACTACATACTGACTATACTACACTACTCACAAATATACACACGCACACACAGATACAAGCTATAAAACACATGCTATACAAGACATAATACACTACATAAATTACAGTACACACACCATCTACATACTCACTGCAGTATGCTACAGATACACAGCACATAGACAGAGAAATAAATATATATAGAGACACATCGATAGATAGAGAGAGAGAGAGACAGTTAGAGAGAGAGAGAAGGCTCGAGAGCTTCCTCTCCTCACAAACACAGAGACAGGTCCAAAGGTCTGCGCAGATACGAGTGCACACACATGACAGAACAATGTCCTGCTGTTCAGTCGGTGCCACAAACTCACTGGCACGGGCACCACTCCCACTCAGACAAACATGCAGTCTTTAGCACAGAAGTATTCACAAACATGCCAGTGCTCTTTGTCACATGGGGCATTAAACTAACGGTCAAGGTGCGACTGTCCAACTCCAGTGATAACGCGCGACTTTGGCAGATTCAGGCGTGTCCAGCTCAGTTCAGGTAAATTTGTGACTAGCGACTATTGTGAAGGAGGTTTGTTTTTTTTCGCTGTGACTGAACAGATCGATAGAAAGGGATTTCTTCCCTTTTAAAACAACGGCATGGATGCCATGGCGACTGCCAGTTTTGCCACGTCTGATGCACTTGCCTGGGAGATGCAAAGACACCACACGTGCATTTATGGCCTCAGGCAAATATAGTTATCAAGACAGTAGAGGAGGAAAACTGCGAAGGTCACTTAATCAGTTTGCGTATTTGAATCTTATCTGGATACTAGCCTAAAGTATTGTTATATAATTTGTCTGTTTTCTTTTTTTTATTATAATTTGTAGTAAAAAAAATGTAGCTAAATGCAAAAGTACTGGGGCAGTGACACATTATGTGTTGTTTTGGCTCTGTACTCTGGCACATTCGATTTGAAATAAACCAATGAATGTGAGGTTAAAGTGCAGACTGTTGGCTTTAATTTCAGGGCATTTATATCCTTATTTGGTGGTCCATGTCGGAATTAACGCACCGGTGAACTCAGCAATAGCAAAACAACCTGGTAAAAACCGGGGAATACCACTGAGGTGGATGAATACTTTCAAATGTGAAGAAAAACCCCATCTTTAAGCACTGAACAGATCGAGAACACCCTCCAGGACGGCACATGTGTGTCAGACTACCACAGAGAGAAGACTACAGCAGAGTAACCTCAGAGGGTTCATCACAAGATGCAAGCACCCGTAAGCCTCGGGGACAGAATGGCTAGGGTAGAGATCACCTGATTAGGATGTAAGTGCCAGTCAATTTTTTTTCAAATTTAATGCACTAGAGTACAGAGCCAAAACAACAAATGTGTTACGTCCCCAATAATTTTGCATGTAGTTGTATTCTGTAGACTGTACTTTTCGAGTTTACCAAAGACTATTTAAGTGACATAATACACATTCTCCACTTCATTCCACTGCAATTCATTGATGTTCTGCAGCAAGCAGGTCCATCTCAGTCAACTCATAAGAAACCTGAAGTAGGACAAGCAATTCTGCCTTATCAATATCAAACTCCAATGCACAAGGGACATTCTGTATTATTGCCAACCAGTGCAAAGTTTAACAGTAGTACCCACCTAGCATGGTAACAGTACACAACAACAACAAAAAACACAACTAAACAATTTTGCAAGTACTTATACACACATAAAACAGAGCAAAAGTAACACGTTTGGACTGTTGCAGGTCTTCTTCAATTGGAATTAACAGCAAGGATGGTTGCTCAGTTTGCCTGAAGACTGTCAAAACATCACCTCCCCTCTGTTTTTCGTGTTTAGTCACATCTGTATAACTGTGCTATAATGGTGAGGGCTGCTTTCTGACATAAAATATGACCAGAATGAAATCAAACAGTTCGCAATGAAACGGATAGTGAGAAAAAGATATACGTTCAGAAAATGGTTTTGCAAAAATAAAATAAATAGTTCTATCGGCTATTTTGAGTCAACTGCCAGGGCCCAGTCCTGACAACACAGCTCTGGCAGTGGCAGATCCTGCATTTATCCTGCTTCTGTGAGACACAGCACAGAACACCCCTCAGGGAAATAGGAAATCACTTAAAAACCGGGATGTGTACAGAAGGTGTGGTGATCAAATTGGCCAGGCAAGCACACAGAAAAAGACTAGTGTTGCTTTTTCCTTTCACGCACAGCTCTCACTCTGCTCCGATTGGTCTAATTTTGAGTCTCACATCTGTTAGGATTGGCCTAATTTTGAGCATGTACATTGGTTGAAAAGTCACATGACCCTCTGAATTACAATTGCACTTTACCTTACTGCTGCCTCCATGATTACCTTTGGTCATTCAATGACCATTAAATGGTAAATGGTAAATGGACTGCATTTATATAGCGCTTTTATTCAAAGCGCTTTACAATTGATGCCTCTCATTCGCCAGAGCAGTTAGGGGTTAGGTGTCTTGCTCAAGGACACTTCGACACGCCCAGGGCGGGGTTTGAACCGGCAACCCTCCAACTGCCAGACAATCGCTCTTACCTCCTGTCACCCCAAACAAATTTTAAAAAACAATGGGGCAACCTACATGTACAGCATAATTATTAAGGCTTAAAACTGGTCCCTTGCTCTGAAAGCTAAATGGATTAATAAAAACGGATTTGAGGTAGGAGGGGCCATATGCAGCACATAGGTATGCATGCATCTCCCACAGTTATCCGTTTTAACTTCATTTTATTTTAAGATTCATTTTTCCTGTCTAAAGTTTCCCGCTATGGAGATAGTGAGAAACCTATAAAACCATCTCCATGCAGTTTTGTCCCCATATGGGTAAGCCTTCTTATATGTTTGCACAGTATATGACTTGTCATATATATAGTCATTTCACAGAATGCAGGGACCAGTACACAAGACTGGGAAACGAATTAGGAAAGTTTCATTTACAGAATAACAGCATTAGCTGGAAAATAGAATAACACAGAAGAAAATACAGAAAATGACAGAAATAACACCTAGCAGCTAGGTTTCATGAAGAATGAGTTCGCATCCTTTTCACTGAATTCATACATCAGTCCAAATATCTTCACGTAGCAGGAGAAGGAAGCTTCAATACAATAACACAGGGTCTTGCTAGTTTTATGTCTCTTCCCGTGTCTTCACCAATATCTCTCCGCCATATTGTTTTCCAGTAAGAGACATGAATGTCATGTTAGGTATACTCCTGCCATTGCCATTGAGTTGGTCAAGAGCCGGAGTTGGTCCCCGGGCGCTGCACTGCGGCTGCCCACAGCTCCTAAGTAGCTAGGATGGGTCAAATGCAGAGGACAAATTTCCCATTGGGTCAATTAAGTATAACATTTAACCTTTGACCTTTACCCGAGCATGTCTGCTGGACCGCTGGGATTTGCTGCATCGTCACAAAGTTACCACCGAGTATCCCAGCATGCTCGGTTCCCTGGACGACACCATTTACATCTGCAGCCTGAAGGCTTCAAAACAACCAACAGCCATTTCCACACCTGTCCGGGCAAACTGGTTAATTCAACATTTCAGTTCACCCGGAAAAGAACTACCACTCGGAAACAGCAGAACATCTCTCTTTCTCTCCGTCAGTTTCTGTCCTTCTTTTTCCCCTCCTTCATGTTATCCATTCACCTGTTCTCCATCCCTTTTCTTGTTCCTCATCTTCCTTCTCAATCCCTCACTCAGCTAACCCCTTATTTATTTTCAGTGGCCGGGTGCAGACCAAGAATGTGCTGAATGATTAACTGTGCAGTGCCTCTGGGCTCCAAGCGAAAAGAGGAGCGGGAGGTTCTCTCTGACCCGGGAAGGGCCGGGACACAAAGAGAGCGGGAGAGGGGCGGGGAGCCGGAGTGTAGCACAGTGGGTAAGGAACTGGGCTTGTAACCGGTATAAGGTCGCCGGTTCGATTCCCGGGTAGGGCACTACCGTTGTACCCTTGAGCAAGGTACTTAACCTGCACTGCTTCAGTATATATCCAGCTGTATAAATGGATACAATGTAAAATGCTATGTAAAAGTTGTGTACGTCGCTCTGGATAAGAGCGTCTGCTAAATGCCTGTAATGTAATGTAATGTAATGGAGCCGCCGGCCCGCACGCATACCGCCAGTGGGAAGGGCGGCGTGGGCGGGGCCTCTGAGACAGCCAATGCCTGGCACGGCCCGTGAAAGAAATCTTTCTCTCGCTCTCCCCGTCCTCTCAACGCCGGGGGACATTCCCGGCATTCCGCGCCCGCGAACGCCCCTCCGCCCGTCCCGAACGCATCGCTCGCTCCGTCCCGTCCGTAAACAAAACGCGCGGGGAAGATAGCGGCGAGGGCGCGTACGAGTCCCAATCTAACCGCCCCTCCCCCCCCCTCCCCCCGCCCCCCTCCTCTCCGCCAACCCCCCGCTACGAAAAACAGGTCCTGTTTGTGAACAGAGAACAGAGCCTGTCACTGCAGCAACCTCAAGCAAAACATTTCACGCGCTCAGACGACTGAGCCATTTACTGTACATCGCACCGGGTGGCACGGGGTATCAATCAGAACAAAGCCAGGCAACCTGCCAGGGTTTCTGTTCCGGTTTTTAAGAGCTACGTGTTTACACTGAGGGTTTGTTTGCCGCAAGGGCTGGGTTTCTTGAGCCGTTGGCCCGGCAACAGACTCGCCCGTATCGATCCGGCCTCCTTCCGAGCGCGCGGCTGAAGGCGTACGCGCGAGAGGCGTTTAGCGCGAGTGAGATCTCATTTTGTTACGTTATCACTAAACCGCTCCAACCCCCCCCCCCCCGGCATCAACACAGAGAAGCCAGAAAAGAATCACTCCCCTCATTAACCCAAGGACATGTCTCCTAAGAGAATCATCCCAAACCCCGCCCCTCCCCCCCCCTCAAGTGGCCCCGCCCACGCGCCTGGTTCCCCAAGCAGGCTCCGAGGGTGAGCGTTACAGCTACACTAGCGAATAACAGCTTCCCCCCCCCCACCCCCTCCCCCCTCCCCCCGGCAGGGGACGGGACAGGTCTCCAGGTGACGTCATTCTCACCGCCCGCAGCCCGGTCCCCGGGGGGGGGCTGCAACACCCTGATGTAATTACGCAGTCCTGGGGCTCATTAGAGAGACACAAGCGGCCGGACGGCTGTGTTTGTGTCGGCTTTGAATCAATCTGGCCCGACAGGCCCGCATCGCCGACCAATCGCCACCGCGCACCAAGAAAACCGGGCCGCCCACGGCCCACACCCCAGACGCACCCCATAACCCTGCCCCCCCTGACAACGGACCCCGCCCCTGATGTGCGCCCGTGAGGCTCGTGGGAGGCACAGGTGCCCAGGAGCATGGATATGGGGGGGGGGGGGGGGGGGGGGGGGGGAAGTTGACTCTAGACTCAGGGCACAACAGAGTTGCCATGGCGGCAGCCGATAAACACTAATCACCTCCATCGCCGATCCGTCAGTCTTTCCACATCGGTCTGCGGGGGGAGGAGAATCTCTGTGGCCCCATTACCCTGGGGCCGCTCAAGAACTGCCCCATTACCCCAGGGCCGCTCAACAACTGCCCCATTACCCTGGGGCCACTCAAGGACTGCCCCATTACCCTGGGGCAGCTCAACAACTGCCCCATTACCCTGGGGCAGCTCAACAACTGCCCCATTACCCCGGGGCAGCTCAACAACTGCCCCATTACCCCGGGGCCGCTCAACAACTGCCCCCATTACCCCAGGGCCACTCAAGGACTGCCCCATTACCCTGGGGCCACTCAAGGACTGCCCCATTACCCTGGGGCCACTCAAGGACTGCCCCATTACCCTGGGGCCGCTCAAGAACTGCCCCATTACCCCAGGGCCGCTCAACAACTGCCCCATTACCCTGGGGCCGCTCAGCAACTGCGGTCAGTGTGTCGCACAAGTGTGTTGTAGCAGTGCATCACAGAAGTGTGTTTTAGCAGTGCATCACAGAAGTGTGTTGATGCAGTACATCGCAGAAGTGTGTTGTCACAGTGCGTTGTCACAGTACATTGTAGCAGAGCACCGCGGTGGAGTACTGCAGCAGTGTGTGGTAACAGAGTGGCGATTCTGAGCTCTCTCTCTTGCCGGGTGAAATCCTCAATGAGATTCAGATTTTAAGGAAGCAAAATTCCACAGCAGGAAGGCTGCCGGCAAAAATTCCTCTCCAAAGGTCAGCATCCCACCCAGCAAGCAGCCATGCACTTCTCCCAGAATGCACGCTGCTTCACACAGGCCAAAACGCTCACGCTCACACACGCATGCTCACACGAAGGCCCACACAGACTTACAATACGCTCACTCGCTCACTCAAAGAGACACACACACACACACGCACGCACGCACGCACGCACGCACGCGGACACAGACAGGCGTAGGAGGAGAGCGCCATGGCAACTAAAGCCATGCAAATGAGTCATTTGCATTTTCAGGGTGCCTCCACAGGTATACCGGACACCTGACCCCTCCATTCCACATCAGAGGTCAGATGCCCCTAACTCCACCCCTCCCCAGCAGTAGCCAATAAGGATGCGGCACAGAGCAGCGCATTCAAATGTCAGAGGCAGCTGGCGCATCCACGCTGTGTAATGCTGAGAGGGGACGAGCTGGTAAGCAGGAGCTACAAATGGGTTCAGTGAACATGGCTGCCCCCCGCCACCATTTTCAGCTCATTTCTCTGACATGTTTTATTTTTGCTTGTGCGATTAATACTAAAATAACTGGAAGCATTTGAGTTAATCCTACCTAAGCTGACAACGATTAAGCTACCTGTACTTATAAATCTGAGCGAAGCTGAACAATAATGGGTGTGCTGTTTGATATGTGCTTTGCATTTCAGGATATCAGGGGTTTAAAGCTGGGAGCACTAGCAGCTACAGGCTGCACCAGTACTTTAATAAATGATGTTTTCCTGACCGTGTGATACTGCACAAGGTCCTGCAATGGGGCCTGTCTGCAGCCCCCCTCACAGCATATCTGTATAATAGCTGCTTTAATAAACAACCTGAATGCTTCAAGTGCAACATGACCCAAATAACCAAACGGCAGTGAAACATGCCTCCATTTATAATGACTCACGCAGAAACACAATGAAATAAGAGTGAAAGGCAACTTAAACATGAGCTGTGAAATAAAAGCTCAAACACCACACCCAGCCCCGCCATACTGCAATACACCGGAATCCAGCACAGTGTAATTACAGATTAAAAAAGGAAAGAGCGCACATGCACGCACGCACACACACACACGCACACACACACACACACACACACATATGCGCACACACATACACACGCACACACACACGCATACGCACACACATATGCGCACACACATACACACGCACACACACACGCATACGCACACACGCACACACACACACGCAGGACTGTCACAGCTATAACAGAGAGCCGGAGTCCGATCATCCAGGCTACTCTCCCTTGGAGTGCATCATCAATGCGACCACACGCTGACATGCTGGTCTTCCCGCCCTGCTGGCGAAGTCCACAGCGCTCGGGCCCGAAACCTAGCGGGGCCCGCCACACCCGCTCGGCGCCGGTTCTGCCGGGGTTCGGCGGCCGCGGCAGCAGCCTCAGGCTCTCGTTCGCCCGCGGCGCTCGTTGCGCGCGGGCTGTGGGAAGGCGGCGGGTCTCCCCCCCCAGGCCTTGCATTTGGGGCCCTGCCTGCCTGTGAAGGTGACCTGCCCACACCGGAGAGGGCCGGGGCGTTTGTTTAACTACCAAACACAGCCCCCGCTGACACTGCCGCCAAATCCCACAACTAACAGGGGAGGAGAGGAGGACAGGAGGAGAGGGAGAGAGGGAGAGAGGAAGAGAGAGGGAGAAAGGAAGAGAGTGAAAGAGGGAGAGGAGGAGAGGGAGAAAGGGAGAGAGGAAGAGAGGGAGAGAGGGATAGAGGAAGAGGAGGAGAGAAGGAGAGATCGAGAGAAGAACAGAGAGGGAAAGAGATATATGTTTACACATATATGGCAATGCTATGTGTGTGTGCATATTTAATGTTAAATGCTAGAAAGATGTGAGTTCTGTGTTTGTTTCTCTATGTGGAGCATGAGCAATATATTCAAATATTATGCATAAAAATAAGCTAAAGCATTATTGAATTGAACTGAATTGAGAGAAAGGTGGGAGAGAGAAGATGAGCGAGAGGGTTAAAGAGTGGGACAGAGGTTGAGATAAAGACTGAGTGCAGAAGGGGAAGAGAAGGGGAGGCAGAAAGAGAGCAAAGTACAGAAAGACAGAGTGTCTGCTTGCAGTGCAGCGTATAAAGTTGTGTGAGAGGTACAGTATAAAAGCATAACGTCCCGTCCAACACATGAATATATTTTGCGTGCCTGAGTAATTAATAGCACACAAACACGCACGCAAAGGCACACCCCTCCCACACACACGCACACACAGAGGCATACCCCTCCCACACACACATACACATACACACACACACACACACACACACACACACACACACACACACACACACACACACACACACACAGAGACACACCCCTCCCACACACAGGTATGCATGCAAGCGCACACGGACGGACGGACGCACGCACACACACACACACACACACACACACACACACACACACACGCGCAAGCACGCACGCACACACACGTACACACGTACACACGTACACACGTACACACACAGTAGTGATGGTGGAAAGTTCCTCTCAGTGCCGCTATGTTGTGGGTCACACTGCTTGCAGGGAGAGCTGGAGGAACAGGACTGACCGGTTCAAACAGACACTGGGAAAGAAAAGGAGGCTCTGCCTTTCTGTCCTGACCAGTATCGGCCCTAAGACACACACAGAAGTGAAATAGCGCATTACACCAGCCCCTCACTCTGGCACTTCTACACACTGTCTCCCTGTACATACAAACACACGCACACACATTATATGCAACAGCACACACATACATACATACATTATACAACAGCACACACACATACATACATACATACATTATACAACAGCACACACATACATACATACATTATACAACAGCACACACATACATACATACATACATACATACATACAACAGCACACACATACACACACACAGTGTTCAATGTTAAGCCCACTACAGTAAAAGTGTTCAGCCCTACACACTCCCTGCAGTAAGAGTGTTCAGCGCCACGCACACCCTGCAGTAAGAGTGTTCAGCGCCACACACCCTCTGCAGTAAGAGTGTTCAGCGCCACACACACCCTGCAGTAAGAGTGTTCAGCGCCACACACACCCTGCAGTAAGAGTGTTCAGCGCCACACACACCCTGCAGTAAGAGTGTTCAGTGCTACACACTCCCTGCAGTAAGAGTGTTCAGCCCTACACACTCCCTGCAGTAAGAGTGTTCAGCGCCACACACTCCTGCAGTAAGAGTGCTCAGCGCTACACACACCCTGCAGTAAGAGTGTTCAGCGCCACACACACCCTGCAGTAAGAGTGTTCAGTGCTACACACTCCCTGCAGTAAGAGTGTACAGTGCTACACGCACTCCTGCAGTAAGAGTGCTCAGCGCTACACACACCCTGCAGTAAGAGTGCTCAGCGCTACACACACCCTGCAGTAAGAGCGCTCAGCGCTACACACACCCTGCAGTAAGAGCGTTCAGTGCTACACACACCCTGCAGTAAGAGTGTTCAGTGCTACACACACCCTGCAGTAAGAGTGTTCAGTGCTACACACACCCTGCAGTAAGAGTGTTCAGCGCCACACACACCCTGCAGTAAGAGTGTTCAGCGCCACACACACCCTGCAGTAAGAGTGTTCAGCGCTACACACACCCTGCAGTAAGAGTGTACAGCGCTACACACTCCTGCAGTAACAGCGTTCAGCGCCACACACACCCTGCAGTAAGAGTGCTCAGTGCTACACACACCCTGCAGTTCAGCAGCAGTATGCCGGCAGCCTCAGGTCTCTAATGCGGCAGCGTGTGAGAGCTCCAGAGAGTGATGTCATGGAAACAGGTTTATTATGCATCATGGCAACCTCTGCATCCAACACAATCGCATGTTCGTGTCCCTACACAACCGCTAGAGGAAACAATCAAACAACGCTCATTCTCCGACCCCAAAGATTTGATCCGCTCAGGGATTTTGAGTGAGAAAGGTGAAGGGCCACATTTCAGTGTGACAGACTGGAAGCTACATTTCACTAAGATAGCCTGGGGGCCACATTTCTCTAAGAGAATATATTGGGTGTGCATTTTAACAAAGCAGGCTTGGGGGAACGCATTTCAGCGAGAGAGACAAGCAGCTACATTTCAGTAAGACTTCTTCTCTCTCTTGGCACCTCAGTACGCTTGTGAGTTCCCATTTCTGACCTAAATATAGTGAGGTCACACTCGGTAAACCAGTCTTTCAGTCATCCGCCTGCTACCAGCTAGAAGTCGGCAGTGAAAACGATTCTCAGAAAAGGCGCGGTAACCCAGTGAGACGTACACATGAGTTGAGCTGTAGACAGCGGCTCCAGTAATAGATCAAGCTTGTGGTAACAACAAAAAGTAGTAACAACAAAAAGGTGGCCTTTTCTTTGGGGAACCTGAAACACTCAAAGAGCAGCCTCTTTGCACGTATGTCCGGGAACAAACGCTGTCTGAAGCGCTGCTAAGGCTTTGCGGTCGCCTGAAGCCTCAGATCTTGTCATCAGTAAAATTGCTTCATCACTGAAGGCTTCGGCCATTTTCTGCCCTCAGTCAGTTTCAGCTTCTTCAACCCAAATCCTACGCTCGTCCATTTAGAGATAAACCTGAGAACTCATCAACAACCAGGCGATAATGGAGGTTAGAGCGGTGTGTCATCGATAACAGGGAAAAGACTGGCCAGGGCGCTGTCACAGCTCTGGCGATCAGTTATGTTCCTGTACACACAGAGGTGGGGGTCTTACTCCAGTAAAATGTACACACTAGCAGAGTTCCGTTTGACACTGTAGGTGTCAAGCCAAAGCGGTAAGTGTGAACGACGCAGGGAGTTAAATTTCAGCATGAGAAAAAAGCTGGAGGCTATATTTTAAGAGCTGAATTTCGGGACTACAGTTTAGCAAGAAAAACTGAGGGTTGCATTTCAGTGAGAGAGACTGTGGTTCCATTTTATTAAGAGAATGCTCTGGCTACATTTCAAAAAGAGGAAAGGATATTTTGGGACAATATTCTAGTGACAGAACCACTAGTTCTGAAAAACAACTGGGGGCCCACATTTCAGTATATGAAATTGGAGTGAATGTTTTGAATTTGAGCAAATTTTAGCAAGAAAAGCATACTTCAGTATAAATCACTGAGATATATTCAGACTAAAGTACTGTCAGAAAGCTGGACCTACATTTCATTAAGCACAGGGTTGTTTCAGTATAAACAGTTGGTCAACATATCAGTGAAAATAGCCGGGGGCTTCATTTTAGTGAGAAAGAAGAAGGTTACATTTCAGTGAAATAAGTTAATAAAGTGGTGCAACAAGGACAAAAATAGAATTTTATGAAGAAAAAAAAACTGCCTTCGAAAGGACAAATGTTCACGCGAATCACCGTTATACTTTGAACAAGAGGCCAAGGGTGTGTCTATTTAGAGTTAAGTATTGCGATAAACAGCCTGAAAAGTGGGGGGTTCACCTTTCAT
The DNA here is from genome assembly GCA_039654925.1 of Anguilla pacifica. Classification (NCBI taxonomy): domain Eukaryota; kingdom Metazoa; phylum Chordata; class Actinopteri; order Anguilliformes; family Anguillidae; genus Anguilla; species Anguilla pacifica. The sequence continues at coordinate 16,709,237 of CM077299.1, forward strand.
CTGAAATTTCCTTGATTGCACCAGCTTGTAAGCTCACGTTTATTACCTAAAGTTAAAAAATAACCAAGTTTTTATTTATTATATTTTTTATTTTATAACACGGTAGAACTATTCCTCTTTCTTCTCTCGCGCACTGCGTCAGCCTGCCTGGCAGGTGAGAAACGCCCATGTACCAGAGACCGCGAGATACACGGCAACGAGTTGGCCACTCGCGGACTGAACAGGGGGGCATAACTACGCAAACGAACCCTTTAACAAACTTAAGTAAGAAAAGAAAGCACGTTTCAGTCCCGTTAGTGACGGTTGTGAGGCAATCCTTCGGGCAACCGGTAGTGCACGTATTCTAATTCATAGGTTATTTTCCCCAGGCTTGTTGGGGACCAGTAACAAAGATTACAACAGGGTGTTCACGCTGTGGTAGCAAATCGTCGATAAATGTGCATTAGCCGCAGACTCTCGTTACTTTACTGAGGCTAACCCAGAAACAAAGTTTTAAGAAGTGCACGGGATTGTTCATTGGGGTATTCGCTCTTCAGAAAACTCAAAACACAGACTGCCGTTATTACTGATGCCAAGCCAGCCAGAAGCGCTTCTTACCCCGGTGATGTTCAAAGAAATGTTTGCGCATTTGTTCGTGTTTGCGGATTTTACGGCACCTGTCTGCCTTGTGTGCTGTCTCTGTCCAATTCACCGATGTAGTACTGCTCCATCCATCGCCTGGCGTTCTCTGAGTGGCGGTGCGGGGGTCCCTCCAGCTCCCGGCTTATGTCCGTCCCAGAGCGGCGTAAAATCAGAGCCTCCCCACCAGGATGCATTCGAAGGAATCCTGTCACATCATAGACCCGAGTCCCTAACAATACCCAACAGGAGTCCTTGGTGCAATGCCGGGCAACCTCTTTTTCTGAGAAGAAGTGTGGGGACACCGAGGGAGACATTGATTCAGTAGTTAAGTGTCCTGAAAGACCAGGAAAGTGTATGGGAGACCTGCTCTGGTAGACCGACCAAAAGTGGACTGACTTTGCACTCACAGCCTCGCTCCGCTGGAACCAGCTCATTAACATATCATGAATGATTCATTACGCACCTGTCTCGCATCACAGGACTGTTCTAGTAGTAACGGGCGGCTCACGGGCACTTGTCGCGATATTGCAGAAAATAGGTGTTTCGTCTCTCTCAGAAGTGATTTCTCACGATGTAACTAAATATGAAATAAGGTAGCACGTTGTATCGCTTGCTACGCACCTCTAAAGAACAACTAAATATGGACATTAGATGCTCTATTTTACATTTACTCATATCAAATATTATTTTATATTTGACAGGAAAACGTTGCTGGTTTTAGTATTGACTACAGTATTGCCGATCGATAAATCAACCTTGTTCTCCTTTTCTTTTTTAGATTTGACAGGAAAAACACTTCCAGTATCTTTCTTTCATTAAAGCTGGACGTATCCAACCTGTTTTCATGGACTGAACCTGGATCGGGATGTAGTGTAGTAGGTCTAAATCACACTCACATAATTGTGTAATTTATTGATACAAAGAAGTACAACTGGACAAGACAACAATTCATGCTTTAACTCCAGGCCTATACTTCACTGTGACTACAGGGCTACTGCGCCGTCGAGAGTTGTACTCCGATGTGAGGTGTAATTCAATGACATGTCTAGATATATTGCGGTCTGTTGCGATAAGACTATGCTATTTGACCATTTGCAAGTAGAAATGGGGGCTATCATTTATGTTAAAAAAGGTCATAAATTATAGACAGAGGACTGAGCAGCTTTTCATAGCGTAGCTGCTTGTGTGAAGTTCACAGGAAAGCTTGCAATACTTGAGAGATCTTCAAATTGAATGATTCCTCGTTTATTCTGTACCAAGGACCCTAGAAAATGGTATTCGTACGTTTAAATGTGATCCAGGGTTCAAATTTATCGGTATTATTGCTTTTCGATTCAAATCTTCTAAAACATCTTTATAGTCTAAACTTTATACTCTTATGTGAAGCTGCACATGCGCCACTGAAGTCTCCTTTGCCCCTGTTCAAAATGAAAGACGCCCCACACTCATAAGATATAAATTATGAAAGGTCAAACAACTACCAATTCAATCGGTTAACTTTTTTTGCGTATAAAATATTGATGTTGCTCATGGAGTGTTTCTTTGTATCGGGTAACTGGAGTCGCCGTGGTTATTAACCCATAATATTATGTCACATTTATTTTTATTAGGACATGAGATTCCTACTTAGTTCCGTTATCGCCCCAGGCTTAACATTGACGCTAACAGTTTCCTTGTCCTTTGAAGCACATTAGAGGATTCTTAAAATGCTTGTATCTATGCATTGCAATTCTGTAGTCGGTGGAAGGCTCTTTTTCCGTAACCGAACGAGTTACCTGGGAAGCCATTGAAGTTTGAGCCAATCAGAGACCAATGCGCCGAGTTTGCACGGCACGCGTCACGCCGTCCATCCGGTTTGCCCAGGTGCTCGCGCTTGTGATGGCTTCAGCCTGTTCGACTAGATAGACCAGATTGCCCAATTGGACCCTTCTTATGCATCACCATGACAACGAAATTTGAAACCTAGTCTTGGGTCACACTCTCCAGGAGCAGCTCTATGACATAGATTAATAACGTTAGACAAAATACGATGGGTCATATTACTGTGAGTATAAACACGGAGAGACAACAAAAAACCGTGAAGTCCCCTGGAGGAAAAATGAAGTTATTATATTCTATTCTAACTATCTTCTTTATCAGGAATTCCAGGAACGTGCAGAAAATCATGGCGAGGACGCCGTTTTGTTTCCACTCATGTGTCAGTAGGTGGCACAAGTGGTCTGCAGCGGATAGATACTTCACTCAATGCTCTCCGCTACTCCGCGAAGAGGTTTAGCAGGTGTTCACTGGCTTCGAAAAGACTGATGATTTTTTTTTATTTATGGATCCAAGCCGCACGCGTTCATTTATTTCTAGTAGCCTATATTTTTGTGGGGTTGTGTATAATACATTTTGTTTTCTATTTCCAAAATTAAGTTTTTGTTGATACATTCATTTATTATTTTGAGTTTATGCTGTAACTATCTTGTTTGGGAAAGACTGGACACTTTATGCACTCACTTGAGATGAGTCTGTGTCACTTGCACATATATTTTGAATTAGCGCACATGAAGATGACAATAAGACTGGGCACAAAGACTTGCCCTACATCAGTGTCCCAGGTTGTTTTTTTTTTGTTTGTTTTTTTGATAGATTATAAAAATGTATTATTTCTTTTTTCCACCGAAATTCATGTGACACTTACTGTTGTTGGTGTGTGTATATAAATCTTCTAACCCATTGACCGAATCTGGAAATCCATTTTTTTTTTAAAATGGCATACGCATTGTACAGGCCTGATGAGATGCTTTTCCCATAAGATAAAGTTATTGCTTCATTTACCAAAAATCACTACAGTGCTTCTTGCATGTAAAAGCCCTTGTCTTGCTTTGGATAGGCAAATGTGATTTCAGTGCTAGTTTGTACTTGGCAGGATTGTTTGTTTGTTTGCTGAACAGGTTACAGGGTTGGAGTCCTGATCTATGTGGTCACTTCTGGCACTATGATCTTTACTTCACTCTAGTGTGTTTCTTTTGCACCTCTGCACCTTGAACTAATGCACTTGTTGTATGTCGCTCTGGATAAGAGCGTCTGCTAAATGCCTGTAATGTAATGTAATATGTGCAGAAAGTTAGGCTCGATTCTCAAGCCACATTAGAGATATGTGAGGCCTATAGTAGGCTGTGGTTATCCACTCACTCACCCGAAAGCTAAAATAGGTGCTAAAGGTGTATTCCTGTCTCTCTGCCTCATATTAAGCACCATTATTACCCATATTGGAAAAATATGCCCCCTAAGTTACTCAGTCAACCAATGAACAACATGCAATTGTGAATTACATTCAGCAGCTTGAACATGGCCAGAACTGACCTCGTGAAAGTCCTGATTTGAACTCAACAGAGATGCCATGGCAGGACCTGAAATGAGCAGTTCATACTTGAAAACCAGACCATTTGTCAGAGTCAGAGCATTTCTGCGAAGAAGACTGGGCTAAAATTCCCCCACAGCGATGTGAAAGACTGATATCGAATTACAGGAAGCTTTCGGTCACCGTTATTGCTGCTAAAGGTGGTGCAACCAGTTCTAAAATTTAAGTAGGCAATTACTTTTTCACATGGGTGATATGGGTGTTTGATAACTTTTTTCATTAGAAAAATGGTAATATACAAAATGACTCAGGTTACCTTTGTCTAATATTACATTTGGTCTAATGATCTGAAATCATTCAGTATGACAAATATGCATGTTACCACAACTCCCTTCACGCTAAGTTAACGTTGCCATTGGAAATGGGTTTGTTTGATTAACATCAGTATGTGCAGAAAGAGTAGTATAATGGCTAAGGAGTTGGTCTTGTAACCTAAAGGTCGCAGGTTCGATTCCCCGGTAGGACACTACCGTTGCATCCTTGAGAAAGGTACTTAACCTGCATGGCTTCACTATATATCCAGCTGTATAACTGGATACAATGTCAGTCGCATTGGATAAGAGCGTCTGCTAAATGCCTGTAAACTAAAACTAGCCGCATTATTGGTTTTTTTTTTTCTTTCGGTTTGTAAAGACTTGATACGCAGCCAGGAAAAAGTCTAGTCATATTTAGCTTTCAGTATTGCCATATTTTCGCATTTTTAACCCACACATTTGTAACCAGAGTGCAGAACCAAATTCATTTTGGCTGGCACAGATTGAGCTATTTGTCTGGTCGCGTAATGCTCCAGCATTAAGGAAGTCTAACCACAATACAAACGTTGTGGTATCGTGGAAATTAAGATGGCACAATACTAACATTGCAGCAAGGGTAGAAACCAGACATTTAATTCACAGCAACGACGTGGTTTGTCAGCCCATGGACAGGAAAATAACATCAGCGTTTTTGTGTGTGTGTGTGTGTGTGTGCGTGTGTGAAAACCACAGAACAGTAGTGGCGAGCGAGAGAAAGAGAGAGAGAGAGAGAGAGAGAGAGAGAGAGACAGAGCAGTTAGTGAGTGTGAGGCATGAATGGTTCATTGATGTATATCACAGTACTGAATACACAATGCGTTCAATTTTTTTTCATATAGCCATGTCTATATGTCATGTCCGTAAGTACATGTATGAAATGGGTGAACGGGTGAACACCTGGGGCGCACTACGGCGGCTTTACACGGCAGGAGAATACAGCCACCTCAGCTTGCGGAGCTGTGTTTCCCGCCCGTGCCTAAGCCTGCTATAGCGCCCCCTCGTGGACAGCTTCATTTAGACAAGTCTTGAAATGAACACCACCTGCCCGGGAGACAGCCGTTTTAAACAACGAACGCGTTGAGTCTTTACGAAGTTGCATGCGCACACGTGTGTCTTTACGTGCGTGTATGCTGTTGGAGTGCACGTACGTGTTTCTGAGCGCATTTGTGTCTCATGTTGTGATATTAAAATTACAATGAACTATGAAGCGCTTTCTGAACCACATAACACTATTAATGAGACAGAGGACAAGGAATCATAAAAATAATAAAATACATGACACGTGACAAAGCAGTTCAAATAAACACAGTTAAAGTGTATGCGCGTGTGCGTGCACGCACTTTATGTGAGTGCACGTGCATGGGAGTATGCTTGTTTGTGTAAGTCTCAAAGGTCTGGGATGTTTTCAGGGAAGAGGTGGTTTGGGTAGCAGCTAGGTTACAATGTGACAGGTAAGGACGAGGTCCGTGTGTCACCAGATATCTTTAATGATGAAAGGAGAGGAATTTTACCCCGAGAAGAACATTGAGGATGATCTGACCAACTCTCACAGACCCTATTTTTAAGTCCTCCACTGTGGAACTGTTCTAAGCCTTTTCTTCATCTCTTTGAGTATCTGATGGTTTCAGTCAGTTGTTATTGACCTGTGAGACTGTCTGTTTACCCGGTGTACATTCACGTTTGATATCAGCACATACATAAAGCTTCAGGCAACAAGCAAAAAAAGATCAAGTCACTGAAGCAGAAGTAGTTAATAAAGTAGCTAATAAATGAACTGCGCCCGAGTGTCCGATTGATCTCAACTGTACTTATGAACTTTCTGAGTGTGTGACTGGTTTCAACTAGTTTTCAGCTAGGCTCAAGTGTAAGAGCAGAAACCTGACATCTTTCTTCCCACAATGCACCTCTCTGACCGTCCCATTCTTTTTCATTCCTTCCAGTTATTGCCCTCAACACCCCCTACTTTCTGCTTCTAAATTTACCTGCAGAAACAAAGGCCCGCTGAATAATTCACCTCTTGTTTGTGGTTCTAAGTTGCTTGCTTCGGAAACCCAAGACATCCTCCTTCGAGAGGGGAGGGAACGGGAGAGCGGTGAGCTCACCTGGTGATGTCACAGACAGGGCAGGGACTCCTGGGCTGTCATTGGCTGTCGCTGGCCGCCTGCTTGTGCCCGCTGGACTGCGGGCGGGTATAAGAGCGCAGCACCATGTCAGACGGCCCCACAGCCGCGCTCACCTGAACCACAGCGATTACAGCCGGAAGAAGTCACCATGGCAACCGTCGTCCCTGTGAGTATGAGTCTGATGATCGCTGGGCTACCGTCTGGAGGGGAAGGTGCTGTCCTGCTGATTTTACTGGTCTGTAAGCTACACTTAGGCAGGGTGGGGGTGTGGCAGGGGGGGTTGAACAGGTGGTTAGCGGGTCAGCGGGTTCTATGGTGCGTAGCTGCAGATCTGTACCCACCGGGGGGGGGGGGGAGCAGGAGGGGCAAAGAGGGATGCATCAGAGGGCAAAATCCCCCTGTCCCCTCTGGCCATCGTCGGGGTCGCAAGGCGGATGAAGCAGCGCCTGGTACCGCGGTAACAGCAGACAGCGGCAGGGGAACCGGAGAGCGGCCGTGATGTCAGACACGGGTTCGAGTGTCGGCATTACAGACAGCGAAACCAGACACGGGTTCGGGGTTCAGCAGGGCCGAGGCCTTGAGCATGATGGGGGGGTGGTGGGGGGGCAGGGGTGTGCACAGAGCACTCTCCCCAGCGGGGGAACATGACCAGGACTGCGTGAGGTGGACTTCCTGTGCCACGGGCATCTTTAATCATGACCTGCAGATTCTGGGCCGGAGTGGGGGAGGAGGAGCTGGAGTGGGGGAGGAGGAGCCGGAGTGGGGGAGGAGGAGCTGGAGTGGGGGAGGAGGAGCGCTCGGTCATGTTCGGGGTTCAGTAGCGCTTAAGGAAATCCGTTTATCAGGAATTAAATGGGAGAGGCGGAGCTTCTTTCCTGCCCGTATCTGACAGGGTAGCCTGAAGGAGGGGGCTGGCTGTATGTGTAACAGGTGTGTGGGGAGGGCGTTTACCTGAGTGTGTAACAAGAGGGTAGAAATTTACTTTATCTTTTGGACTGAAGGAACACGTAAGCGTGGAATCTGACTGTACAAAGTTTGGTCAGCTCCTGAGTCGTCCAGAATGTACACTGCTGCTCATGCTGGGTTATCACATGAAATATTTGACAATAATAATGGTGAATATAATTTGTAAATGGCACTAATTGTATATAAAACAGAAAAAGTGAGACAAAGAATGAAAACAGAAGGTGAAAATCTCTCCCTCTCTCTCTCTCTCTCTCTCTCTCTCTCCCTCCCTCCCTGTAGTTTGCATCTTGCTATGCTGCCAACGGCCTCAGACCCTTGCAGCTCTTTCGGAACGGGCCGGGTGGCGGGTACCTGTGTCTCCTGTCGTACCAGGGGCCCCGCGGAGCCCCGGGCCCCCGCGTGTCCTACCGGGGCCCCAAGATGACCCTGCGGCAGGTGTGCCGCATGCTGCGCATCATGCGGGAGCTGCGCAGGCGGGAGGGCGGGCCCGCGGGCACCAGGTGAGTCTGGCTCCGCCCTGCAGCGCACTGCACGCGTGCGGTGCGTCTCTCGCGCTTCAGGTCTCTCACAATGAGACAAGAGCATCACTAAACCTAAAGTAATGCTAAATCTAAAGTAATGCTAAATCTAATGTAATGCTAAATCTAATGTAATGCAATGCTAAACCTAATGTAATGCTAAATCTAATGTAATGCAATGCTAAACCTAATGTAATGCTAAATCTAATGTAATGTAATGCTAAACCTAAAGTAATGCAATGCTAAACCTAATGTAATGCTAAACCTAATGTAATGTAATGCTAAATCTAATGTAATGCAATGCTAAATCTAATATAATGTAATGCTAAATCTAATGTATTGTATGGCTAAATCTAATATAATGTAATGCTAAATCTAATGTATTGTATGGCTAAATCTAATGTAATGCTAAATCTAATGTATTGTATAGCTAAATCTAATATAATGTAATGCTAAATCTAATATATTGTATTGCTAAATCTAATGTAATGTAATGCTAAATCTAATGTACTGTATGGCTAAATCTAATGTAATGCTAAATCTAATGTAATATAATGCTTTACTGGAGGAACAATGATGCCGAGCAACTAACAAAATTTGGGGTGGTTGGAGAGCTGAGGGCAAGTAATTCCTTTCAATGGGACACAAACTAATAAGGTCCAGGACAACTGTTTTTTGATCTGTAATTTAACAAGCTTCCAATTTTCATGAAAGACGGTTTTAAAAAAATAAGCACAAAAATTTGATCCTAAAACCCCGCGTAATCAAAATAATTGTTATAAGAGTAATTACAAACAGAAGGAAACAAATACTATTATGCTCAGCCCGTTTTATTCAGCTCAGATCATACGTTTGAGCTTTTTCAACCCGAAAGACATTTTTCATACTGACAGCTATACAGGAGGATATGGTTTTGGTCCTCTGAAATTTTTTAATTTAAACTAATCAGAGGTTTAGTGCACTGCCAATCGGAACTTGAAGGCAATAGCCACTGTCACCAGTTTAAAGTCTGTTGTCTAACTCAGGAGTGACATTTAAACTGAGGTGACTACTGATTTAAAGACTACCGCTGTGCTCCTCTTGTTTCCTCTAATACCATCTAGTAAGGTCTCTCGTTTCTGAATCAGATCTTCAACTGCGTGAGATTTTGTTTCTTGATCATTTCTTAATTAAACGTGGGGCGTTATTCCCCGACCTGATTTATAATCATTATTTGTCATTGCATTATTAATGCGGTTGATGCTCTTAATCGTCGAGATTTACAAGGCCATCTAACTGTTATTAATCTGCATGCCAAAAGAGCAGTAGGAACAGCACTATACGTGATTAAACATGAAGCTGAAAAGGTTTTACGGTGTATGCATATGACATTAACAGTTAAAAAAAAATGCACAGCACTTATTGGATCATATTCAATAAAAATCAGCAGACAATATGCACCTACATACTGAGGTAAGGCTTCTTTTTACAGTCCTCTAAGTACTAGGAATTTACCAGGCAAACACATGGTAAGAATAGCAAATTATTGGGCGGTTAACACTGGTAAAAAGAAACATAACGTAAAGAAAGCACACTGTAATACTTACAAACACCTCCTCTACTACCTACGAATTCAAGTTAGTTCCTTATTAAAGGTTTAGGCGAGGTATAGCCTGAGTGTAATTGAGTACTTCCTTGGAATTTAAATAATATTTTCATGGAAACACCTCTATTAGGCAGTAAGTATCATCTTCTTTCCTAGGAAGTACGTAGTTACACTCAGGCTATAACCAACCTAATCTTTTGATAGGTAATAGAGGAGGTGTTCTTGTGTAATTCATTTTACGTTTCTTAGTATTTAACCTGTTTTTTTTTTTTTTAAACCGATGGTAATTACCCAATTGTGTGATAATCCTACCACACATTTACCGGGTAAATACTAAAGTGCTCATGACACTGTAAAAGGAAGCATTACCCTTACGGATTTTTGTATTGTGATCCAACCACATCTGCTCGTGAATTTGGGAGCAAATAAAACGCTCACCCGATGGCTGAATGTACCCCTAGCTAGCAGGCCAACAGTGTGTCTGTGCGTGTGAGGCCCGGGGGTAATCATCTATTATTTCTGTCACCACGGGGGCGTCGCCAGACCGGGGCCTTTCACCCTCGGCTACTATATTCAGACGACTGCGTCAGCCGCCACGCTAACTCCTCACTGATTAAATTTGCGGTTGGCGTAGCCCTGGTCGACCTTTCAACTGACGACAAATTCGATTACAGAGAGGTGATGAATTATTTATTACGGCTGGTGCACAGATAGTTATTATCGAACAACTTTGATTTTGATCCCTTTGAAAGCAAAATAAACTATCAGGGTTCATTCAGATCTCTCCCGGCAACAGCGGACGGTACTAACAATAACGTTAGGAAGAGTTCAGATATCTTGGCATCGTCATTGATTCGTGTCTTAAGTTGCCTTTGGGTTCATGTTCTGGTATAAAATGAATTCTCCTCAGGACAGTGGTTTCCAACCCTGTTCCTGGAGTTCTACAATCTTGTAGGTTTTCACTCCAACCCTAACAAAGCACACCTCATTCAACAGCCAGAGATCTCGTTGAGCTGCTAATTAGTAGAATCGGGTGTGCCAAATTTGGATTGAAATGGAAACCTACAGGATGGTAGATCTCCAGGAGCAGGGTTGGGAGCCACAGCTTTTGGGTAATAAAGGTTTCATTCACAGAAAAAAATGGAAAGGAAAAAATGGAGATGACGAATTTGTGTTCTTTCATATGTTCTCCATGTTCTTTGACTGACAAGTGTGTGTCTGTGTGTCCGTCTGTGTGTTACAGGAAGCAAACAAGTCCCGTCCCACCCCCGGGCCCACCAGTCGTCAAGGTGACGGAGAAACGATGCCTCATGGCGTGCTTCCGCCGCAGACGCAATGGAAATATCAAGAGGGTGGGGTGACAACTGAGCTCCCCCTGAACCCGCCTTGAGCTCCCCCCAAACAGCCAATGAGGACACAGTTTTTTTTGATGGCTCCGCCCTGTCCACGCCTCCCAATTTAGTACAGAACGAGAACACCGGTATCATGACTACCGTTGGGGGGAGGGTCAGTGAGGGTGGGTGGGGTTTGGGGGGCACAGCACACCTGTACAGGAACGGGGACCACTCCACACCGGACTCCAGCAGGACTGAATCCGCACACGCCTTTGATTGACGCTGGGAGCGACACCTTCTCTCTCCGCCTCTTTTTTTTTTCTTGAACTCCAACGCCATGGAAACCGCATTGCTCTTTGTTTGACAGTCTGCAGGTTCCACCCACCAATGAGGCAGCTCACCTGAGCTCAGAGCAGATGTATCTCGTTAGTCAAAACTGTGGGAGGGAACCATCCCTCACTGACAGATGGGGGCGGGGCCTGGAGCTGCTCGCCTGGGTGTTGTTTGTGTGTGATTTGGGGGGGGGGGGGGGTCGGACATTTGTTTGAGGAAAGATCGCCTCAAACTCAGAAGACGAGGTCGGACATGTTGTTGTTCCAGCTCTTTGCTTCTGATATTACAGTTTTAATATCATTTTGTCGTATTTCTTATTTACTGACTATTGTCACATGGTATCACTTTACTGATCTTAAATTATGTATTTGTTCATGTGACATCATTTGCTATCAAGCTAAATTGAATCTGTTGTCCCTGGGCGTGTAACCCTAACGTACTTGTTTGTCATCTCAGACTACTTATATTATTACTGCTGTTCAGTCAAAGCGTCTCTGTGTGACTGCTACTTACACAGGGACTGCAAATAAAAGTTAGCCGTGGCTAAATCTGCTAATATAACCTCAAATTATAACATTTGTGTTAAACACTGTGCATGATCGCTGACAAATAAATTAAATAAAGTACGGTACTCATAATTATCATTTTACTGAATGTTGTCATTGCAATTTAACAATGAAAGCCCCATAGGAACATGGCAGAAGATGTGGTCTTGGTCTGGTATCATAATATCCTGGTTACAAATTAGCGTCTGAATGTCACAGAGACTCCAGTCTAATTTTGTGTGTTGTTTTACAAATGTGTGGTGAGGTTGCTGGGTGTTTTTTTTTGGCATGTCTGTGTGTTTTTTTAATGGAAGTAAAAAATAATAATAAAATGAGACGTTGATGTGGACTCTGGCTTTTGGACGGATTTGCCAAGCTGTCATCACGGGTGAAAATGAAGCGTCTTGCTTTCATGTTTGGCCACATCCAGAGGAACCGGAGCAGTCACCAGATACAGCACGGGGAGAAACACTTAACCCCACCAGAGCTCAGGCAACACACAGAACAAAGATAATGGGCTCAGTGTCCTATCGGGCACAGTGCACACCCCTCAGTCTAATTTAGGCAGGGCGCTAATGACTAATGCACATGACACTTGCTGTCACACACGCACACACGCACACACACACACGCGCACACACACACACACACACACGCACGCACACGCGCACACACACACATACATGCGCACGCGCGCACGCGCACACACACACACACACACACGCACACGCACAGGTTGTAGGTTTGATTCCCAGGTAGAAAACTGCCATTGTAGCCATGACCTGAAAATTTGCATTAATGGATACCACAGTATGTAAACAACGCAAAAGCCATGCAAGTGACTCTGGATAAGTGCACCTGCTAAATGCCTGTAGTGTAAACACACACAAACACACTATATGCACACATACTCAACCACATGCACATACACACACTCACACACACTGTACACAGGCACACATGGCGCTCGCTGCAGCATAGAATAGAGCTTCATCGTTAGCGTGTAAGTCACTCACAACTGCACACGTAATGGCTGCCTCTCCAGTACAGGAACACCAGCACATATTCCACCACGGAATCCTGAGCACACCAGAGCCAACTTACAGGTCAGGAGCCCCATGGAGTGGTGCATTATTGGCCATAGCATCTCCCAGGGAGGGAGGCTTTCAGGGAGTTCAATATGCATATGGATTTTTATAAATATGATTTTTTCCCATATGCTAAGATCCCTTATATTGAGGGTAACTTTTTTAATTACAGGAGGAGGGCTGTTCTTAAATATGTTTTCAGCATTTAACTACACATGCTAATGGTATGATGACAATATAACACTGACTTACTGGTGAAAAAACTTTATTGGTACATGCAATATGTTCCAATTTATACTGAGTAATATAGTGAATAATAAATATATTTAAAAATTACCAATTAGTTCCCCTTGGTCTTTGTGGGATCTATCTGAATACAACCAACAGAATGTATTATTTAAGGAAAATGGCAATGCAATAGTTAATATATTTGTGATACCTTCATATATTAACGTACAATTCATTACACTGCAGGCATTTAGCTCACACAACTTTATACATAGCATTTACATTGCATCCATTTATACAGCTGGATGCATACGGAATTGAACCTGTGACCTTTTGGTTACAAGACCAACTCCTTACCCATTATACTTCAGTAAGTTACTCAATATATGGCCATGTATTGGAACACTGCTGAGTTCCAAATCTACAGGGTTCCGGTGGTGCTCCCATTCCATTAGAAGGCGAGGGCAATGTTAATCATTGCTCCATGGCACCAGAGAGAGATGGTACTGGGTGGTCATCTTCAACCCACATTAAAGAATTTATTTCTACAGATAAGGTTATCTTTCCAGACGATAATACCCCCGTCTACAGAGCACTACTAATTGCCCAGGGGTTTGGGGAACGAGAACGTTTACGGCACATTCCGGAACAATGCCTAAGACAGCATTTTCACTTCCATGAACAAAGATTGAGCCGATCCACCTTTTGTGGAAGAGGAATGTTGTATCGAACCTGCAGTATTTCAGATGCCGGTAGGCTATTCCACAGCCCATATATTTGTCATTGCACTGATCTGTTAACTGATCATAGAAATGACCGCAGTGAATCAGTAGGCTCTTAATCTGTGAAAGTGTAAATGCTTGGCCACTAAAACGAGCCATTCAGCAGACAAGAAGAACTCAAAGACGGAGCGAATGAGAACGAGCCAAACCTGCACTGTGTTACGTTTAAGGGAAAAATTACAAAAGAACTTAAACACCTGTGTTCGACAAACTTGATTGAGCAAGAGACCGGCTGCAACAAAGGCCAGCACACACAGAGTTCCCCCAGAACTTTTTTTGAGTTTCAGAGTTTGACCGCTGGTCTAGAGCAAGGGGTGGCCAGCCCTGGTCCTGGGGAGCCCGCTGTCCACACAAACCAAAGAAACCAGGTGAGGTGATTCAACTGTGTAATCGGCTGCTTTAATCGATCAATTAAGTGCAGAGTAAATGGTAAATGGTAAATGGACTGCATTTATATAGCGCTTTTATCCAAAGTGAAAAACAAACCCAGGAGACCCTGCAGTTCTCCAGACCCTGGGCTGGCCGCGCCCTGGTCTAGAGTAATGGTCCGTGGCTGGTTAAGAAACTCGCCATGACGACAGCGGCCTGTAATCCGATCACGTAACGAGCAGTCGGCGGAAAAAACACAAATGGGAAACTGTTGAGATGCGCACGCTATCGGCTGATTGGCTCGTGGGTCTTGGCGGGCGCCGTGATGACCGGACGCGTTCCGCGCTGGTCCAGCGTTGACCGGACGCGATCTACACCGGGCCGGCGCGGGCGCCGCTGACCCGACACGGCGCTGCTGCTCAATCTTTAATGGGGAGATGTAGACCGAGCGTGAGCCACGGGGCAGCCGGCCTGTTTGGACAGGAAGAGGCGGCTCACCTTCCCCCGGCGCAGGAAACCGATATTCCTGTCACACTCCGGCAGTCCATTAGATCCGGCAAGGTGTGTGCGTGCGTGAGTGTGTGTGTGTGTGTGTGTGTGTGTGTGTACGTGTGTGAATATGTGTGTGTGTGTTTATGTGTGTGTGTGTGGATGTATGCGTATGTATGCGTGTGTGTGTGTCTGTTTATGTGTGCGTGTGTGAATATGTGTATATGTATGTATGTGTGTTTGTGTGTGTGTGTGTGTGTGTGTGTGTGTGTGTACATGTGTTAATCTGCATGTGTGAATATATATATGTGTGTGTGTATTAATCTGTGTGAATATGTGTATGTCTGTTAATCTGCATGGGTTAATATGTGTATGTGTATATGTATGTGTGTGTGTTTATGTGTGTGTGAATATTTGTGTGTGTATGTGTGTTAATCTGCATGTGTGAATATATATATATATATGTGTGTGTGTATGAATATGTGTGTCTGCTAATCTGCATGTGTTAATATGTGTATCTCTGTGTGTGAGTATGTGTGTGTGTACGTGCATGTTTGTAAAAGTGTGTCTTTGTATGAAATGAGAGCAATGGGAAAATGAGCAGACCTGCAGTGTGCAGCAGGGCTCCAGTAACATTAACCTCCGACAGACTGACTTAATGGCAGCAGTGGAAGTTTCCAGTGGTTTAGTTACCGACCTGAACATCCCACTGGTCACCTTTCAGTGGTCAGTTCAACTGTCGACAAGGTAGAACACCACATTAAGAAATGAGCAGTTCCAGTTACTTCGAATATCTGCGGATGACTTTATATTCTATTCTATGTTCTCCAATGCTGCGATGAGAGGAGATAATCTTTTGAATATGGGATGTCTCTGTTTTTCCAACAAAGAACAACCTGGTATCCAGCCAATCACAAGCCACTCTGCTTAATGGATGCAGCCAGGGTGCCCATGTTAATATAGTCCATAGCTAACACCGCTGCCAGGATAATTTGTCTGCCCACACCCAACCGCGCGGAGCTAAACGAAAAGGCCACTGCATGCATTGAAACGTCAATAGAACAGGATATCACACACCCATCAATCACCACCCTACCCTACTGCCCTCCGGGTGCAGGTACAGAGCACTGAGGTGCAGAAGAGCTCGCTTTGGGAAAAGCCTGATCCCCGCAGCCACAGCCGCCCTGAACAACAGGCCTCGCAGATCGGGCCTGAGTGCGTACTGTTATCTGTCATTATATGTTGTTACTGTGTGCTGTTGTATGTACTGTTGTCTGATGGGTACAGCGCTGTGGAAAGGAATTTCCCCTTGGGGACAATAGACTCTAAAGCCTAACACTCTTACGAAAGACTGTACACCATCACAGATAATCATAAGAAAAGTAACATAAAAAAATAACTGTAACAGACCCTTAGTTCCAGTGAAGGCAAATCTTAATGCCACAGCATACAATCACATTCCAGAGGATTCTGTGCTTCCCCAACAGTTTGGGGAAGGCCCTTTCATGTTTCAGCATGACAATGCCTCCGGGCACACAGCAAGGTCCATACAGAAATGGTTTTGTTGCGAAGGGTGTGGAAAAACTTAACTGGCCTGCACAGAGCCCTGACCTCAACCCCATCCAACACCTTTGGGATCAACTGGAAAGCCACCAGCGAGCCAGGCATAATGGCCCAATCAGTGCCTGACATCACTAATGCTCTTCTGGCTGAATGGAAGCAAGTCCTGCAGCAATGCTCCAACATCTAGTGTAAAGCCTTCCCAGAAGAGTGGAGGCTGTTATAGCAGCAAAGGGTGAACCAACTCCATATTAATGGCCATTATTATGGATGTTGGATGTCAGGTGTCCACATAATTTTGGCCACATATAATCTTGAACATGTTCATGGATGCCTCTCTAAATGCAGATGTCCCTCTCCCCATGGAGGAAAACAACCCCCCCCCCCCAACCAACCAGCCCTTAGGTGCTAATCTCCAAGGTGACAGAGCAGAAGAACCACGTCAGAGACACGCGAGGACCCCAGCAGCAGGGATCGGCATCGCATCACCCAGCCCCGTGCGTGTGAACCCCCCCCGTCAGCACGGCAACGGTGTCCATGGGAACGCACGTGAGGCACGAGTCAGGTGCGCGCTGCTGCGTGCTGGGAGGGCGGGGGGGTGTGTGTGTGCGCGTGTGTGTGTGCACGTGTGCGAGTGTGTGTGATACGCATCGCAGGAGAGGTCAAAGCACAACACCAGTTACGTATAAGAGTGCGTATGTGTGCGTGAGGACATCGCCAGTTACACAGAACAATGTGTGTGCCAGCGTGTGAATATCACCAGTTACACGTAAAAGACAGGGGTGTGTGTGTACACAGGAGGTGGCTGTGTACGTGGAAGTGTTTGTGTTTGGGAGTTGTAGAGACTGGGACAGCCCATGCGGTGTATGAATGCATTTCTTACATTAAGCCTGATCATGGTGATTTTCCTCACAGTCCTGTACTTGGCCGTGTGTCACACCATTACCTGCTTGTAGCCTTGGAGTTTAATTCCTTGTATTCCCCGTCTGTTTTTGACACACCACTGCCAATGTGTCCAGACCACTAATGCAAATAAGAACTCAGTTAACATAATTAAAGAATAATTTAATAAAAGAAAGACTGTGTGCATCTGAGTAAAGAAGGGACCGTGTACAGTGCGTGTGTGTCTGTGTGTGTGTATAAACATCTTCTCGGTGCGGCCCACAACAATCTCGTAGCCCCTCAGAAACGAGACCGTCACCTCTGGAACACAATGACCCGACACGTGAATCTAAATAAAAATCATTTATTATTAATATTATTATTATCATCATTTATACCTATAGCAGAGAAAGGTCCGCCATGCCACCTCAGAACTACAGTGCGGAGTCTGAACCCGGGGGAGGGGGGGGGGGGCGGGAGGGCCAGCCTGGGAGAGAAACACGCGGACTGGGCCGGGAA
Source organism: Anguilla pacifica (assembly GCA_039654925.1). Lineage (NCBI taxonomy): Eukaryota > Metazoa > Chordata > Actinopteri > Anguilliformes > Anguillidae > Anguilla > Anguilla pacifica. Next base: position 16,726,878 of record CM077299.1, read on the forward strand.
AGGGGGGGGGGGAGGTGGGGGGGGGGGGGTTAAGGAGGTACTGGGGGGATCCCACTCATTCTTCTCTTCATTCTCCATGCTTGTTTATATGAGGGGGGAGGGGTACTGGGGCATGAAGATGGGAAGGGGGGGGTCGTTTTATTCTGTTTTTGAAAATATATTGAAACATAACCGGGAGTGGGAGGAGGGGGGAGGGGCACTGAGACACCTTCAAGCTCATTGGTCTGGCAGCTGAACACCTGACTGGGCGGAGTCAACTGTATACTGACACAGAAAGAGGGAGGGAGGGAGTTTGTGTGTGTGTGTGCGTGTGCGTATTGTGTATGTGTGTGTATGCATGTACGTGTGTATTCCGTGTGTGTGTGTGAGTTTTCCACTGGTCAATGGTGTATTGATCCGGTGTCCCTGTACACTTGAAGAGGTTTCTGCCACAAACGGGATTAAAAAGTTGAGGTAACAAAAGTATTCCTGAAAGACAAAAAAAAAAAAACAGAGGGAAAAGAATGAACAATGGCCTGCTCTCGGTTCCTTTCCGCTGTTGTCACGGAAAATGACAAAACGTTCATTATGCTCGCGCAGCGCGGAGCAGCACTGCGCTACGCGTCTGAGAGAGCAGTTAAGGA
>CM077299.1:16732500-16827500 GCA_039654925.1 Anguilla pacifica
CTGTAGCTCTTATGATTTTCTCTTAAGCATCGTGCCTTGACGGTTGTGCAAGAAGCTCTGTATAAGAGCGCCTGCTAATTAATTATTCATGAGAATGACGGTAATAATTAGCACAGCGCCCCCTACCTTCCTCAGTTGGTGGTCGATCATCACGTTGTGCGGCTTCACGTCCCTGTGCATGATGCCCATGCTGTGGCAGTAGTCCAGAGCCTGGGGGACAGGGGAAGCACACGCAAGCGACACGTCAAACACACGCCTGGCGCCAAGGGAACGCAAAGCCAGAAAACGGCTGATACACACATACACACACACACGCGCGCGCAAACACACACACACGCGCGCAAACACACACACACACACACACACACACACAAGCAGACACCCGCGCGCACTCTGCTGTTCTTACCTTTAGTAACTCATACATGTAGAAACGAATATCAAAATCTGTTAGCTTCTGGTACAGCTCCTGAATATGGCGGAAAGAACGCGAGAAACGATAAGCAAAATCCGAAGACCAATCACATGCTCTGAAAACACTCACTTGCACCAATTAATTGAGATCTACGCAAAGAGCTTCAGGATTTCCACTCTACTCACTGTCCAGCGCAGGGCCAATCACAAACCCTCTACACAGAACAACACAGATCATTTGCAAGGGCGCAATTGTACATGCACGGGTGTATGTGAGAGGCTGTGTGTATAGCAGTGCTTGCGCGCGTGTGTGTGTGTGTGTGTGTGTATTAGCAAGGTGGGTGCGAGAAAAGAGGGTGTGTATGACAGAAGGCGTGTGTGAGTGCGAGTGTGCGTGCTCATGAGACTCGGGAAAGCCCTGTTCGCGATCCCATGACACACACCCGCCCCAACGGGCAGACTTTGTGACCGCCGTCACGGCGAGACACAGCACAGCGCTTTCTGGTTGGTTTACAGCTCTTTCAATGGCCGATCAGACCGCCAATCAGCAGCCACGGTGTGCGCTGGCCTAGTTCACAGGCCTGCCCAGATGTGCCAACCTCGCATGAAAAGTGCGGGCAGAGGGGAGCAGGTTTACCTTAAAATCTGTGTTATTGATGCATTCAAAGACAAGTGCCGGCGTTCGGGACTGCAGAAGAAATCAAAGGAAAAAGATGTGAAACTGCCACAATTCAGCGTTCAAAACCACACAGACACTATAACAAAAGAAACGCATCAAACATAACAACAAACCCAAACTAAACACACATTACTGCAGTAAATGCCAAGTACATTATTAATGGAGAGAATCGTTCAAAGAGGCAGGATATCAACTGCTACGCACAACAGCACATTTAGCTCCGACCGCTGTTGCAATTTTGTAATTAAGACAATAGAATTACACGACATGCAAAATTTTAATGGTTCCTGCAAATCCGGTGATTAGACACCACCCAGGGGGTAATATTCCAGCACAGCAGAGAAAACAGATCTGTTATTGAGGTGCGTAAGCTCCGATTGGTCAGTAGCAGCCATGTGACTTTGGGCCGGCCAATGACGCGGACGGGAGCGGAGGGCAGGCCGTACCACCGGGTCCTTCACGGTGTCCACCAGGCGGATGATGTTGGTTCCGCCACGCAGGTTCTCCAGGATCTTGATCTCCCGCTTGATCTTTTTCTTTTTGACAGGCTGCGGAAGTCAGAGGTCACGTCGTCAGACAACCAATCAGAGCGTGGGATGGAGCAAAACATATGAATGGGAGCAGACAGGAAGTGAGCTCATATTAAGGGGACAGAGGACCAGCTCACCTTGAGGATTTTGACCACAACCTTCTCGTTGTTGTTGATGTTGATGGCCTCAAACACCTCGCTGTATTTCCCACGTCCCAGTTTACGCACCAGCTGGTAATCCTCTTGGTTACTGAGAAAGCAAAACAGAGATTCATCTTCCTGGTTACCACACAGTGGTGTAGAAGAGGGAGAGAGAGATTAATTTTCCTTGTTACTGGGAGGACAGAAAGATTGAGATTACTCCTCCTGGTTACTCGGCAAAGAGCAACATTAATCCCCCAGTAACTAGCCAGGGAGAGAGAGAGAGATTATCCTCCGGGTTACTGGGAGAGTGAAAGAAACAGTCGGAGGAAAAGAGAGAGACATACACAAAGAAAGAGACAGAGGGAGAAAAAGAGAGAGCAAGAGAGAGAGAGTGTGTGTGTGTGTGTGTGTGTGTGTGTGAGAGAGAGAGAAAGCATGTGTGTGTCAGAGAGAAATAGGGAGAGGTATTAACCTTAAACAGTGGGTTAACCTAGGCCTCAGTGGTGAACAAGATGAAAAAAATAAAAAAAATCATATCTACTGTACTTCACCTCAACCACCCATTCATATAAATAAAGCTAAACACCAACTATTGTTAGCGTACACAGACTTATGTTGACACACATTTCATTCCATATTTGACCATATTTTAGGCTGCAATATTTCTGTGAAGCAGGTCACAGAAAGTGCATTCCCTTCTTAAATGGGTCCTGAGCTTATAAAATAGGGGAACCAAACTTATTTAAGAGAGCACCGACAAACAGGAGCAGTCAGGAAAGTCAGACAGCAGACTGACAGCATCTGACAGCTATCCTAAAGGTGCATTTAGTTTCCCACACAAAACAAGCAGTACGGCTGTTTTTAATTCAGGATCACCCACTAATAACCAATTCCTTTCTACCTCATTGAGTCCACTACAATAGCTTTTACCTGTGGGCACTTAATATCAAATCCACTTCTAACAACAAATAAATATATTCTACTTTGACCCAATATTTCTGATCTGTAAGTTAAAATGAAAATGATTTAACGCGGGCTAAACCTCCACGTCACAGGAATCGCTTCTGGTGGAGTCCAAAGGAACAGAAATGCAGAGAGTTCGTGCAAAAATAATCGGTGATGCCACACTGTCTACCTTTGGCAAACGTGTTCGCTTGAACTTCATCAAAAAGAGGTTGAGGACAGGAGGTAGGCTCCCTGCCTCGCGCACGAGCTCGCGAGCTGCCTCTGGCGTCAGGATAGCGCGCGTCACAGCGCTGTCACACTAATGACTCACTGGATGCTATAGTATTAAAACAAAGAGGAAACGCATGACAGACAAGCCAGGAAGACAAATATAGTACTTCCCGTGTTTTTCACTAGAATACTTAATATTTGTGTTTCCGACTATGTAATGGGATGATATGCACCCCGCAAACACTCGTCTTATATTAAGTGCTACACTATACCTCTAATTCACATCGTAACAGTGGGAAAGCCAGGATACACACAAAAACACACCTCGCGTGAGCATGTGATTTAGTAGCCCTATTTCACAATCTCTACTTCTGACTAAAGGAATGTTTTAGACATTTGGCCACATTTAGCATCGTGTGTATCTGTTACAAAATCACCAAAGCAAGCAGGTCCTATGGTACATCCACTAAAGCGCTGCTAAACGCAAAACCACCCCTGCTCTATTGTGACCCGACAATCTGAAAGTAGTGGACGTCGCCCTCGCGAGTGACACACGGTCGGTCCCTAGTTCAGCGGCAGTGCTGCGTTGTCGAGCCGCAAACAGCACAGGCCTCCGAGATCCGGGCGGATCGATGAGTTTCCCGGGTTGATCGATAACGCAAAGCACCCGGGGCAGACTACGCGTTCGCTCCAAAACCGTGACACCCTCAAGTTAACAACCCTCTGTCTACAGACCCTTGCATAACGAATCAGTGACTTTTTCCCCCGAAAACACCATCAGGCTGATCAACAACCAGTAATAACCCCCAGGTATGCATGTAATTTAATTACACACAGCTGGTAACCCTGGTACACAAAACTCAAAGCTGATCAAAAGACATCACTCAAAAGTCTGCGTTTATCATCCGTCTAGTTTATTACCGACGTATGTTCGCGCACTTGAAATTGAAACGCAGATTTCACAACGAATCCGATTCCACCTCAGGCAGGAAGCCATGTTGATGAACATGTAGCCTAACTGGTGTCAATTGCATTTTTTAAATCCATTTTAAGACACGGTTCACAGTAACAGTAAAGCGTGGTCCTCACCTCCAGCTGGGCACGTGGGCTTCATAGTCCCAGTACTCCCGGCTCTTCAAAGTGTTCACGTCGGCGTAAACCCGGGATTTGCTACCGGCCGCCGGGCCGGGCATGGCGCGGGCAGGTGCTCGGTCTGAGCAGTACTCGCTTACCGCTGGGTTCTTCGACACTCGGAGTGGGAATGCGGAACACCGAACTTCCCCAGGTGTCCGTGGTTTTGCGCTTTCAGAGTACGGGTTTCTGATCGTGGATACCTTGTGTTTAGGGAGATGGTCTGAGTGCGCTGCAGGTTGTGACCGCTGAGCCGCGCTCGTCGCTCGGATTGTCAGAGCTAAGCCGACCGGGGTTCCAAGCTTGAGAAGGAGCCGGGGAGAGAGGGGGAGGAGAGGGCCAGCCAGTTTCAGCGAGACGACGGGGTATAACGTTAGATAAATTAAGCTGAGGTAGAGGTAGAGGAAATGGTTCAGTAGGGGTCCAATCACGAATATCGAATTAGGCTAGCGGCCTATGCTTACAAAAAATTACAGCTACAATCTTGGGGTAACATAACGGGGGGCGCTAAGATCGCACGTTAAACCCCCACCCCCAGTGGGCCGCGAGTCCCTGATCCGAAACCTGGAGATCCGACCAGGACGACTCTCGGGGACAGGCCCAGCGTCGGACTGCTCTCCCCGTACCCCCGACGAAATGCAATGTTGCGGTTTATGTTAACGGAAAAACTAAAATAAATATTTAAAAAACTGATTTCACAATTTACTCCTAGCTAGCTAGCTACTGGATATATTAAGAACCACAGCCGGTTGGAGGGAGGGGGTGGGGTAAATCGATGTTGTTAGCTAGCTAGTTAGCTAGCTTTCTGGCTAGCTGGCTCTGTGTGAAGGCGCGCCTCTGGGAAGCGCGGTATCTTGCACCCTCGCCAGGGCGCCGAGCTGGTGTAAGCGTTAGGATCACCAGCAATAAAAAATACCAAGCAAAGCGCTCTGCTGACCAGGTTCGGGGAGCTCTTTTGGGAACCCCCCCGGTCCGTACTCCGTACTGCAGGGAACCGGATTGCGGCAGAAACACCCGGAAACGATCGGGATCAGAATCAAAAAGCCAACTTGGGTCAGTTAAGAATGGCGGGGTGGGGGAGAAATTGCATTAATCAGTTCTCTGGCGCCCCCTAACAGGGAGGAGGTCCCTTGAGATAAAAAAGCGAAGTTCCTGAATCCGGAATATGACTGTTTTCTTCAAACTGCGTACTTAATTTAGTTTGAATAAATAAATATTGATCAGTTTTGGATACCACTTGGCAGTTATGTTCTATAACTCATTGGAAAAGTAATGCGACCTTTAATGGGGTTTTGTTCAAATGTGAAGATACAAATAAAGGTAGGCCTAGGCCTACTTCTTCACCTTATTTTTATTTTTACCATTAAACAAACGTGTCAAAGGAAGTTATCATCAATTTATTGATTAAGATACATTGTTTGTTCAATTGGGACTGGAACTCATAATTGAGCATAAGCATAATTTAGTCTAGTCTTAATTAGAAGACAGGCTCCCCTGAATGTGTTTGTAGCACATACTGCATTAAACAAAATACGTTGAATTAAACAGTTTAAGTTTAAAAATCATGTAGCATATGGCCAGCCTCACTGAGTTTTAAATGGTTTCCACAAGGGAGTGGTTGCCCTGATATCCTCAGGGTAATTTACCTGACTTTCCTGCTTTGGGAATATCGCACACCTCAGTGAGCCTCCTAAGGGTGCTCTTGTGTCAAAGAGACACAATTTCAACATGTCGCTGCTACGATCACCTTATTTATTGCTCAGTGTTCAGTCAGATAAGATTTTGTATACCCAAAATAAAATGCACAATGTTAAACCTGAGTAGTCTAACAATTTAATGGACTGTTGTTATTTTCACACAATATTTGTTGTTTCATTTTGTTTGTTTGTTTTTTACTTTCACAATTTCAGCCCAATTTGCGTGCCAAATGTGCCATTTGAGTTACCGCAATTTCATTCACATCTGCTCACCAAAATCCCTCCAGCACCACCAATTTCGGGGGCAATGTTGACCCAGTCTTCCAACTGCATTTCAGAGGATTTCCCAAGATGTGCCCTTGTTTAATGTTGGGTGTGCAACTTCACTGCTCAAACTAAAGGCCCTGCAACAATAAGTAATTTATGTGCATGTGCGTGTATCTATTAATCTATTAAATAAAATATTTGAAATATCATAACCTTAAGGATGTCCATTTTTAAAAAAAAAAAAAACTCATTATGAAAATCCAGTGCATGGAGGCTTATACAAATCCGAGTCAGCTGGTAGTCAACAATTTAAAGCCTCGCTACGATCGTTATTTACAAAATAAATATTTACCAAGACTATTGTGATTTATGTTTTATTGCCTAATGGACAAAACTAATAGCTATACTGACTTCTACGATCGCAAAAGAAGTATACTAATTTGACACGTGGTGGTCGACGTCTATGTGGTTGTCGCGAGCTAACCACACGTGATCATAGTTGTGTTTACCTTAGCAACCATGGCGGATGACATCGAAGAGTTGGCTGATGGAGTTTCAGAAGAGGACAAAACACGTCTTGTTGAAACTGTGGAGGATCTCAGGTTTATAAAATAAGTTCTTATACAATTGTATAACAAGAACATGACTACCGTCTATGTTATTAAGTAAGATAACAAAAGAAACAGATGTGCAATTTTGTGACAGCACTCGGTTGCTATGCAAATCAGTTAGACTTGCAATAGCCAGCGAGCTCACGTTAACGTACGTTACATTAACTAATTAGACGGTTTGCATGAAATGATAGTCTATGCCATTTTGCAAAGTAGTAGTGAGTAGGTTAATTTCATATGTAGTATCGGTTCTGACAGCAAGTCAGCCGGATGACTTAGGTCGCTAAGTTGGCTGTGCTTGCAATGGAATTGCATCCAAAGTTCCGAACCAAACTCTAACTGGCAACGCGAGTCGCCAGTGTGATTTAAGTTAACAATCTAATAATAACCACTTGAAATATACATTCATTGTTTGTAGCCGAAATAGACCGGGAATGGAAAAATATTAACGCGAGCCAAATCATTGTTGTTATATAAACATTATAATATTGATTGAACATTTTGTGGTGGTGATGTAAGTAAAACAGTAGCTAGCTACTGATTTAGCTTATTGGTAAATGCTAAAAGAACGTGGATATGGTGGCCAGATAGATGGTATGTGACAGTATGCCATGTCGAGATGGGAGTACTGCATATATAGATAGAATATTAAAGCTGGAAACATTGCATGTGGAATGTATTAATCTGGAAATGCACACTTCTTTCTGAACATCATATTTATTCAAATTCATGCTGGACTGTTCATTTTTTAATTGTGCATTAATAATTACACTAAAGGTTTAAGGTGTTAAAGTTGAACAAACTATCTATAATAAGTGGAACGTAAGGGAAGGGGTGGCCATTGAAATTTCACATATAGCACTTACAGGTTACACATCCATTGAAAAACTAATTTAAAAGAAAGCAGCAGGTATTCACCAACAAGAACCACGAAAAAATGAACGGTTAAAATGCAGTGTGCAGCCATCTCCCACTAGTTTTACTGTTTGTATTTGGCTACACACATGCAGTTAACGAGCTTACTAAGTTTTATTCTCTGCCATTATTTACTCTTGCTTAAAAAGAAACGTGCTGTAATGAAATGGCTAGTTTCTAAAAATAGATTAACTGTGAACCTTTTTGTAAGAGAATCCATAGGAGTAGCCGACATAACAGAAATGGAAAACCTGTCAGCTATGACCACAAAAGCAAGTTGATGTTAAACGCACATCAACACTTTGTCGTTTGCTAGCTGAACCTCACCTAGTTCTTTTACTGGTTCTTTTCATGTGTCCTTGGAATCTTGGAACCTCTCCCTCACCACCCATCTTCCGCCGTGGTCTGAAGACTCATCTCTTTAGACTATACCTGGACTAACTACCATCACTCTGTATATCATTTCACTTTAAATCCCCCCCCCCCTTTCGTGACACTCATTACTTGTACCCCCATTCCAGCACTTTTTGGTAATTTGTATTGTCCTAATATTGTAGCGTGTTCTTCTGCCTAGTTGGCTTGGCAGAGGTTAGGTCAGAATAGTGTTCACTGTGTGAACTAAACTCTGTTCTTGGCTAGAAATAGCTTGTATTGTATCTTATTGAACTTGTGTTTTGTAGTTGTCCATGACCATGAAATGCACTTTTGTACGTCACTTTGGATAAAAGAGTCTGCCAAATAAATGTAATGTAATGGAATCCAGTCCATCATCTGCGATTTGATTGGCTGTTTCTGACAGGTGTCATTCGATACATTTGGAGGCTAGGCTACCTTGCCTGTGTTAACACCTGGGCCCTTTGGCAGGGAAAGTGAGAAATGTGTAAGGGTGTAGATTTCATGATCATTCGCTTATTTTATTAAAATTGTGAATTGTATTTTGATAGTGTTTTTCCTCAACATCCCATTGCTTTGCAGTGAAGGAAGGGGGTGGGGTTAGGGGTAATCTTGTTCAGCCACTAAAAAAGGACACCCGCCCAGGAGATGCATGGCAGCCATTTTGAACTTCACACTCACCGCACATCAGCGAGTTGGAGAGTTTGCTGTGCTGTTGCAGAGTTGCAATAACACGGCAGTTATACTTTGTAGCTCGGCTTCGTAGAGCCGGTTTCCCCCTGTAACACTGTCACAGGGGCCGCGGGGCGTGTCAGTTGACACAAGACACACAAGTCAACCTGTGCCGTTTGTGTGTGACAGTTAACGGTGTGTGTGTGTGTGTGTGTGCGCGTTGTGGTGCAGTGTGTACATGTACGCGTGCAAGTTTGTGCGGGTCACGTTATCACAGCATGCGCTGGTTTGTGTGTGTGTTAGTGCAGTGTGCACGCGTGCGAGTTCATGTGGAGCTCATTAACACAGCATGCGCTGGTTTGTGTGTGTATTAGTGCAGTGTGCACGCGTGCGAGTTCATGCGGAGCTCATTAACACAGTGTAGGCTGGTTTGTGTGTATTAGTGCAGTGTGCACGCGTGCGAGTTCACGCGTGGCTCATTAACACAGTGCAGGCTGGTTTGTGTGTATTAGTGCAATGTGCACGCGTGCGAGTTCACGCGTGGCTCATTAACACAGTGTAGGCTGGTTTGTGTGTATTAGTGCAGTGTGCACGCGTGCGAGTTCATGCGGAGCTCATTAACACAGTGTAGGCTGGTTTGCATGTATTAGTGCAGTGTGCACGCGTGCGAGTTCATGCGTGGCTCATTAACACAGTGCAGGCTGGTTTGTGTGTATTAGTGCAGTGTGCACGCGTGCGAGTTCATGCGGAGCTCATTAACACAGTGCAGGCTGGTTTGTGTGTATTAGTGCAGTGCGCACGCGTGCGAGTTCATGCGGAGCTCATTAACACAGTGCAGGCTGGTTTGTGTGTATTAGTGCAGTGTGCACGCGTGCGAGTTCACGCGTGGCTCATTAACACAGTGCAGGCTGGTTTGTGTGTATTAGTGCAGTGTGCACGCGTGCGAGTTCATGCGTGGCTCATTAACACAGTGCAGGCTGGTTTGTGTGTATTAGTGCAGTGTGCATGCGTGCGAGTTCATGCGTGGCTCATTAACACAGTGCAGGCTGGTTTGTGTGTATTAGTGCAGTGTGCACGCGTGCGAGTTCATGCGGACCTCATTAACACAGTGCAGGCTGGTTTGTGTGTATTAGTGCAGTGTGCATGCGTGCGAGTTCATGCGGAGCTCATTAACACAGTGCAGGCTGGTTTGTGTGTATTAGTGCAGTGTGCACGCGTGTGAGTTCATGCGGAGCTCATTAACACAGTGCAGGCTGGTTTGTGTGTATTAGTGCAGTATGCATGCGTGCGAGTTCATGCGTGGCTCATTAACACAGTGCTGGCTGGTTTGTGTGTATCAGTGCAGTGTGCACGCGTGCGAGTTCACGCGTGGCTCATTAACACAGTGCCGGCTGGTTTGTGTGTATTAGTGCAGTGTGCACGCGTGCGAGTTCACGCGTGGCTCATTAACACAGTGCAGGCTGGTTTGTGTGTATTAGTGCAGTGTGCACGCGTGCGAGTTCACGCGTGGCTCATTAACACAGTGCTGGCTGGTTTGTGTGTATCAGTGCAGTGTGCACGCGTGCGAGTTCACGCGTGGCTCATTAACACAGTGCAGGCTGGTTTGTGTGTGTATTAGTGCAGTGTGCACGCGTGCGAGTTCACGCGTGGCTCATTAACACAGTGCAGGCTGGTTTGTGTGTATTAGTGCAGTGTGCATGCGTGCGAGTTCACGCGTGGCTCATTAACACAGTGCAGGCTGGTTTGTGTGTATTAGTGCAGTGTGCACGCGTGCGAGTTCACGCGGAGCTCATTAACACAGCACGCGCTGGTTCGTGTGCCCAGGCGGAGCAATGCCGCGCTCCGGGCGGAGACGGAGATGTTCGAGCGCTTCATCAGGCGGCAGGAGGCCAAGGACGACAGCGCCCTGTCCGGCGGCCTGGGAGGGATCTTCCAGGACATGGGAATGGTAAAGAGCCGCCAGCACGTCTCCGCTGTCAGCTGTCAGTCACCTCTCTGAGGGCGTGGCCTCTTCCTGTGTCTGTTCCACACGTTTACTCTTGTTTCAGGTGGCAGCATAGTGCCGTAGTTTCTGATGCTACTTAAACACTTAACCCAAACAAATGAAACATGCAAGCAACTGCAACGAGAATGAAAACACTATTATGCAGTAAAATGTCCAGTGTTAATTCAGCTCTAACAGAGGTTGTATAAGTCTAATACGGACCACATGTATTCTATTGGAGGAAAATGTACTCTGTAAAAGTTGATTTAACACTGAACATTTCACTGTATTAATACACTTTTTTCCCTTGTGTGTGTGCATGTCTGTGTGTGCATGTGTGCGTGTGTGTGTGTGTGTGTGTGTGTGCACGTGTGTGTGTGTGCATGTCTGTGCGCGTGTGCATGTGTGTGTGCCTGTGCGTGTGTGTGTGTGCGGCAGTGCCAAGGGAGGAAGGCCAGGCTGGCTCAGGAGAAGCACCGGCTCACGATGGAGCAGAAGTGCGATGTGGCAGAGAGAGAGCATGACACGATGCGGGAAGAACTGCAACACCTGAAGGAAAGCTCAGAAAGGCAGCTGCACAGCTACCAGGTAACCACAGGGGGAGCCAGAGAGGCAGCTGCATGGCTATCTGGTAACCATAGGGGGAGCCAGAGAGCAGTGCATCATTACAGACAAGGTCTGTTTTATCCATTGGGTTTTTTGATTGGGAAAAATATAATTTTATATATATAATAACTTTTGCAATACAATTTGTAGTATAAACTATGCATCTAATAATTGTATTACACAACCTGCCAGTGTAAATTATCACAATTTTAACAGCAGTCAAAATTGTACATACATCTAGTTCTGATACCAGTCCCCGGTTGGATTTTTAAAACATGAAAGAAAAGGAACAAAAGAAATTAGAAAGTAAATGTGTGAATCACGTCTGTAATACTTGTGATAATGTAAGTTAATATATTATGTTTTTTGCTGCAGAGCTGTTAGATGCTGAACTTCACAAAGTCTTTTTTCAGTCTGTTATGACATGTAACAGTAAGGTTCTCTGTTGTGCACTATCTGCATAAGGCAGCCCTGATTGGTAGTTTTTTCCACATTTGCACCCTGGCCCCGCCTCTCGCCAGGCCACAATGGAGGAGGCGGAGATTAGGTTGAGTGAGGTCAAGAAGGCCAGCTACGAGTTTGACCGCGATGTTGCCAAGGTGATTCGAGAGAAGAAGGGCGGCATGATGGACGCAGAGAAGGTCATTCGTTACATAGAGGACAGAATGAAGGCAAAGGTGAGTGGGACCTTCGAGGGGTCAAAGGTCATTTAGAGCAGCTGACAGTACAGGATTTTGATTGGCTGTTGGTGTCACCCCGGGAGAGAATTGACATTTATAGCAATATTAAGCTGGCCGAGCTGCATAAAACCAGGTTTTAAAGGGCAGTTGCAAGAGTCTCATCTCTACGTTATTAAGATTTTCAAAATAAGAGCCCTCACAAGTCTTCATGTGTTAATATAGCAGCCAGTTGCCTCAGGTCAGAGTCTGAAGCTGCATGCGTTGCCTTTCTGAAGAGCTACACCTGTGTGGGGTGTGCGGGGCCTGTACGCATCATCAGTGCGAGACGAAAAAAAGACCTCTCAGGCTAACTGAAGCACTCACCCCCGCCCCTCCCTGCCCCGCAGGACGCCCTGGTGGAGAAGCTGCGTCTGAAGAACGGCGCTCTGAGGGTGCAGAAGCGGAAGCTGGAGCTGCAGCTGAAGCAGAAGGAGGAGGTGGGGGAGGCGCGGCACCACGTGGACTTCCAGCAGCTGAAGATCAAGAACACGCAGTACCTGCAGCAGATCGACGTCCTCAACCAGGACCTGCTCCGCCTCAAACTGCTGGCCGGGAGCACCCAGCAGATCCTGCACTCGCACAAGGTCTGAGCCACGCCCACATCGCTGTCTGTCTGTCTAACACAAGGTCTGAGCCACGCCCACAACGCTGTCTATCTGTCTATCACAAGGTCTGAGCCACGCCCACAACGCTGTCTATCTGTCTATCACAAGCTCTGAGCCACGCCCACTTCGCTGTCTCTGTCTGTCTAACATAAGGTCTGAGCCACGCCCACATCGCTGTCTCTGTCTGACACAAGGTCTGAGCCATGCCCACATCGCTGTCTGTCTGTCTATCACAAGGTCTGAGCCACGCCCACTTCGCTGGCTGTCTGTCTGTCTGTCTAGCACAAGGTCTGAGCCCCGCCCACAACGCTGTCTGTCTCTCTAACACAAGGTCTGAGCCCCGCCCACAACGCTGTCTGTCTGTCTAACACAAGGTCTGAGCCCCGCCCACAACGCTGTCTGTCTGTCTATCACAAGGTCTCAGCCACGCCCACATCGTTGTCTGTCTGTCTGTCTATCACAAGGTCTGAGCCACGCCCACAACGCTGTCTGTCTGTCTAACACAAGGTCTGAGCCACGCCCACATCGCTCTCTGTCTCTCTAACACAAGGTCTGAGCCCCGCCCACAACGCTGTCTGTCTGTCTAACACAAGGTCTGAGCCCCGCCCACAACGCTGTCTGTCTGTCTATCACAAGGTCTCAGCCACGCCCACATCGTTGTCTGTCTGTCTGTCTATCACAAGGTCTGAGCCACGCCCACAACGCTGTCTGTCTGTCTAACACAAGGTCTGAGCCACGCCCACAGCGCTGTCTGTCTGTCTAACACAAGGTCTGAGCCCCGCCCACAACGCTGTCTGTCTGTCTAACACAAGGTCTGAGCACTGCCCACAGCATGTTTTTGTGTCTGTCTGTCTGTCTGTCTAACACAAAGTCTGAGCCCTGCCCACACTGAGTCTCTGTCTGTCTGTCTGTCTGTCTAACACAAGGCCACGCCCACACACAGTACTGCACCATGCCTGTATCTCTGTCTCTCTGCATGTCTGACCAGTCCCAAGCATCAATGTCCTATCAGATTGGACGAGCTGGTCTGAGAGAGCCGCCTGCTCTCTGCTTGCTGGTGTGTAGCTCTGAGGGTGTAGGCTGTGTTACTGTGACCCAGCGGGGCGCTGTGTTAGTTTTCCGCAGTGCCGGGTCAGCACAGCCGCGGCTCGTTCCTGCGACGCAGCGGTGCATTGTCGCGACGCGCTGACGTCAACGCAGCGGCGGCGCGCGTTGTGCCTGACGCGGCGGCGTGTTGGATCGTTCCAGAACAAGCTGCAGCAGCTGATCAACGAGTCCAAGTTGCTGAGCAACGAAATCGCCTCGCGGGACGACGTGGTGGCCAAGATGGAGGAGGAGAAACGGCAGGCGGAGCACGTGAGTTTGGACGTCCCCCGCCGTTCGTTGTCCTGCCACTACCTGCCACACTGATTTTTGGTCACCAGCCATAAACCACCCCAAAAAATAGGGGACCTGTGGGTTGGTCTGGCACAGTCAAACTCCTGTGCCAGACCAAGTCCTGGAGGGCCAGTGTGTGCAGGTATCTGTGGTTTCCTTCCATATTAGCCACTAAAGACCATGAGAACAAGGTGTGTGGATTCTTTCACCATTCAATCACTTTGAATCACTGGAAGGGAATGAAAAACCACTGTGGCCCTCTAGGACTGGATTCTAACATCCATGGTCTACTGCATGCAGTAAAACCAGATAAAACCAGGTCAAATCAGGAGTCAACAGCTGGAACCACAAATCAAATCCTGTGTTCGGTTTTGGTCATGGGTTAGGACCTCTGAGAACCCCACATTGCTGCTGGGGTGTGCAGGTTCTGTAGACCATACACACACACACACACACTCACACACGCACATGCACACACATACACCTGCACACACTCACACACATACACACACACACACCAACTCACTCACACAGACACACACACACACACTCACACACGCACACACTCACACACACGTACACACACACACACACACACACGCCAACTTACTCACACACACACACACACGCACAAACTCACACACATACACGCACACACTCACACACACGTACACACACACACACACACTCACACACGCACAAACTCACACACGTACACACATACACTCACACACACGTACACACACATACACACACACACACTCACACACGCACAAACTCACACACATACACACACACACACACACGCACACACACCGTACACCAGCATGCTGGGGGCGGTAACTCACCAAACTGGCCCGTGACGCGTGCGTCTGGCGCCCCCCGCTGGCAGGAGTGCGCGGAGGCGGAGGCGGTGAACGCGCAGCTGAAGCGGCAGCTGGAGAGCTTCAGCGTCCCGCCCCTGCTGGACTACATCAAGGCCAAGAGCGTCCACGGCGAGCTGGAGCAGACCGCGCGGTCCTGGGAGCGCAAGGTGGCCATCGCCGAGGTCAGGACCGCGCCTTTTCATAGGGGTCCCCTTCACTTTTTTTTTTTCGTTTTCAAACCAGACGACCTTCAAGCCCGTTGAACCCGAAAACGAAAGTGTCGCGCGACGTTCCGCATTTATGCTCTGTCAGAGGGCTGCGGAGAGGTTTCTGTTGTCTCTATGGTTACGAGACCACAAACTGCTGATGTTCACATCTGTGAAGACCTTGCGGCGCCCGGCGAAATTGCTGAGAAACAGGGAAGGAATACGTTTTATATCTACTTTTGCAAACGGAAAAAAAGAGGGGTGGTCTGTCACTCACATAAACTGAAAATAATGGCGTAACCGGGACGGTTTATTTCGGTGTTACATCCGGCTGCTCGGTCAACACTGTGCTGCAAAGTATGAAGTTCTGCGACATAAAAATAAAAAGGTGTTGTGCGACACTTTTTTCTGTTGAAAGTACGTCATTTTTGTCGTGCAACACTTGTCAAAAGGGTCGTGCGACGAAGTATAAATCAGGCATTACTGTCTCTGGTTTACATTACAGACATTTAGCATTATCCAGAGGGACTTACACAACTCTTTACATAGCATTTTACATTGAATCCATTTACACAGCTGGATATATATTGAAGCAATGCAGGTTAAGTACCTTGCTCAAGGGTACAACGGCAGCGTCCTCGCTGGGAATCAAACCTGTGACCTTCAGGTTACAAGGCCACCTCCTCGCCCATTATACTACACTGTTTAGCTTCCAGCGTTGGTTTAGCCTTAGCCTCTGGAGCTGTTAGAGATGATTGTGTTTCTTTGCTTTTCACCTTGCCCCCTGTGTAGCACTTTGGGTGCAGGAGAATGAAACGTGTTATTTTTTTTGGCGGATCCCTCTGACCAGCCTGGACTCAAACTCCCTTCTCCGTTGTCCTGCAGATGGCGCTGAGGAACCACACGAAGATGCTGGAAAAGATTCAGCTTCAGGTATCTGGTGTAGCAGACCTGAGCCAGTAACCCCACCTAACTACACCCAAACCTGACCCAATAACCCCGCCTTACTACACCCAAACCTGACCCAATGACCCCACCTTACTACACCCAAACCTGGCCCAATAACCCCACCTTACCACCCAAACCTGACCCGATAACCCCGCTTTATCACCCAAACCTGACCCAATAACCCCACCTTACTACACCCAAACCTGACCCAATAACCCCGCCTTACTACACCCAAACCTGACCCAATAACCCCACCGTACTACACCCAAACCTGACCCAATAACCCCACCGTACTACACCCAAACTTGACCCAGTGACCCCACCTTACTACACACAAACCTGGCCCAATGACCCCACCTTACTACACCCAAACCTGACCCAGTGACCCCACCTTACCACCCAAACCTGACCCGATAACCCCGCCTTACTACACCCAAACCTGACCCAATAACCCCACCGTACTACACCCAAACCTGACCCAATAACCCCACCGTACTACACCCAAACTTGACCCAATAACCCCGCCTTACTACACCCAAACCTGACCCAATAACCCCACCTTACTACACCCAGACCTGACCCAATGACCCCACCTTACTACACACAAACCTGAACCAATAACCCCACCTTACTACTCCCAAACCTGACCCAATGACCCCACCTTACTACACCCAAACATG
Source organism: Anguilla pacifica (assembly GCA_039654925.1). Taxonomy (NCBI): domain Eukaryota; kingdom Metazoa; phylum Chordata; class Actinopteri; order Anguilliformes; family Anguillidae; genus Anguilla; species Anguilla pacifica. The sequence goes on from CM077299.1 coordinate 16,749,117, forward strand.
ACCCAATAACCCCGCTTTATCACCCAAACCTGACCCATTAACCCCACCTTACTACACCCAAACATGACCCAATGACCCCACCTTACTACACACAAACCTGGCCCAATGACCCCACCTTACTACACCCAAACCTGATCCAATGACCCCACCTTACTTCACCCAAACCTGACCCAATGACCCCACCTTACTTCACCCAAACCTGACCCAATAGCCCTACCAAACCACACTCAAATCTCCAAGCTACTCCCACGCACCAGTTTGTGGCAGTATCATACTGCAAATAATATGTATGTGTGTATGTGTGTTTTTTTATTTTTGGGGTGGGGTTAAGGAATTGCAGTGTTCTCCTATGTACTACTATTTAGGTTCTACAGAGCAGAGCTTAAAAAACAGGAGCTTCCATACTTGCGTGAAAGAGATTGAAGGTACAACTAAACATTGTAATAAATTTTTTGTTTGATGGATGACCATCTTCCTGCCTCTTATATTTTGGAGAGAAATTGGGCAGAGAAATACACAAACATACATTATACTATATTTACTGAAACACATTTTTATTTTGCCCAACGGTGGTACGTGTGTGTGTTTGCCACAAGAACGTGTATGCCTGTGTAAAAAAAGCATGTGCGAGCATATATACTTAACTCTGTGTGCGTGTGTACACAGGTGGAATCACAGTTGGGGTCAGTCCTATTTTCAGTTCACTCCATTCACAAATTCAGTTTGAAAAATCCTCAGAATTCACGCAAGTTTCATGAACCGAATTTAATTTTGTGAATTGAGCTAACTGAATATAGAATTGACCCCAACCCTGGTGCATCCCGCTGACCGTGCGTGCGGGTTCAGGTTCCGCAGGGGAAGTGCGGCTTAACGTAAACTCCACTTCCTGCGTTTGTGGCGAGCTTCCTGCAGGCCTGGCTGCCACCTGGCTCCAGAGCCCAGACAGTTGAGAGCTGGGGGGCGGAGCCTTCTCTACGCGCTCTCATCCCGCGCCGAAATCCTCCCGCACGTCACCCTCCTTTCAAACAAGGACAACCGCTCCGTCCGTATTCATGGAAAAGGTTTTTATTCGTTGGAGCTGTGTGTATTAAACGCTAGAGATCGCTTTAGCTCGAGTGTACACTTCCACTGCCACACATACAGCTTTAAAAGAATCTTCCAGAAACTACAAATGTGGGGGTGGGGGGGGGGGGGGGGAACAAACAAAAAAAAAAAAAAACAGGGGACACGTACACAGAGGCTAACACCGTGAGCATGCACAGGGCTGACACGGGCAAGGGGAGGGGCTAACTACTTCCCAGTGCCCAGGTCAAAGGTCATGGTATCTGCACTCCAGATAACCAGTCTGTTAATGACTCATCCCTTCATATTCCTACTGAGAATATAGATATTTTTCCATATATATATATATATATATAAAGTTTTTTTAATAATTAAAATAAAATACACTTAAACTTGCATACATGCAAAACATACATTTAAAAAAAATTCTTTTAACCCTATGGTTTTTGTTACTCAGTGTCACTCCCCTCGACTGGGGTCATTTGGGTTTGTTTCCCCGGAGAAGCTGGGGGCGGTCTGAGGCAGCTCGGAGGGCGGAGCTTATCAGATTCAGTTGGACCCTGCGGTGCCCCGGGCCTGATGGGAAACAGGGCCGCGTATCAGCGCTGAAGTGCCGTCACTCCACCGCGCGCGTCCCCCCCCCGAAACCTCACCTGCACTGTAACACTTAATATCAGCACAGCCCCCATGAGGACAGGGCCTTGACCTTTGACCCCAGTCCAACTGTACCCTTCGGGGCTCCTGTAAACTGGCACTTACAATAATTCATATTTAATATACAATTCCCCCCCCCCCAACAAAAAAATAAAATAAATAAAAACCAAGCACCACTTCAGTCTGGAGGCCAAATATCACATGATCATTTCCAAGACAGGCAGTGAAAAGAAAAAAAAAAAAAATGACGCACAAATGTAAATCAACAAACGGTTAAGCAAAACCCTCAGTAGCAGTCTTTGACCTGCGACCTCTGACCTCTGTACATTTCTTCCATTTTTGACAGTTTTTTTTTCCCATTTGTATTTTTATAGCATCTTCCTAAATCACGTAAGGGCCAGTGGGAGAGGGCCGGGGTCAGATGGGCAGCTCGTTTGCAGTATGGGATGAGCACCGTGAGTGTGATAAGCAATGAGCTTTATCCATCCTTATGGGCAGGCTCAGCTCTCTGCCCCTGCCCCCCTCCATAATACAAGAGATACAAAGCCACAGATTCTCTACAGCAACCAGATTGTCAGACCCTACTTCTTCACCTTGGGAGGACCCGATTGGTAACGAGATTCAGGCGCCATGTTACTTCATGAACATTCGCGAAGCGGTGGGCCCAAGAGTAGAACCTCCATGGCAACAAATTATTTTTTTTGGACACGCCCCTTCGTGAATATTCATAAGATGGCTCAAGCTTCAACTTCTGCAGCAGAGAGATTTAGCCATTACAGTTAAGAACCGAGAGCTGCTGGTCTGGTTAGTCTCAAGCAGTCGTTCCCAAACTTAGTCCTGGGGGTCCACTGTGTACGCTGGTGCTTTTGACCAATTAAGGTTGGAGAAAGCAAGTTTTACCATAATTACTTCCTTAAATTTTAAAACGTTGCACATTTGCCCAAATTCTATTTGTTCTATCATCAAACTCTTAATTTCTAAATTTAAAAAAAAAGTGTTTCAATGACCAGCTGACCGTACTTTCAGCAATGAAGTCCCTGCCAGATTCTAATCACCTCTATTAAAAACGGAGCCTCTTCCAAAAGGAATAATTTGTCATAGACCACATTACAGAAATTTGGAGCATTGCACGACCTGGCTGATTAAAAGTCCTGTGATGTGAACACTTATTCTTCATTCATTTCTGACATACCATGGCCTTATGTAGTAAATCATTCTTCAACAGACATGCTAAGTGTCGAATTAAGACCAACTACAGCTTGTCGCTGTTTGGAAGTTGTAATGACGGCTGGAACAAAAACCAGCACTGGAGCCCCGGGACCGAGCGGGAGAACCGCTGGCCCGAACACCCCGAAATGAAACTGCCCACTGGAGGCCGCGTCCGGCGACCTTGGCTTGGCTGCGGTGCCGTCCCAGCATGCCGCGGGGAACGCCATCAGCGAAAGAGGCGCCGCAAGGATCGGCCTCTCCTTCGCCAGATTTTCACCCCGCGCAATATGGGGCCGGAAACCCCTCCCCCCCCCCCCACAAACACAACAAGAACACCAAACCACTCGAGTGAAATCACATGTAGGGTACAATAATTTGCCATTTAAAAAAAAAAAATCATAACAAAATAACCACAAAATAAAGTGTCAATAGGCAAAATAGCAGGTGCACTTTTATAAACGCATACAACGCAACTCCTACGTCACAACTCGTAAACATACTAGCATACATACTATTTATGTACATACAGTAATGACGAGGGGGCCTTCTACAGTCCCTAGCCATTGTAGGGGTGACAGACCCATAATCCTTAGCTGCTGGGATCACACACATATACATATATGTATATATATGGGCAGAAATTAGAAGTGTATACACATTTCTGTACATTTCCATAGCGATTTCAGTACATCCCATTGGGATGTCGTACAGTGGAGGCTTTGGTAAGTCCAGCAGTAACCACGTTGACCCAGAAAATAGACACACAATATTTAATAATTAGACAATTTCCCCTTACATTTTTTTAAATCATAGTTTTCCTAATATGGCCATGAAGATGAAAAATGTCTCGATGATCGTTCATGATTGTTGATGAAGCATCTCCACCAGGCAGCAGCACAGGAAGCAGGGGGCAGTCAGGTGACCCAGGCGTGACCAATCGCGTTGCTTGGTGGAGGTATGACCTTGTGGGCTAGCTCCGTCCCTGCTCTGCCCTGGGGGCTCAGAACCACTGGCAGCTGGTTTCTGGTTCATGTCCCTGCATCTCCCAGAACCACCACCACCGCAGCTGTCCATTTGATTTTCTCCATGCTTTGTTCATTTGGGCCTTTCAGAAGATGGGAACACCCTTACCCACAACCCCCGACCCCCCTCCCCTCCCCTCCCCATTTTACACATTTCCAAATAACGTGATTGATATGTTCGTTTCTGTGGCCTCTTGACATCCTGCACATTCCAGCTGGGCCCGTGTGATCACGTAGCGGTACGCTTGTTCTATGGTGGAGGTGGTCACTAAGCCTTGGCACCGGGAAGGGTGTGTGCGTGTGTGTGTGAGTGTGAGTGTGTGTGTGTGTGTGTGTGTGTGTGTGTGTGCCCGAACGCGTGACCGTGTTTGAGTCTGAGAGCAGCGAGACGCGGGGCAGGTTTCGGGCGCTGGTTGGGGGGGGGGGGGGGTCGGGGGGGGGGTTCCGGGGCGGACTATACGCAGGCGGCCTCGGGGTATCCGCCCCCGCCGCCGGCCCCGCCCCCGCCCCCGCCGCCGTCGGCCGTGTGCTGGACGGTGTGCTCCTGCAGGGCGCCCAGGTCGCCGAAGCGCTCGCCGCACCAGACGCACTTGAACTGGGTCTCGCGGGCGTGCACGCTGCCGTGCTTGACCAGGTGCTCGCGCTGCTTGAAGCCCTTGTCGCAGCTGGCGCACTTGAAGGGCTTCTCGCCCGTGTGGACGCGGCGGTGCCGCTGGAAGTCCGACGAGTACTTGAAGCGCTTCTCGCAGTCGGGGCACTTGAGCGGCTTCTCGCGCGCCGGGTCGCACTGGTGCTGCACGAAGTCGGACGACGTCGGGAAGCGCCGGTCGCACAGCGAGCACTTGAGCGGCTTCTCGCCGCCGCCGCCCCCGCCCCCGCCGCCCCCCCCGCCGCCGCAGTGCGAGGCCCGGTGCCGCTGCAGCGTCGACGCCTTCTTGTAGCCCTTGCCGCACGCCTCGCACTTGTGCGGCCTCTCGGCGGCCGCCGCCGCCGCCGCCGCCTCGGCCGCCTCCCCGCACTTGTGCCGCAGCAGCTCGCCGGACTGGCCGAAGGTCTTCTGGCACGAGGCGCACTTGAAGAGGCTCTCCACGCCGTGGACGTGCTGGTGGTAGAGCAGGTGCGACGGCTGCAGGAAGCCCTTGTCGCAGAGCGCGCACTTGTAGGGCCGCTCGGCGGCGCCCTTGTGCGTCCGGCGGTGGCGCACCAGCGCGTACGGCTGCTTGAAGCTCATCTGGCACTCCTCGCAGCGGAAGGGCCGCTCCTCCGAGTGCGTGCGCTCGTGCTGCCGCAGGTCCGACGGCCGGCGGAAGCCCTTGCCGCAGGCGGCGCAGCGGAAGGGCCGCTCGGCCTGCGGCTGGCACTGGTGGTGCAGCAGCTCCGACGACTCCTTGAAGTGGAGCTCGCACAGGTTGCACTTGAAGAGGTGCTCGCCGGCGTGCGCGTACATGTGGCGCACCAGGTGCGAGCGGTGCTTGAAGCCCTTGTCGCAGGCGGCGCACCTGTAGGGCCGCTCGTCGCTGTGCGTGCGCCGGTGGTGCGCCAGGTGCGAGGACTGGCTGAAGCTCTTGTCGCACGAGTCGCACTTGTAGGGCCGCTCGCCCGTGTGCACGCGCTCGTGCCGCGAGAGCTCCGACAGGTGGCGGAAGCCCTTCTGGCACACCGAGCACTTGTAGGGCCGCTCGGCCGGCTGGGGCGCCTCGAAGCCCGCGGGCGCCGGCGAGCCCAGCGCCGCCGCCGCGCCCTCGGCCGAGGAGGACGGCTGCTGCGGGTTGGAGCCCGAGGAGGTGGGCGTGGTGTTGCCGGAGGAGCCCGGCCGGTAGGTCTTCTCGCAGATGGAGCACTTCATGGGGTTGCCGCTGCTGTGGGCGTTGTGGTGCTGGGCCAGCGAGGTGAGCAGCGAGAAGCCCATCTTGCAGACGCCGCAGACGAAGGGCTTCTGCTCCACCTGGGCGCACTGGTGCTCCAGCAGGTCGGTGGCCTGGTGGAACACCTTCAGGCACTGGGTGCACTGGAAGGAGCGGTCCTGGCTCACCACGCACTGGTGCTCGTGCGGGTTGGCCAGGTGCGAGATGTCGTGGCCGCAGGCGCCGCACTTGTGGCCGCCGTCGCCCCCTACCTGCAGGGAGGGCTGCTGCTGCTGCTGCTGCTGCTGCTGGTGCTGCTGCTGGAGGCCCGGGTCCTGCTGGAGCACGATGCCGTAGACGGCGCAGCCCAGCGCGTTCTCAACCCCCTGAGGGATGGTGTGCACCGCCGCGGGCGGGGCCACCGCGTGCTGCTGCCACGCCTCCGTCATCCTGCCGCGGACGTGGGGATTCGGCTTCCGGCGTGCGAGTTGGGGTGTGGCTCATCGAGCGAAGGGGGAGGGGGGGGGGTGGGGAGGCGGCGACGGGCGGACTCGGTCGGCAATTCCCCAGCCGATTCGCTAGGAGAGTGAGGGGGGCGTGGCCTGGAATACTCGTCAATCTTCCGTTTCCAGCGGCGACTACTCAGTCCGGACAATTAAAGGGACGGTAAAGACCGAGCTGACGTTAGACTGGAGGCTCTCTGCTGGCAGTGACCATCCATGGCCTGAATCCTCCCCGCACACAGAAGCCCTGCAAGAATAACAGAGATTCATTATTACACCGTTCCCCCTTTACCAACACCACGACAATGATGCGATTTCACATCCCTTAAAGTGGCTAAAGCACAGTTTTGGAGAATCAAGCCAAACCAAGCTAACCAAAACCGCAGGAGAGGAACTTCACAGGGACACTGCGACACTCATTTTAGATGCCAGTGGACAGTACGAAATCCAGTTTTAGATAAATAAATACTTCAGGGGCTGCCTTGGAACTCACTGCATGAATCTATCCCGTCAGGTTTAAGTATGAAACGGAAACTAATCAGATCAGATGAACTGCTGCAAATATAGCCAAGCTGTAGCGAATACATCCAAGCACACACCTGTCAACGTTGAATTGTTAGGAGCAAGGACGCACTTGCCCTCAAAACCATGAAAACGCAGTTCTTTGTGCCTACAGTTAAGTCATAAGAGATGGCTGCTACAGTGCTGTTAGCGCAGCTGGCCTACGTCTGCCTGCATAATTAGCAAAGCCTTCAGGTCGACCCCCGATGGCTCGCGTCCCCGGGGGAAATCAGCGTCCGCGTGGCGGGGCGGGGCGGGGGTTCCAGGGCAGAGCCCAGGACCATACAAAACCCCTGTGAGTGCTGCTCCAGGACCAGTTTTTCTCCCCCGGTCAAAGCCTAACCTGAAACGCTATGAGCCAACAGGCAAGACTGATCTCAGGTGCTTCATGAATACTGGCCCTGGACTTGGATCAGATGCTGCCACTGTGCTGTAAATAACCTGGATTTCTACAGTAAATATTCAGCTTTTTTTAAAAAAAAACTGAATAACGTAAGCTGTTCAAGTCCACCGTGATAAGCCCAGGTTTAACAGCAAAATAAAATGAGAAATAATCCCACCTGGCTTGGGCTCCACTACTGCAGGGCACGAACTCGGGATGCAAGCAGAGAGCAGCGGAACGACACAAAAGTTAGACGTTAGCCCACGGCAGCATCCGAACGCCTTCGACGTTAACTCTGCAATCAAATCTTTTCTTTGGGGGCGGTGGGGCGGCAGCAGCGCATCGTGACACAATGCATTTGAGCACTCGATGCACCCAGCACACAAAGCCAAATCTTAAGGGAGCCAGATCAAACACCCTTATAACCTAAAGTCTCTCTTTCAGCAAAGACCAATGTTTCTGGTGTATCTCCTGAGAGGGTCAGTAAAAAGGATTCCCCCCTTTCAAATGTACTGCAAGTAAAGTCCAATTAAAGGCTTGTGAAAAAGAATACCACAAAGGGCACTTAACAACAATCATTTTATTGGCGATTTCAACCCCTTGCCCTGACCACAATGAAAGGGTCGCATCAGTCGCCCTGTTCCTTTTGGCCGACCGGAGGAAGTGAAATATCTCGGTTTCGTTTTGATTGAGTTCCCCAGATGAACCCCTGGTGGATTCCAGGCTTCAAAGGGAAGAGAGAGTGGGGTGAACCTCTCACCAAACGGCACCAAGGCGCCCAGAGCGAACAGAAACTCAGGAAACCGCCATGCACAGGGCACTGCTGCATGCAACAACGAGGGTCAGCTAGAAAGCTACATCTTTCTGTAGCCTCCTCCTCCTACAGCACCTGATCATACAGACTGTAATATTTCAACATAGAGATATCTCTAGCTATTCAGTACTCCATACCTTTCCCCTTTAGCCTTACATTGTACAAGCACAGTAGTGGAAAAGCCAGCTATGACACCAGAAGGATGAGATGACCCGGGGCATCACTACAAATCCATACAAAGCAGGGCAATGTAGAATCAGCTCTCCAGAGTGAAAAGCATATAATAAGCCCATCTGGTATGAAAACATGTACTCATAAGAACAACCCAAAACTAAACAAATCGGTGTAGAAAAACATGCAATGAAAGTGCATTCAAATAAGTTATGTGGAGCATTGCAAAAAAATAAACACTTGAAATAGCTTTTTTAAATTCCAGTTTCAAATCCGTTCACTTAGTGAAAGGCTATGGGGGTGATGCCTCACATATTTTCATATTTTTTTAAATAGGTAACTTTCTATGTAACGTAGCACACTGGCTGGACGACAATTGAGCCAAGTCGACTTTCTGAAAGCGTCGCCGAATCTCTTGAATATTGGGAGATGCCTTAAAAGCTGGACACAAATACAGCTAGAGCTGAATAGCTACATTTTGGCTAGTTTCCGGTGGCCTAAAATGGCTTACGCACCGGCTAGCCAAACGCTGGTTAGGAAAGCATAAACAAGGGACGGAATAAGTTACAGGTCTATTACAGAAATTGTATCTACAAAATGACGATATACATACAGCCAATTAAAGAAAAAATATTTCAACTGGGTCGCGAAATAATAAAACAACAATAGCTATGTAGCTAGCCATTTTATCGGTTAGCCACGATTAGCCACCCTTATTGTGTGTGTGGGCAGGGGGCAAATTCTCTCTTAGGGAAACAAACCACGCAGCATTTCAAATACAGGTTTAATTTATTATGAATCAGTGCAAAAATATTTCAAAGACCTGCAAACAGATCAATGCATTCTACGACATTAGCTTGCTGGCTGGTAAGCAGCTGGACACTAGCTACAGATTGCTACACAATTGCATCCTACAGTAAAATATCATCCTACACGTCACATATTCTTGCTAGTGAGCATTAGCCAGGTAATCACTGCAGATAGACGCTGCACAAATAGTCAAATAAATGCCCCCTTTATCGGAGATGCAGTATATAATACTCACCTTGTGCGCCTGCCGCAGCCAATCAACCTTGTTTTCGGTGATAAATTATATCGCACTCCTGTGCTACTGCGGGCAGGATGGAGGGCCCCGGCGGTCTCCTGCTCTACGGACTGCGGCCAGCTTAGGCCGCTTTCTGCGCTGCTCTCTCTTCCAGCTGGTGAGCTGTAGTGGTCTGGAAAGGGCAGCTTTGTTTGCTGCGCGAAATGGATATACAGTCGTTTTTCAATGTCCAGTGGACGATGGATCCATACGACACTTTCGGTTTAACCTGGAATCCTATGACTATCACCCTGCTTTTTTCCAGGTGCAGGGTCTTCACTTCACTTCATTACAAGTATTCACAGCTCAAACAGAGCAAAGAAACACAGGAACCTGAATAGGAAATAACTACGGTCCACAGAAACACACACCGGAAACGTGCACACATTACACCCGCGAGGGTCACGGTGCAGTTTACCAACTGTCATTACACCTTGCACAACTTAGTTTCATTTTAGCCCCCCCTTGTAACATATGTGGATTCCGTCCAAAAATACGCGAGAATACTTCTTTTTTTATTTTATTTGGGATCGAGCAATTTTTTTAAAAAGTACTGTAATAGCCTGTCTTATTAAGTGCTTAAACTACCATGTTTATAAGATCCTATATATTAAACAGCACAAAGTGGACTGTATATGTGACAATGTTTTTTCATATCCTTCTTATGATTAAGATTCATACAAACTATTGGGTCATTCAAGGTACATGTCTCCTCTACAGGATTGCAAAGCCGGTATTGTGAGGAAGTTCTGGACATAACCTATTGTTTAATTGCAAACGCTGTATACATTGCACGCCACAGTGTTACTCGTTGGATGTTCCAATCTTACTCATTGGATGTTACAAGGATGTAATCCCTCAATATAAATTATACTATTATATAGGGCTATGCAAAGTACAGTTTAGGTACAGTGTAGAAATTCGGTCGCATTTCTCTTATCAAGGCTAACAACAAAACGTCAAAACTACAGTGGATAATTCCTCGCTATTACACAATTAACAACAATTCACTACCACCGCGAGGTTTTATGATGGAGCTAAAAAGAGCATAAACCTACCGAGCGCTCGCCAATCCACGTGACAGAGTGGAACTATTTCGCGCTGGTGTATGTTTGCCAGGGGAAGTATTTCCAGAACGTTTCTGTCGGAAATAGCAAACGGTAGCTCTTGATTTTCAAAGAAGTTATTTTCATGGCTTTATGATCGAGTAATTCGTTGTGGCATGTTAGTCAGCTACAGCAGCAGCTCCGAAGAAGACGAGGAAAACGAAGGCAAGGATAAAAGGAAGCATAAACGTTGTAAAAACGATGACTCCCCACCGACTAGCAAAAAGCTCAGATGTGCCACAGCAACACAGTAAGGCAACTATGCTTCATATAACTACGAGTGTAGTTTCGATTGCTTAGTACTTAAATATGTAATTTCCCACCATTTTGTCATGCTGTCGGACTGTCTAGTCGTAATGTTGCTAGATTGCATTAAATGTAAACAATCATGTTCTAGCACGGCTTTAGAAACAACGCTGTTCCTGGAAGGGATTACGTATGCATATTCCTTTCCTCTCGATGTCTGAGGTGTTCAGCGCATAGACTGTTAGAAAATAGATTCAGGGCAAATCACACAAGTTATGCAGCAGCTCGTCGCAAAAAGTCATGCAATGTTTTGGCATCACCCGGATGAGGGCTGCTGCCCTCTTCTGGTTAAATGGTGTTAAAGCTGTTCCCTCGATGTTTTGAGCTGTAACTGCAGGTGGTTCATCAAGTAAGTTAGTGGTGTTCGGGTGTAATGAAATTGGGATAAGACAATCGTAATGTCATCTTGCTCAACAGTGACCTCGGAAGTGAGTATCGGCCAAGCGCTGCTGGCGTTCTATTTACGTTAACAAAATACTTTATGATTGTGGGAGCTCCTGTAGAGTTGTGTGGTGACCTCATAACTGTCCAGTCCTTTCTTTTTCGCCGGTGGTGTTCATTTCCTTTGCTTTCTCCCCACAGGGATGGCTGCACCCAAATGGCCGCGTTCCACCCTACCCAGGCAAAGCCCCGCCTGCCGTTGCCAGGTTGCCTACTCGAAATGTTCAGCGAACCCGAGGATCCGTCAACCGAGGACAGTTCGCTGCATGGCGGGAGAGTGCGATCTTTCCAACACGAGAGGGGCAACTGGGCTACATATGTGTACCTTCCGTGTAAGTCCACCTGCAATATTAATAAATATGTACCTGTCTCGTAAAAATGCCTGCATACGCGTACCTGTTTCGCAAGTAAACGTAGCGGATGTAGCTCGACTAGTTCGCTAGCGAAGCACATTAAAGGTGCGGTGCAGGTTACCGTGACAACACTCTTTGGCGACTCTACCCTCAAATTCAAAACTCTTTAACTCGTTAAGTACGTTTACCTGTGGCATACATAAACCTTCTTATCAAGAGTAATTGGCTGTGTGATCGACCTGGGATGCCCAAGAAAGACTTGCATCTGCCCCTTGCCCTGCAGACGCTCCTGATGAGGGGTTCCTGGACCTGGTGGGGGAGATGATGCAGGTGGTGTCGGCCCGTGGCCTCTCTCTGACCTGGGCGGAGGAGTTCCACGTCAGCCTGTCTCAGACGGTGGTCCTGCGGCACCATTGGATCCAGCCCTTCGTGCTGTCCCTTCGTAAGGGGCTGGCCTCCTACCCACGGTGAGGGCCACCTGATTTTGGGAGAGAGGAGCTGGTATCAGTGTGTCTGTGATACTGGGAGAGAGGAGCTGGTATCAGTGTGTCTGTAGTACTGGGAGAGGGGAGCTGGTATCAGTGTGTCTGTAGTACTGGGAGAGGAGCTGGTGTCAGTGTGTCTGTGATACTGGGAGAGGGAAGCTTGTAGCAGTGTGTCTGTGATACTGGGGGAGAGGACCTGGTATCAGTGTGTCTGTGATACTGGGAGAGGAGCTGGTGTCAGTGTGTCTGTGATACTGGGAGAGAGGAGCTGGTATCAGTGTGTCTGTGATACTGGGAGAGAGGAGCCGGTATCAGTGTGTCTGTAGTACTGGGAGAGGAGCTGGTATCAGTGTGTCTGTGATACTGGGAGAGAGGAGCTGGTATCAGTGTGTCTGTGATGCTGGGAGAGAGGAGTTGATTTCAGTGTGTCTGATACTGGGAGAGAGGAGTTGATTTTGGTGTGTCTGTGATACTGGGAGAGAGGAGTTGATTTCGGTGTGTCTGTGATACTGGGAGAGAGGAGTTGATTTCAGTGTGTCTGATGCTGGGAGAGAGGAGTTGATCTCAGTGTGTGTCTTTTCTATTTTTTTTAGGATGGTGTGTTTGGCTGAAAAGATGAAGGTATACACCAATGAGCAGAAGACCAGGTAGCGTTCACTTCCTTGTGTTCACACTACAGAACTCCCATAAATTGCACAACCCATTTTCAAGTGCAGGCGGTTAACCGCATTCGCTCATTTTTGATGCCCTGTGGTTTTGATGTGCAGTGCATGATGGGACTGGGCCGGCATAACTGTGTACTTCCTGCTGCAGGACCTTTCTGGGTGTGGAAGTCACCACTGGGCACGCTCAGCTGTTGGAGGTTGTGAGGGCCGTGGACCAGACCATGGAGGAGTTCAGTCTGAGCACCTTCTACAAGGTCAGAACTGCTCACAGGTTCACCGTAGATAATACCAAGCTGGTAAGACTGCAAGTGAATGAAATTCATTATGAGAGGGCAGGAACACTTGACACAGTGTTAACTGTACTAATTCATATTGCTATGAAACTGAGGGAACTTAAGTTAAAAAGAAATTATTAACAATGCCTGATGTTTAGATTTTTCTGCTATGAAAAAATGAAGAGAAAGTGAAAAGTTGTAATACCGGTGTTTCGGCCCTTTGCGTGACAGGAGACCCTGACTTACGCCAGCCCCTCTTTCCCCTCCCCCGCAGAACCCCTCCTTCCACGTCAGCCTGGCCTGGTCCGTGGGCGACTGCGCAGACCAGCTGCGCAGCCAATGTCTGCAGGAGCTGCAGGTATGACCTCTGACCCACGCACCTGACGCGCTGGCTTTTCTCCCCGCCCGTCTGGTCTCCTTTCATCTCTCTCCCACTGTCTGTCTGTTCCCTGCAGCTTCTCTCCTTCGTTATGTCTGTCCATTTGTCCAACCCTGGTTGTCTAGCTGAGTCCTCTCTCTCTCTCTCTCTCTCTCCCCTTCCCTCCCTCCCTCCCTCCCTCCCATCAAGCTTGTGCCATAACTCTGAAGATCAACCACATTTCGCTCTGCTCAGCTTCACCTGAGCTATTTTATCTCAACGTATATCAATAACACATTTGCTCTCTTCCTCTTCCTGTTTCTCTAGGCCACTCTGGACTCCCACGAGGAGGGGTCCTTCCTGCTGAGACTGGCCTGTGAGGAGCTCCGCTGCAAATCCGGGAACAAAGTCTTCACCTTCCCCCTGCACTGACCTCTGCCCTCTGCTCTTTGACCCCTGACCCCAACGAGCGAGGCTCCGTCAGTCTCCCAGTGGGGGGGCGGCTCTCCAGATCAGCTATTCACAGATGCAAACCCGCCCTCGCGTTCTGTCACAGAGAGAGAAGAGATTCTATTGGTCCGTAACGCTCGTCAGTCACCGACGGCATGCGGTAGCCACGCCCATTTCAGGATTCGCAAAGCCAGGGGAAAAAAGGTTGGGCGCTTGCCGCACTGCACCCTCATAATGGACATATTACATTGTTCAGGCCAGTCCCCAGCACTTTTTCCCACTAGCACATTTGCACACATTTTAAATTTGTTTGCAAAAAAATAAACTATTTTAAACTTTTCTACAAATTGCTTGTGTCTGAAACTTCTGTCCTAGTTCTAGGTGAAGAGGTGGTTTTTTGTGATCCCAGGTAAATTAATTTGAATAGAAACACAGCTGGTGAAAATGTATTAATTTATTAAATGGCATCAGTCTTAATGCGAGCAGGCAGTTCATTACAGCACAATGATTATGGGTAAAATTAGATTTTGCAACAGAAGAACACAGTATGTTATTAAAAATTAAGTTTGGTTAACCTGTACTTTCAAAAAGTAATGAAAATTGCTGACACTTCACATGCCTAAAAACATAAAATACTTATGCAGTTATAACAACTGAAGTTGTTACTTGTAAATCATAAATGGAAAAACAAAAATAATTGTAGTATAAATACCCCGGGCACACAAAATGTGTATGATTTAAGGATTGTGTGGGTTGTGTCAGCAAGGAACAAAATAAATTGTGATGCACTTTTAACAAACCTCTGATTTATTGCACATAAGAAGCTTGAGGTTGTAAATAAGCGAGAGCATTTCCTTGCTAACGTTTTAATTTGCAAACACTCCACAAACAATATGGTTTCACAACAGTAACTTTGTTTCATTGCACCGATTCACGTTTTTTAAAACGCTGATTACGTTCCACACCGGACAGAGCTGGATTTGGTTTCACACCTGAGGCTCGGGCACTGAGCTGATTACCAGGTACGGGGGGAGTAAAAACAGCCAAGGCACAGAGGAGGGGTAACCATGGAAACAGAATTATTTACCCACAATTCCCCCACTGCCAGGAGGAGTTGGTCGAAATGGTGGAATACAGGACACAACCAGGGGGGAAAACTAACCGAACGATGACGAAATCTGGATAAGGAGCTGGGGAGGCTGTGGTACGGACACCGGAAGAGTTGTGGCAGCTTGGGTACAGATATACAGGAAATATGTAACCACTGGTCCGGAGGTTGCTATGCAACACAGTACAGCATGTTCCACGCGTCCACCATCAGAGGGCAGACCAGAGTTTGCAGGAACAAGATACCACGGTATAATCTCAGGGTTGATGTTGGTGATTTATTTTTGGCAGAAGGTGTCAGACCCAATTGGAAGTCTGCCTGTGCTCATAAGGCGCTCCGATTGGTTTGTCAGGGCAAGTGGTTAAGAGGGTGACACGTGGTTCCGCAATGGAGCTGGTGTCAGCACTGGAGGCTGCTGGGAGTTCGTGGTTGATTTGGAGGATCCTATTTGTACGCAGCAGAGACTCAGGGCACCCCGCCTCTAAAGAGGTATTTATTTGCGCGATAAAAATAAACAAGGCAGACTGAAGCTTCACAAACCCCAACGTGGGTGGAGCTGTCACATGCTATCAAGGACTCTGAACCACTCATTTTATTTGAGGGACGTGAGGTCACTTGATTGCTTCATTTGAGTCGGTGATTGACAGCGTATGCTGCTCCTTCATAACAGCAGAACTGAAGTAGTAAACATGATTACATTAATCTGGTGAACATCACCGCCTCTGTATCAGCACAGTCCCTTTGACTGGACCAAAGTAAGGCTTCAACATTTGTTTTGTTCAATAAAAGATATATTTATCTGTGTGAGTTTCTGCTGGACAAACACAGTTCTGCCCCTAAACAGAACAGTGACACAGCCGCAGTTCATGTCAGAGGTCATCGAGGGGTTAGCCAAGGTTAACACTGCCCCCTGAGTGAACAATCAATGTACCAGCCTTAACAGAAAGGCATTCTGGGATACTCAAGACACACTGGACAAAGGTGAAAACATAAATGATAAATCAATGATAAAATTTAAAATTAATATTAAAAAGCTGGACGACATAAAATTACAAAAGGCAAGCCATCAAAACAACTGGACTACACATCAGAAAACTGGCATAAAAATCTGTTGGCGTGAGCGAGTTTCGTATAAAGCACACCATAGGGACGCACTGGAAACTACATATCCCACTGTCCTCCCTCCCTTGTTGGTTACAAACTGGCAGAGGTTCATCATGCACAAGAGATAAAAACAGTCAAAAACAGCAGGGGAAAAAAGTGTGGCACTTTCATTCGCAGAATATACTGGAGTTGTATAATAACATTTGCATGTAATACATCATGTGCCAGGTTTGCAGACACAGATTAAGCCCAGGCCTAGACTCAATTCCATTCTGAATGGCGATTCTCTATACAAAACTCTAGTCTAGTCCAGGACTAAGCTTCATCTGTATCCATGAAACCGGCCCCATAACTGAATATCCTATTAAATCTTTTTTTTTGTTCAACATAAAAGAAACATAGAAACGATTGAAATACACAGTAAGCTATAAAATGCTTATAAAATCTCTGACCTGCGCAGACTGCAGGATAGATCAGTAACTCTGAGCTGGATAAATGTTTAGACGCAGTTCTGTCATACATAGAGCCCGTAGAAATACCCGACTACGTGATTTGAGTCATGTGACTGGATTTCCACCCTCATCCTCAAGGCCTCGCTGTTGGCACTCTAACCCGGGCAAACGGCACAAGTGTGTGGCAATAAATAATGAATTAGGGAAAAGCATTTTCTGTTAAAGGGATGCACCACTCAGGAAACAAATAGGATTAAAGTGCAACAATGTTTGCTTTTCAAAAACAGTTTGCCGTGAGAAAAAGCCCAAAAGGCAACGATAGACCAGCATTTCAAATCTAAAAATCATCAAGAGCAAAAGTTTGAACAATATGAGGGGGCATCCTCTGTCAAAAAATAAATAAAATGACTGCTTAAAGAGCAAGCATAACCTTATTAATAATTTCACAGAGGCATATATCAGCACTAATATTTCCTTGGCGCGATGGCACTAAAATCAAACCATATTTCAAAAACACAATCCTTTTAATTAATTTTGAAATAACGTCAAAAAGCCAGTATTGTCTTGTTTGCAAAACACAAATGCACAACACCCAATCATATTCTCTTGGTTATAGGTCTGGAATTATTTTACAACTAGAACAACACTGGCCAATAAAACTGAATGGGACATTCAACGGCGAGTCTCCAGTTTAGCAGCTGTTCAACATGCCAACTACTTTAACTAAAAAAAGACACATAAAACGTTGTTTATCCGTGTTCCTCTAAGATATTTGAAAATGCTCAATTTAAGTTTGCCAACCTAAATTCTTGAACACAGGTCCACCAGAGAAAAAAATAACATAAAATCTCAGTCAGTTTAAAACACACTAACTGTAGCAAAGCGTCTTCCCATGCTAATTTTCCCGGCAGTGATGAAGTTACATCGTTATAATTTGCACGCGGACGTATTCTGAACGGATTACCCGTTATTGGATTTTTAAAAATCTAATGAATAAATTACGTTAAATTCAAAAACTTTTAACTGAGTTGCCGAAAAATTCAGGGATTATCAAGACGCCGTGTACTTAAAAGGAGAACATGAATCTTTCTCCCATCTTATGAATTTCTCAAACCAATTTGGATGAATTTTGCGACAATTCCGAAAATAATTTCAATGTCGAACGCAAATGTCAATGTGGTATTTCTCGCCAGCGAAGCGTCTCTTCGTAGGAAGCACACATTCACACATCATACAGTGATGACGTGTCAGCATGCGTTTACTTTGGTTTCAGACTACGCAGGCCTACTTGAAAGCCTCGCTTGCGGTAATTGCGATTAATGTGGGAGGTGACTGATGCACCGTAATGGTCCGACTGTTTAACCAGAGACTATAGTGACCTAGTGCTGCGCCGAGGGAGTCAGTAAAAATCAGGAATTTCTAAGGGCCCTAGTTATACATCACTGTACTACACAGACAACCATTCACACTGAATGCAGAGGCCTGGAGATGGAGCACCGTCACCTGAAGGACATGGACCTTCTAAACTGAGCAACCACACAGGTTCTTTCTCTCTCTCTTAGCATATGTAACCTCCTGCATCGCCAGCTTCCTTTCATCAATAATTAAAATACATTCATATTTAATTTCCTACAATCGTTTCATTCCTCTCTTGATTAAAAAAAACGCGTGCTCAGGCCGTCCCGTAGGGAGGGGGAAGGGGCGTGTCACATGACATCAATCCGAGGTCCTGTTTAATACACCAGTTACCCTGGGTTGGCTCAGCAGGTGGAGGTCACCTCCCCCCCCCCCCCCCCCCCCCCCGCCCCCGCTGTTGCGATTGGCGGAGGCTGAGGGAGGGGAGGCGGGGTTAACCTGGCGGGCGTGTCAGGGGGCGAACAGCACGGCCTTGATGTAGGCGATGGTGGTGTAGTTGAGCAGCATGGCCACGTGCTCGCTCCCCGGCAGCGCCTGCAGGCGGACCGGCTGCGTCTGGCGGCCCACCCAGCGCTGGCAGGCCAAGGCGCTCCGCAGGTTCACCGTCCCGTCGCCGTCGCCGTAGTCCACGGCGGGCTCCACGTCGGGGAAGCCGGCGCCGTAGTGGAAGGCCTCGGGCGTGGGCACGCCCGTCCCGTACAGGCAGTGCACGGGGACGCCGGGCGGCTCCAGGACGTTGACCAGCGACTCCGTGTCGTGGCGCATGGCCCAGCCCTCCTCGAAGGCGATGTCGGAGAAGAAGCGCTGGTAGTCGCCCAGCGTGTAGTTCTCGTTGGGCGTGAACACCAGCACCTTGTCGGCGGGCCAGACGCTGCCGTAGGGGAGGAGCCAGGGGGTGGAGACCGCCGTGCGCTGCTGGGTGCGGATCTTCAGCGAGCTGATCAGCGGGATGCGGTTGTTATCGCCTGCAGGGGGAGGGGCATAGTGAGGGGGAGGGGTTAGAGGAGGGGCATAGTGAGAGGGAGGGGTTAGAGGAGGGGCATAGTGAGGGGGAGTGGTTAGAGGAGGGGCATAGTGAGAGGGAGGGGTTAGAGGAAGGGCAAAAAACCAGACAGCTTTCAACTCAAGCATATCAACGCAGCCAGGGCTACACGCATCCTATTAATGACAGTCAGACACACACACATGCAAAAGCTCTCTCAGGCCAGCCCTCATTCACACGTGAACATTTCCTGAAGTTTAGAAAGATCAGATATTTCAAAAAATTCGAACTGGCTCGCATTATCTCTGACACGGCACACACGCACACACACACACACACACACACACGCAGTCACAAAGCACGCTCGAGCACTCGCGCGCACGCACGCACACACACACTCGCACGTTACCGGAGGCCATGACGCGCAGGGTCTTGGCCACGCCCCCCCAGGGGGCCCCCAGGGAGACGAAGCTCCTGATGTAGCGGTCCTTCCAGGCCTGGGGCTGCTGGCTGAGGAAGTAGAGGGCGTACATGTTCCCCATGCTGTGGGCGATGAGCACCACGGGCCCGCCCGCCTTGTGCGCCATCTCCTCGATCATCTGCTGCAGGGCCAGGAAGTACGGCTTGTTCTCATCTGCAACGGCAGCCGCAGAAACCCCCACAGGGCCCCCTGTGACGGCGCTATGACCAGCGGTGTAGCGGGGCCTGGCCTGCAGCGCACACGCTACACCGCAAGCATTTACCCAGAGCGACTCACACAACTTTGACATTGCATC
This sequence comes from Anguilla pacifica, assembly GCA_039654925.1. Taxonomy (NCBI): domain Eukaryota; kingdom Metazoa; phylum Chordata; class Actinopteri; order Anguilliformes; family Anguillidae; genus Anguilla; species Anguilla pacifica. The sequence continues at coordinate 16,768,700 of CM077299.1, forward strand.
AATTTACACAGCTGGATCTCATACTGAAGCAACCAGAGACTGTAAAAAATATGGACAAAGCTACTGTGACGTCACCCATTGACTCTCCGTGGGTCTCTAAAACACGTTTTGAAGCTCAATGGCGGGCGCGGCCATTTTGTCGATTTGGAGCCAAAACCATAGAGTTAAGCGGTCTTGTGATTTTTACAATTTGATTGACAGTCCGGTGCGGAAAAGCCCATCAACCTGAACGAACGATTGCAGAACGAACTTGAGGCTAGCTGACTGTCTGCCGTTATGTTTTACAATATATTATCTGATGTTTACGGAGTTTAATTTCTATCCGTGACTGTACTGTGTCGTGTAATCACGTTATATGTATGACATTAAAAATACAATTAGGCTATGTTCAGTTATCTTCAATTTATGTTTCTCAGCAAAACGAATATGCTTAGCTAGCATATCAGTTTGCCAGTGAGCTAGGTAGGCTATCCGTGGTTAGCTCACGCATTAGCAATATGAACCACAGGGGAAGAACATCGACTACACTAATGGTCAATCAATCAGAGATGTGTAGGCTACTGGTGATTTGACTAGCCTAATTTTCGTATAACTGTCTGGTAGACCTGCTGTTAACCGAGCAAGTTATCGTCGTAGGTTTTCGCCACAGTCAGTTAATGAGCCAGTAACTGCTACTAGCTACTCCATCGCCGTTTGTGGTGTTCACTTGCTGGGTGACGCTAGCTGACCGATCGTTCGCAAATCACTTTCTACCGAATAAAAATTAACACTGTCAGCGGTGATTAACAAATCTACCAAGTATTTTAATAACTGATCTGCAGGCGTGTAAATATGACAACGCACTTTGTACAGCAAGTTTTCCACCTGGTGCATGAAGACAAAAAAATGTAGCCTACATTGAATTTCTAATTATTATTAGGCTATTATTTTTTTCTTGTAAATCATCAAAACCAATGGTGAAAAGCCAATATACGCAAGGAGCCCCCAGGACCGATTCTGAGAACCACTGTCTTAAATGCCTAGCTTGTCGGTCTGCTATATTAAATGCTAAAAACATGTTCCTTTCTAAATGCCAAGATGGTTAATTTCGTTAAATTCTGTGTGTGTGGTTTCATCGTGTGTTGTATGTTATTCAGCAAATGAACCTTGAGACTCTTAATTTGCTTCGTGAAACTGAAAAAGTGTTTATCCCAAAATCGGGATTATAGTAGCTTTGTCACATGCGTGAAGCATGGCCCAGGTAGACACTTACGGAATGTACACGACTGACAAGCCGTCAAACACGTCTGACAGATTGAATGTTTGCCGGTTAAGGTTAGCTAGCTAGTCAAATGGCTTGGTAGCCGAAGTTGCGAACTGTTTTAGCATAGGCTACTGCTGGACTACCAAATATAGCAAGCTGATTACGCTTTCTGCCAACTAATTATTTGGTTAAGTAGGCTACCGAAAAACTTAAGAGGAGGATTATTTTATGGTCGTCTAGTGCAGCAGTAAATAGCACACGCCATAATGAAATCACCACGAAATGGGATGCCTGCATTTTCAGACTTGGCACAGGCGGACCGTGGCTGGAGCTGCAATGTCAAGGCCAAGAGGCGCCACCGCCCACCCCAGTGACCATAGACCGTAGCCCCTCCTGTAGCTAAGTCCTCCGCAGTAATCCGGAAGTGACGCAAGCTGTACCTCATTGGTCCAGAACAAATATTGGCACTGTGCCCAAATGACGCAATAAATCATAAAATCGACCCATGGACAGGCATAAGACGAATAAAATACACCTATTATGACTATTTGTTCTTGTGAGAAAAAATTATTGACTTTGTATTTTGATCGCATTTGTACCGTAGACTTACATGGAAACCGGATATGAAAACACCTATACTGGAGCCATCTGTAGTGGCGCTAGTGAGCAACCAGGAACTACAACACCAGGAAATGAGCTTCAAAAACTAAGTCTGGTTTTGGCCGCTTGGAAGCAACGCAGGTTTGCTCAAGTGCCCTACCCAGGAATCGAACCTGTGACCTTTAGGTTACGAGACCAACTCCTTACCCATTATACTACAGCACAGTGTGGTCCGGATCAAAAGTATGGCTTGGTCTGTATAAACACAGAGGGGTGTAGGAGCAGTGTGGTCTGTATCTTTCATAGAGGAGTCTGGTCCGTATTAACAGTGTAGTTTGGTCTGTATCTGCATAAAGAGGTGTGGTCCATATTAATATAGAGGGGTGTGGTCTGTGTGAATATAGAGGAGTGTGGTCTGTATTTAAAGGGTGTATGAACGGGTGAAGTTTTATTTAGCAGAGAGGTAGGAAGCATCACCAGTCGACAGAGACGCCATTCCAGTTCCATGTCCTGCGAGTGTCTAAGTGTGCGAGACTGTGTGCGTGTGTGTGTGCGTGTGTGTGTGTGTCTGTGCGTGTGTGTATGTGCGTGTGTGTGTGTGGCACTCACTCGGAGCCTTGCGCCAGTCGTAAGGAGCTCCCCGTAAGTCGTCGTCTCGAGTGTACCCCCAATCTGCCAGCGCCTGCGCTATGGTGAAGAAGTACATCCCTGCAATACACACACATCTTAGACACTCTCACACACTCACACACTCTCACACTCACTCACACACACACACACATCTTAGACACTCTCTCACACTCACTCACTCACACACACATCTTAGACACTCTCTTACTCTCTCAATCTCACACACACACATCTTAGACACTCTCTCACTCTCTCACACTCACACACACACACATCTTAGACACTCTCTCACTCTCTCACACTCACACACACACATCTTAGACACTCTCTCACTCTCTCACACTCACACACACACATCTTAGACACTCTCTCACTCTCTCACACTCACACACACACACCTTAGACACTCTCTCACACTCACTCACACACACACACACATCTTAGACACTCTCTCACACTCACTCACACACACACACACACACATCTTAGACACTCTCTTACACTCACACACTCACACACACACACATCTTAGACACTCTCTCACACTCACTCACACACACACACACATCTTAGACACTCTCTTACACTCACACACACACACATCTTAGACACTCTCTCACACTCACTCACACACACACACACACACATCTTAGACACTCTCTCACACTCACTCACACACACACACACACACATCTTAGACACTCTCTTACACTCACACACTCACACACACACACATCTTAGACACTCTCTCACACTCACTCACACACACACACACACATCTTAGACACTCTCTTACACTCACACACACACACATCTTAGACACTCTCTCACTCACACACACACACACACACACACACAGACTTGCACATACAGAACTCGACACTTGAACACGTACAGGGTACCGACGGCCCACTCACCGACGCTGTGCTTCGACGGGTCCAGGTACTCCAAGGGGTATGTCTTCCCAAACCCCGGAACCCTCACACTCACCCCTGGGGGCGCCTCTGTCCTCCTCTTCCTCCAATTATAGATCAGCCTGCAAGACAAGGCCACGAGTCTCTAAAACACACTTACACATACACACCCACACACACAAACGTACGTGTGCACACCCGCACCCCCCGAAAACCCAAACCACAAACACATGAGAGCCATGTGGTTTTTTTTTTTTTGGTTTTTTTTTTGGCTTTCACCGTCTCTTGGAGTCATTAGACCGCGAGAAATTCATTTAACCGTGTTTTTCTGCCGTTCTGTCTGCCCCAGCACGCAAAAACGAGGATCTGAAAAAAAAGCTCAGAAAATCAATAAACGTTTAGGCGGGCCATCTCTCAGTGATGCGTGCGCCTAGTCCAGGGAATTATTCATCCTAATTAAATTGAGCACTCAAGACATCGTGGGGCTAACTGAATGTCCACTTCATACTTGGACGGTTCCACACGCTCATTTGGGGTCCGCTCTCAGAAGAGGGAAGCAGAAGTGTTCGTTCCCCCGCGGCATGCTGGGACAGCTTTATGCATGGCTTCCTAACCGGTCATTTTTAACCCCTAATTCTCAGTGTCTGCTAATAGTGTTCTATAGTGACCAGCCATCTGACCATGAGATGGTGATGGTCTGGACGTGTGTGTGTGTGTGTGTGAGAGAGAGAGAGAGAGAGAGAGAGATAAAGAGAGAAAGACAGTGAGTGGAGGAAGGGGATTGAAATGGGCCTTGTTAGTGGGTCCCTCTACCTGACTGGGGTACTGGAAAATAAATCCTGCAGGATTTTAGCCAAAACCTTTTAACTCTGAATCAGAAAAAAATTACAGAAGACACCTTGAGAGCAAGGTAAATGTTTCAGAAAAAAACATGAACATTTCAAATTCATTTTGGAAAATGTTTAGGGAAAGATGAAAATGTTAACAAAGTTCCTATAATTTAAATCGGAAATGATTACCATCTCATGTCTGCACAACATCAACAAACCAAAACACAGACCTCCTTCACAGACCATAAGTCATTCTTAGGTCCCTGCTCTAGGTCTAATTTCAAACACACACGCAAGCAAATCTCAAATTCAATTCCGCACACACGCGGACACACACGGTTTCGAAAGTTATTTAGCACACAAACACATGCAGAGGGCATATGCTGTCTCTGTGGACCCCCTTATTATTAAATTGTAGACCAAAGCCATCTGCAGGCCTTTTGAAACCCCCCACTGGGTACTCAGTTCCACTATTCCCCCATGACACCCCAGCAGGGGTGTCCCACATGGTTTCAGATCCCAGTCCCTCAAACTCAGTTTCAGTCCCAATTCCTTAACCCAGGGGAACAAGGAAGTGGTAGTGAGGTGGGCAGAGAAGAGTACTGCTCTCACTGTGACTGTACACGCACCTTTTTTACCTGTGCCATCTGCTCAGAAGCAATAGGTAATTTAATTAACTATATTTTAAAAGTTAACTTCTAAGTTTTACAGAGCTATTAATAAAAAGCCACTAAAACACATATTTTTTAATTACATTACATTACATTACATTTATTTCGCAGACGCTTTTATCCAAAGCGACGTACAAAAAAGTGCATATCATGGTCGTAGGCAACTGCTGAACACAGGTTCAGAAAGGTATAATACTTATTTTGTACAGCTATTTCTAGCTAAGAACACAGTTCACACAGTGAACACTATTCTAACCTAACCTCTGCAAAGCCAACTAGGCAGAAGTATAAGCTACAGTATTAGGACAAAGACAAATACAAGTGACATGAAAAGGGGGGGGGGGGGGGGGGGGGGGGTTTTAATTAAAGAGTGAAATATACAGCATGGTGGTGGTTAATCTAGGTATAGTCTGAAGAGATGAGTCTTCAGGCCACGGCGGAAGATGGGTAATGAGGGGGAGGTTCGGAGAGGGACGGGAAGTTCGTTCCACCACTGGGGAGCTAGGGTGGAGAAGCTCTGTGATCCCTTTGGGCGGGTGGGAGGGGTTACTAGGCGCCCTGCTTCCGCAGAGCGGAGTGGTCGAGCAGGCACGTAGAAGCGAATCATGTCCTGCAAGTAGATGGGGGCTGTCCTGTTGGCAGCAGTGTAGGCAAGGGTCAGGGTTTTGAACCGGATCCTGGCGGCGACAGGTAGCCAGTGGAGTGATCGCAGCAGAGGAGTGACGTGGGAGAATTTGGGAAGGTTGTAGATGAGTCGGGCAGCGGCATTCTGAATCATCTGAAGTGGCTGTATGGCACAAGCTGGCAGGCTTGCAAGGAGAGAGTTGCAGTAATCAAGGCGAGAGGTCACCGTAGCCTGGACGAGCAGCTGGGTGGAGTGCGTCGTCAGGTATGGTCGTCAGGTATGGTTTTTAATAACATTAAAAATTAGCCATGTCTGCAATTTCAGTAGGTCAGCTTACTGGCTAGCTAGCTTGCTATATAACCTGCTATTGCACATATAGATACCACATTATCTGCATAGAAAGATAATAGGCTTACCAGTGTTAGAGAGCAGAACACACTTGCTGTGCTGAAATCTGTTTCAAGACTATCAGCTAGTTGGCCTGCTAAATTCTTTGCGTTGCAAGCCAAGGGTTAGCAAGTTGATATGTTTAAAAGTGAAATCAGTATAGCTGATAATATTAGGTAGCTAGTCTGCTGTAATTTAGTAGTCTGACACATTTACTATATGAGTTAGTTTAAGAAAATCCATGCATGATGCAGAAGAGCAAAAATGCCTTCAAGCTGTTTGTTGGTTGAAAGCATCCCCATTTGAAATCTCAGCATTAATCCTTGAACTTGAAGTACAGTATTTATGGAATTCATACTTTTAAAACCTTATCTTTCTTATATACAAATTTATACAATGCATTATCAACACCTAGTTCAGATTAAATTTTTTGATCATAAGAAAGTTCATCTTTTTTTTTTGTTGTATTCATGGAGTGAACAAAGTTTTACCCTTTCCCAGAATTCACAAAGCCAGACATTTTTTTTCCATCACCAAATATTTTGTCTTGGCTCCGCCCTTACTCAGCTCATTAATCCCACCCCCTCCCCTCCTCAGCCCTAAACCCCACTAACCTCAGTTTGAAGGCCCACCCCATGCTCTCCTCACCTCATGTTATCAATCCAGCAGTCGATGGCCACCGGCACCAGCAGCTCCATGTTCAGCCACAGGGTGAAGTAGTCATTGGTCTTCTTGTAGCAGATGTAGTGGACCACGCTGGGCTTGTCCAGCTTCGCCTCCAGCTGGTTCCCCAGGTCGCCTGGAACTGCGGGCGGCAAGGCAGGAACGGAATGACGAAACGAGCGCCCCCAGCGTAAAGCAGTTTGAGCTGCTCCAGGTCTCATGAGAAGCAAGGCACTATACTGAGAGACAGCTCTTAATGTTAATGCATCACACAGCTGACCTTTGACCTCTGGTCACATGTTCAGGGCTGAGCTCAAGATAATTGCAACCTTGCAAACCATTTTATACATGGAAGCAGTGCTGTATTACACATCCAGTTACAGAGTGTTGTAACTGTGCTGGTTGACAGGGCAAGCAGTCCTGTATTACACATCCAGTTACAGGGTGTTGTAACTGTGCTGGTTGACAGGGCATTCGTGTACAATTGGACACCATTTCTTAAACAAGGTCACTTGCTGCTTCTGATCACACCAGTGGCATGTCCACCAAATGGATCAGGGGTAAAAAATACCTCTAAGGTTGTTTTGAAACACTGAAAGTTGCGTAGCATGACAGAAAAGCCCTTTCAGTCGAAGCGTTGGATATACTGCATCGGAGAAAAGAGTGCGCGACCTTTCTTTTTTAGTTTTACTTGAAAGTTTCCTGGTCTCCAACCTCACCAAACAAGGTGTGCGTTCTCTTTTCCACTTCAGAATAACTAAAATTCATGAGAGAATTGTAGCAGGAACAATGTCCATCCAGAACACACCCCAGTGTTGTAATCTTTGGATAACCCACCTTGTGACCTGTGAATATTGCTCTCTTCACCTGACACAAACTATTGTGTAACATTCAGAATTTTTTTATATTGTAACTTTTATCTGTAACATGACAGAATACAGCTATTACAACATTAACGTGCCGCAGTGGAATTTGTATATAGTTGTAAGAAGGCTGGGAAAACTCGGTCACAAACAGTCTTTACAACACTGCTGTTGTTGCTGTACTAGCCCCGAGTCGTGCACAGGTGGAACACTGCTTCAGCAGTTCAAGGAAGGAACGAAGAGAGAAAGCAAAAGCCGAAGGTGCTCCTGTTAAATTTTCAGTTGCTTATCTTACAACATCCTTGCAAATCGGCTTGAGTTAAACGGAAATGTAGAAGCCTATTTCTCTCTTCCTGATAGAAAAAGCCGTGCGCTCGCCAGAAGAACTTGGACGCTTTGTGTGTCTAAGGGATCACGCCGGGGCAAGAGAAACCGCATCAGAACAAGAATTACATAAATAAGCGAACCGCAGTCAGCGCTATCACAGACGGGCACACGTTTGGTGTACTGGCTCACTGGTTAATGTTTTTCCAAGCGCGTGACAAGGCGCCTGACAACTCCATCTGATATTTTAAAACAGTGGTTCCCAAACTCAGACCACTGTCTATTACTGGTTTTTGTTCCAAACACAATTGTAATCCCAGCATTTTAACAGATTGTTAATGTTCCTTCATTAGATTAGCTTTTAATGTTTAGAGGGATTATTTAGCATTTTAAGCCACATTGTGTCAGAAATATCTATGCTTGCCAGGAAGAATGAAGGTCCCATGTTCACATTGTGCCACATTGCAAACAATTACATAAAAAAGAGGTAACAAAATTTTAATTTATCCAATTCGAGACCGAGTGAACGGATATAGGCTCCTATTTGGTACAACGTGGACACACGGCGACGTAAACTAACAGTTCGGCACATGAAGAACTCAAAGACAAAGCAAATGATAACGAGCCAAATCTGCATTCAGTTAATAAGCCTGTTGATTAATCGCAGTCTTTAATTTGATCAATTAAAAATATTGTTACCTCTTGGACGAGGTTGGGAACCATTGTTTAAGAGCACGCAAAGGAGCATACAATGCCATCTCATTAACATTTGTTTATACATGCAGTTAGATGATTTGACAATAGTGTTTCGTGCCGTGCAGCTAAAAGCCGACTCTTCTCAAGATACAGAACTAAGTCGCTACTTGTCTAAACTCATTCAGATACACATTATGGTCGATCTGGCCTGTGTTGCTGTGTTGTTTAGGGTCCTGTGCTTTCGCACTAGTTACAGTAGCCTGCTCGTTTGGAACAGGAATATAATTAGCAAGCTAGCTAGCTGCCAAAACATTAGGTTGCATCGATGAGTCACATATCTTTACACTGTCATATGATCAGTGAAGTGCAACACAACGCCGGACGTGGTGTTAACCGTTCAGTAGAGGAAAGCTCAAGTCCCGCAAACAAATAAACCACCGCAATCATGTTCATGGTGTAGGCTACTTGCAGAAACGATGGGCATTTAGCTCACGAAGTTGATAGCTAGTTGGATATAGTCGTTCATTAATTTTGCATCCAACTGAGGCATTTGTACAAGCACTCGTTGTGCTCGGGGGAAGTGTTTGTAAATACGGTCATTTACGTGCGATTACTTAAAGAAGCAACACATAAAAATGCTCCCGGCGTTAATCAAGATATTAACGTTGCTTCATGATAGTTAATGTCATACCAAATGTACAGGCGAACACAATCGGATAATAGCAACAGCAGAAGAGCTATCACAGCTAATTATTTGGTTGCGTTCTGTTATTCATCTTCTGCGAATGTCTATTTCATGCCGACAGTTGGGCTAAAAGCACTTTAACCTTTCATTGTGGCTAGTATTGGCTTATTGGAACAGATTAATTTACACTTGCCAGATAACGTTAGCGTTGTGTCTTGCGAGTGACCTATCTCCAGAGTCTTTCTAAAATATAAACTAGATACAGGTTAGTTGCAGTGATAACTACAGATGGTTTAGCCAACTTACTCAAGACGACAGGGGGTCTCGCCGCGCTGGAGTTGCCAGGGTTTTTGTTTATTGGAGTTCCATAGCAAAATGCCACACAAAACAGCTGGAGCAGCGGCAGAATCAGCCCATTATAGGACACCATCTCTCCCGATGGCTCATTACTCGGTAATTGAAACGAAACTAGGGTGTTATATTGTCCGAAGACTTAGCTTCACTAGCGCCTTTTTAAAGAAAACGCAATCAACATAAGGCAATCGCGATAAGAGATTGAAAACAAACAGAGAAATGATCGCTCAGCCAGTTCCAGGTCCTGTCGGCTGAAGTCTGAATAAGACGCAGCCAGATAGTATCGAGGAAGAGAGGGCGGGGCAGGGAAACTAATGAGACTGATTCAATCGATTCGCCGATTGAAGAAAAACACGAACTCGAGTCTTGTGAGCTGAAAAATGTTGTTTATTTCAAGCGGTTAGGATATTAACTTAACTAGGAAAAAAACGAAGGTTTGCAAGATGATATCTAGTATGGGGAAGACTGTTTAGCCTACTGCTTTTATCATATACCATTAAATTATTTTCAACAAAATGCAGTGATACGTTTGGGATTCGGGAAACTATTCGTTCAATTTTTTTCTATCTCGACATTTTTTTATAAACTGTGGCCTACTGCTTGCTAGACAGTAATGCTATCACCTTAGCAACACAAACATACGCACGCGATAGAAACCACACCACGCTGCAGTGCAATTAAACAGTCAGCCACCAATTGTTTCGTTATTTTTCTGTTGGAAGCACTGCAACTGAAGCTTGTGCATTCCCCCCAAAACACTGCAAAGTAGTGACTATTGTCCACGCTCATTGGAGGACATTTACATCTCTCAGTGGCAACTGGTTACCTGTAGGTTCCTGATGAGGCGCTAGGGGGCGCTGATGCACTGGGAAGTAGCCCAACGAACACTGGCCAACTAAACGCAACTGCCCTGTCTGGGCAAACAAGTTGTGTAGCACTGCTGTGGAGACCCTGTCATAGTTACATACTGTAGCCTACTTGTGTAGCCTTGCCTTGAACCAGGCTCTGGAACTCAGCTTACACGTGTGGTGAATGCTTTTAATTACTGAGACCCAGTTCCCCTACATTCAAAAATATGCGTTCCATCTAAATGTTTAAGTTAGAATATTATGGATTGTGATGTCATATTTTAGAATTTGCCATACAGAACATACAATGCAAGCCAGCAGTCATGGCTGGAGTTTCTCCCCAGTGTTTTTCACATCTCACTCTGAACGCAGGTGTCGTTTAGGCGTAGCACTGTGATAGCTACCATATCCACCACCCTCATCTCCTGTTTTATATCAGAACATACTCACGTTGCTGGGGTAAGACTGATTTATACGTGTACACAGCACACATGCGATCACTTGCATACATGGGCAATTTGTAGCCCAATTGTTTGAGAACTGGGTTTGCAAACCTATGGTTGTGGGATTGATTCCAACATCAGGCACTGCTGTTGTGACCTTGAGCGAGGTCCCTAACCTGGATTGCTCTAGTAAATATTGTTGTGAACTGATATTAGGAACGCCTGCTTTTTAGGTTAGGATGGGCACATCCATACGTTTCAGAACGCTATGTAAATCCAGTGGGGGATGGGGGCAGCCTCTTCCCCAGGGTTCAAAAGTGAACCCATTACCTGGAAGATGATGGGAAAGAGGGACGTCAATAATTGACTGTTTGAATCAGAACATTTTGGCAGAACATTAAATAAGCTCCTAAAACAAAAAATAACGAAGGCACCCACAACCTGTTTTGCTTTGGGGCCTGAAGGCAAGGATGACCACGACAGAAGGCCTGTGGATGAAAGTACACATTAGATAACTCACCCGACCCTCGTGTTTTTGATTTGGGACTGTCTCACTGCGAGTCCCTGTAGATTTTTATTTTCTTTTGCTGCACACAAGGTTTGCAAGAGGAAGACTGCTTACTGCTTTTATTGTGATTGCAGCTGTGAAAAATAAATGGTTTTCAACTAAATTCAGTGACATGTTCGGGATTCAGGAAACTATTTGTTAAATTTTTTTTTTTATCTCACTGTTCGCTGTAGATTTTAATTTTCTTTTGCTGCACACACACCCAGGTACACAGCACTGGGTTTTGCACACTTCCACCCTCAAAAGCTAGTGTTGGGATGGGGTTTAGGAGCTGGGTCATAGATACCCATCTCAATAAATGGACTGTATGTAAAGAAGAAGAAAGTAAGCTGTGCGAGTTGTTCTGGGTAAGAGAATGTGCCTTGAATTTAAATATCCTCAATCACAAGTGCTCACACATGCTCGCTAAAAGTTATACTTCTTCTTCTTCTTCTTCTTCTTTCAGCTGTTTCCTTTAGGGGCCGCCACAGCAGATCAGATCTGCATATTTGATTTGGCATATGTTTTTACGCCGGATGCCCTTCTTGACGCAACCCTCCCCCAATTTATCTGGGCTTGGGACCGGCACTATTAGTGCACTGGCTTGCGCATCCCCAGTGGCTGGGCTCGCTAAAAGTTACACACACATACTTTATCACACACGTGTTCATCCGCACACCGAGTCGCACACACGCTCAAACACATACACTCGATCGCACGCATGATCGTGCACACAGCCTCTGCACAACCTTCGGGAACCTGGCACCCAGTGAAAATGAGTGTAGTTCATAGGAAGCCAACAGTTTGAACGTGAAGGTAACTGGGTTAAGAGGAAAATACTGTACCGGTCTCAGGGTACCCAGATGCCCACCTATTACTGTAACCGTAGTTCAGCGGTAGGGGAGGGGGTGGGGTTTAAAGATTTAAAGTTTACTGGAGTGGCCTTTGTTTCACCTTTGTGGCCCCACAAAGGTGAAACAAATGATCAATTTTACATGGAAATGGAGACAGTCAGGGGAAGAGAACTTTGATTTGTACCCCAAAGATAAAGGTTCTATACTGGAGCGATACTGACATTTACAATAGACCCTGACCTGGCCAGTTTAAATCTCATCAACCCCAAACCAGGATACTGTCCATTAGAATGGAAATCGCATCAACCAGCCCATATTTAGTAGAATGATATACCTTCGCGGGGAGAGACTTTTTAGGTTCCTAAGGGGAGAATGCCTTTCTGATTTTTTGGCATGGTTTAACCTTGCTTTAGCCATCGTGTTCACACACATTGATCTGCATTTTGCTTATAGACAAATTATTTCTGAACCAGGAGCTCCCCTGAATGACACAAAAATGTGGAATTGTGAAAGACACAGTGAGGAAGTTCAACTGCGATGAGAGATGGTGGAGGAGAGATGATGGGAATAAGGAGATACGGACACACTTATGTGTCTTAATCTTTTATTAATACGACATACCCTGAAAAAAACAGAGCTATTATAATGTATGATGTGACCACAGGAACCAGTGACAAGGACAGAGAGAGTAATTCCTGCCGTGAGAAGGAAACAAGAAGTTTCATTCAGTTTCTGTGGTTCTTTTTTGCCACCTGCCCGGGCCATGATTGCACGCAGCGGGTAAACAGTGTGTGGAGTTGTTGTGAATCTTCCTCTTTCGGCTAACACTTTCACCAAATGTGGCCTGAAAACACAGGAAGAGGACGGAACAACCAGCTTTCACTGGCAAGCATGAAAGAGTAAGGCCACCAACGGTGAAACTTAACCAGACGTCAAAAAACCAAACTGTCAACTCTGAGAAAATCAAACAAAAAAAACCTTTGAACATTACTACTAAATCTACTACAAACTACTTAATAGAAAATTATCTATCTTACAACAAGAGAATGGGTGTGGGGAAGATACATTAGTGGGAGGTGAGGGAAAGAGACAGAGCTACAGTACGTGCACAGCGTTCACCTGCGTACAGAAAGCAGCCAGAGCATCCTGAACAAACATCAGCCAGTGGCGTGCAGACGGAGCACGTTAGCCCGTTGCTATGGGATACGAGAGTAATAAGGATACGTGTACAGGTGACGATGATGTCACACTCTTGGCTACACTCTCGACCTGGTTTGCGTCTGTCACAGTGGTGGCTGTTTTTGCTTCAACAGTGTCCGAGGATTGGCTTGGAGGGTGGTGGTAGGGGGGGATTGGGGTGAGAGTGAGTCGGAGGGGTGCAACTATAGCCCCGCCGTGTAATTGGTTGACGCAGGGGAGTCGGTGGGGGGCTGGTCGGTCGCGGCGGGGGGGCTAGGGGCGGGGCCATGATCGGGCGCGTCGAGGCTGGGGGGGTCCTCCGTGGGGTCGGGCTCCTCGCTCAGTGGGCCCAGCAGGATGTTCTGGATGAGGGTGAGCACGCGGGCGTCAAAGACGATGTCCAGGTGGGGCAGGCGGCGGAGCTCGGTGATGTGGACGGGCTGGTCCTGCTTCCCCACCCACCGCTTGCACAGGCTCATGCTGCGGCTGTCCACTGTGTCGTCGCCGTCGTCGTACAGGATGTCCACAGGGTCGGCGTTGGGGAAGTTCTCGTCGTACACGTAGGTGACCGGGGTGGGGAGCCCCACTCCGTACAGGCAGTGCACCTCCACACCAGGAGGGGGCAGGCCGGCTGTCAGGTCCTTGGTGTCCTCCCACATGTACCAGCCGTCCTCAAAGTTGATGTCCGTGAAGAAGCGCTGGTAGTCTTTTCTGGTGTAGTTGAAAGAGGGGGTGGAGATAAAGACGTGGTCGCTGTGCCAGGCCTCCTTGGCGGGGATCATCCAGGGGTTGGTGGTGGTCATTCGCTGCTCCTCGCGAATCTTGATGGTGGACACCAGCGGGATGCCATCGTTCTCACCTGCAGGAAACAGGGTGGGGTCAGGTACTCTCATGTTTCACTGAAATCAACAAAACCCATGACTCAACATTTTTTTTTTTTTAAAAGGCAGCCATCTGAGCACCACTTCCTGGTATTTGGAACTTTGTTGCTTTGTCTTTTAGTTAAGAACAAGTAGCATTTACATTTACATTTCAGCAGACATTATTACACAGGGTGACTTACACAGCTGACATTCTTTACATACCATCAGTTTACAGAGCTGGAAATTTACTGAAACAATTCAGGTAAATGACCTTGTTCAAGGGTACAACACCTGGGAACTGGATGAGCAACCCTACGAACCTATAATTTATGTTATGTACCAAAAATGTTTCCTTTTAGCAGAAACCCACTGCATATAAAATGGCTGATACTTGGTGTAATGATGCTACAGAACTTCAAAAGGTGAGTAACACAGACAGCCCCTACAGGTGTGTAACACAGAGACAGACCCTACAGGTGAGAGACACAGAGACTGACCCTACAGGTGAGAGACACACAGAGACAGACCCTACAGGTGAGAGACACAGAGACAGACCCCACAGATGAGAGACACACAGAGACAGACCCTACAGGTGAGAGACACACAGAGACAGACCCTACAGGTGAGTAACACAGAGACAGACCCTACAGGTGAAAGACACAGAGACTGACCCTACAGGTGAGAGACACAGAGACTGACCCTACAGGTGAGAGACACACAGAGACAGACCCTACAGGAGAGAGACACAGAGACAGACCCTACAGGTGAGTAACACAGAGACAGACCCTACAGGTGAAAGACACAGAGACTGACCCTACAGGTGAGAGACACAAAGACAGACCCTACAGGTGAGAGACACAGAGACTGACCCTACAGGTGAGAGACACAGAGACAGACCCTACAGGTGAGTAACACAGAGACTGACCCTACAGGTGAGAGACACACAGAGACAGACCCTACAGGTGAGTAACACAGAGACAGACCCTACAGGTGAGAGACACAGAGACAGACCCTACAGGTGAGTAACACAGAGACTGACCCTACAGATGAGAGACACACAGAGACAGACCCTACAGGTGAGAGACACAGAGACTGACCTTACAGGTGAGAGACAGACAGAGACAGACCCTACAGGTGAGAGACAGACAGAGACAGACCCTACAGGTGAGAGACACAGAGACAGACCCTACAGGTGAGTAACACAGAGACTGACCCTACAGGTGAGAGACACAGAGACAGACCCTACAGGTGAGAGACAGACAGAGACAGACCCTACAGGTGAGAGACACAGAGACAGACCCTACAGGTGAGAGACACAGAGAGACAGACCCTACAGGTGAGAGACAGATAGAGACAGACCCTACAGGTGAGAGACACAGAGAGACAGACCCTACAGGTGAGAGACACAGAGAGACAGACCCCACAGATGAGAGACAGACAGAGACAGACCTACAGGTGAGAGACACAGAGAGACAGACCCTACAGGTGAGTAACACAGAGACAGACCCTACAGGTGAGAGACACAGAGAGACAGACCCTACAGGTGAGTAACACAGAGACAGACCCTACAGATGAGAGACACAGAGACAGACCCTACAGGTGAGAGACAGATAGAGACAGACCCTACAGGTGAGAGACAGATAGAGACAGACCCTACAGGTGAGAGACACAGAGACAGACCCTACAGGTGAGAGACACACAGAGACAGACCCTACAGGTGAGAGACACACAGAGACAGCCCATACAGGTAATTGGTCAGTGCGAGGCCCACCTGAGGCCAGCACCCTGAGGGTTTTGACGGCCCCGCCCCAGGGTGCGCCCAGCGAGATGAAGCTCCGGATGTAGCGGTCCTTCCAGGCCTGCGGCTGGCGGTTCAGGAAGTACAGGATGTAGTTGCAGCCCATGCTGTGGCCCAGCAGGTAGACGGGGTGCTGGTACTCCTCGTACATCTCCTCCACCAGCTTCTTCAGCCGCGAGAAGTACTCCGCGTGCTGGTCTTACACGGGCAGAAGGGAGCATAATCATCCTCTCAGTTTCATTCGCCAACAAACCAACAGAACCCCCCATTACTATTCACACAGTCATACAGTGAAACATTGTTTACGCCAGTAAAATCTTACTTTAATTTGAGAACAGCTGTACGTCCCTTAAGTCTATGTGCTCATGCATTGCTGTGTCCGTGTGTGAGCGCAGACAAGCTTATTTACAGTATGTGAACATGCATCATAGTGCATAGTGTAAGTACTCAGATATGTATCCATCTACATGTACAAGTGAACATACGTGTGTGTGTTCTCCTGTACATACATGTCTCTGTTAGTACAATATACTCTATGTATGTGTGCATGTGTTTGTGTGTATGTTAATATATATTTGTGGAAGTACTCTGCATGCTCATCTGAGACAGACAGAAGAGAATATAATTATCTATATTTATAATATAATTAATCAATGAATTGATAGAACCTGCCCATTATTATTCACCTAATGATATAACCTTGTGTTGTTAAGGTCGTAAATCTTATTTAAATTTTAAAGGGGCTGTACCTTCCGTAAGTCTGTGTGCTCATGTGTCGCTGTGTCTGTGTACGAACTCTTACATGCTTATACATACAGTACATATACAGTATATGTTTGTTTGTGTGTGTTCGTATATACGTCTATTAATGCTGCATGTATTAGCACAGAAATGTATGCGTGTGCATGTGTGTGTTATTACATAGTACACATGTGTACGCGTGTGCACGTGTGTGTTATTACGTAGTACACGTGTACGCGTGTGCAGCAGCGCTCGGCCCTTACTGGGGGCGATCCTCCAGTCGTAGGGAGCTGCGCGGATGGTCTCGTTGCGGACGTACCCCAGGTTCACAAGGTGCTGGACCATTGTGTGGAAGTACCCTGGGAAAGATAAGCAGCAGTGTTCATATGCATGTCTTTAATCTTTATTATTAACATATTATACATTCATCCAGCTGGATATTGTTAGGATATTTTGCCCTTATTCGTGGAGTCAAATGCAGGACGATAAAGAACACGCTGACAAAGTTTCCTCAGAGGATATGTTGTTTAATTCAATGCGCAAGGGAGAGACAGACCCAGCACATTCGGGCGCTGCGCTGAGAGAATCTCTGCCGATCACGCTGTGTGGTGTCTGGATATACCGTTTGCGGTCATACATATCAAAAGATTGAGTTAATTGGCGGGCCGGAGACAAATGGTCTTGTCCCTCCCTTGGAACCCTCAGAGCCATTTAGCATAGGAACGTGACATCCTTGCTGCAGACGCTAGAGGTGTTATACTGAGACACACTACAGAGGAGCTAGACACAGCAGCATGCACACTACAGACACAGTAATGGTATGAAAAGGAAACACAATACACATTAATGGATGGATGAAAATTATTCAGAGAGAGAGAGAGAGAGAGAGAGAGAGGGAAAGGTGTCCTCACCAGTCAACTTGTTTGCATCCAGGAACTCCACCGGGTACGTTTGGCCAAACCCCGGGACCCTTACATCCACCCCGGGGGCATTGGTGGCCTTTCGGGTCGTCCTGTTGTACACGATCCTACAGCGGGAAAATACGTGGGGTTACTCATCACTCGAGACTCTGCCAACACCCCCCCCCCCCCCACCCCACCCCACACACACACACCACCCCCTCCCATCTCAGGGGACAGTGCTACTGTGTAAGCACTCAATAACCAGAGCTGTACTTTAGTGACACTGGAAAGAAAGCCCATTTGACCTGTTTCTCTTTGGCAGAGTGCCCACTTTTCCCAGGACAATGTACAGCGTTTGCCATTCGTGTGCACTTTGTACAGCCGGGTGTTTGCCGAAGCAATTCAGGTTAACTGTCCCTCGTGGCTTCGAGCGACGGCGGGAATCAAACACATCGCGCGTGTCCGGTCGGCAGTGTGGCACAGCGGGTAAGAACTGGAAGGTCATATTGGTCATAGGTTCAATTCCTGGGTAGGACACTGCCGTTGTACCCTTGAGCGAGGTACTTAACCTGCATTGCTTCAGTATATATCCAGCTGTGTAAATGGATGCAATGGAAAATGCTACCTAAAAGTTCTGTAAGTTGCTCTGGATAAGAGCGTCTACTAAATGCCTGTAATGTAATGTAATGTACCCCTGTGTGTGGCTGTGTTGGGGAATAGGGCCTGTAACATAGGCCTGTAACCGGGAGGTTGTTTGTTTGATTCCTCATTGGGGTCATGGTCAGCGCTACCCTAGCGTGAAGTTTCGTTTTTACGGAAACGGCCCGTCGGCCCCTTCCTCACCGGATGTTGTCGATCCAGCAGTCGAGGCCGATGGGCATGAACATGTTGAGGTCGATCCACAGGGGGAAGTAGTCCTCGGTCTTCTTGTAGCAGAGCCAGTGCACCAGGGCGGGCTTGTCGATCTTGGCCTCCAGACGGTTCCCGAGGTTCCCCGGCACTGTCCCGGCAAGGTTAAAGGTCGCAGGGTTAACCACCAAGCTATGTTCCTCCCGCTACCATCCCCCCTCCCCCTCACCACCCCCCCCCCCCCCCCACCCCACCCTTTACCACCCCAGCTCTCCGAAAGGAGGGGGTGAACTCGGGGGGTTTTCTCGCCAACATTAGCACAGGAAACGGGAGCCTCTCGCTCAGGCAGACAGCTCCTCCTGCTCCGATAAAAAAAACAGACGATTTCTGGAATAAAGTCCAGTCCGCCCTGCACACGTGGACAGAGCCGAAGTTGTGAAACGGCCGACCGCGCACCTCCACCCAGCCCAGCCGCTGCAGGGCGAGCCGCTGCCCCTCTCTCCTCCCCGCTCGTCCGCCTCTGCCCCCCGCGCCCGTCTCACCCCCTCTTCCCCGGGACGGCGCGAGGGTCTGCCGCAGAGACCCCGACGCCTCCCCGCGATTAACGTACCGGTCACATGACCCGTCTCCTTTGTGCCTGCTGCCCTCTGGAGAACAGTGCATTGTGGGAAATGTGTCCAAGGAAACAAGTAGGAGACTGACGGGAAGCTTTGCACATACTGTACCCACCGCTACCCTCGAGCCACACCCCGCCCACCGCACAATCGCGCCACCCTCTCGGACGACCCCTCCCCAACCACTGCCCGCCTCTCGTCAAGCCTACCCACCACTCCCTGCGGTCCACCTCCCAACCTCCCACTGCTCCAGGGACTGGTGCCATCCAAAAAAGGTTGCAAATATCATATGATGAGGATTTCTGAGATTACGTAATATGCCCCTTACTCTTCATTCTTATACTCCCCTGAAAGCACCGCCCGTGCTCACACACACTCTGCACATTGACTGTAATGTGGATCCACACACACACAACTTTTTATACGGTGTGTGAGTGACAGTCATTACATTACATTACATTACAATCAGAACTAAAACCATATTATTAGAATACCCCCCTCCCCCCCTCAGTGCCCTTGGACCGAATTTCCCTGAACTCACCTATGATCACAGGTGGGGTGGTGTTGTTCTGGCTGTGCCGGGACTTGCCGTTGGCGTTGGGAGGGAAGATGATGTTGAGGATCCAGAATGCGGCGGCGTGCTGGAGTGCCAGGAGCAGCAGGAGAACGGATGCCAGGGCACGCAAAAACTCCATTTTTCCCCCTCTGTCTTTCTCTCTCCGACCCTCTCACAGTGTGCTGCAATCTCAGCAGCGGGAGCAAGACTGAACTATTCATACCACCTCCCCGCAGGCGGGGGAACAGGGGGAACGGGGGGGGGAGGTGGTGGGAGGGGGGGGGGGGGGGAGGTGGCGACGCGGTTTTAAAGAGGGGGAGAGAGAGAGAGAGAGAGAAATAAAGGAAAAGTGTGAGTTCAGGGCACAGCTGGCAAACACCAACCTCTCCAGGAGGCAGACCTCACACATCGCAGGGTCAACGCGTCGCGGAGCACCTTGGCTAACGGCTGAACTCGTGCGATGGGGTCTGAACTGGGCCCGGGGCCTGACCCTGTACATTCTCCTGCTGGCAGAATTTTAACCACTTTTCGCAAAATTTTCATGCAGCACGCAGAAGCTTCCCTCGCAGAAAGACAAACAGTGGTGGCTTGAGACACCCAGTGACCTATTGATTGGTAGTGAAGCCATTGGGTGAGGGGTGTTTGCGCACTAGCGGTGCGGTAAAATATTAACATCACATAGCACTGGCAGATAATGCATGATACTATGTTGAACCCAAATTATAGGGAGCAATATTACGAAACAACCTCTCAGCAAAAATAAAAGGATCAGTCGCATGACATAAATTGATCACTGTCTTTTGACCCTAAGATAAATGAGAATCTTGTTTTTAAAAGAGTCAATAGTCTGGGTTTTGACTCTTTGAAATGTCAAACAGTCTGTTCTACTGTACCACAGTAGACTATATACATGAAAGAAAATTACATTAAACATGTACTGTTAGTGTAAAGTACAGACAATTCCCCTTTTTTGGTTAAAATGCCCCGTGGAAGCCACCCACATTTTCGATAGCTTAAGGATATAGAACATTGAAGACAAGCCAAAGTTTAAGAATATAGAACGGGGGAGGCAAGCCAACGTTAATCATTCTTCTGAGCTTCTCTGGGTGTCCGAACGTAACTCTTGCTAGAATGACTTCGGTTTTCTTTGTACCATACGGATGAACAACGGGTTCTCTGAACTAGCGGCTCCCCTACTGCATGCAGTCAGGGGCCTGGTGTTTCCATGGATACCAGCAGGCTATAGTAAACCTTTGGAATACCGCGGATGTGTAGACAAAATGAGGTAGCAGCCAAAGAGTTCGCTTTTTTTTAATTAACTAAAGGTTACGACGCATTCATTAGCACATGTGACACGTACGGTTTAAAAAGTTAATGTCTTACATACATTTGCAAATTTCTGCTCTGGTGACAAACTGCTCATCGTTAGAGCAGTCGCTCCAGGAGATACCTGATTTTGTAACAGACGATCTCTTGTTCACTTTAGGATGTTGAACACGTGTGCTTAAGTTCTTTCATATTTTTCTTCCCTTAAACTTATTAATACAATGCAGGTTTGTCTCTTTTGCCTTTTCTTACATTGGCCAGATGTCCACACTTTCACCAATTAGTAACCTTTTGATTCACCTCAGTCTTTAATTTGATCGAAAAAACAAACATTTCTACACTTTAAAAAAGTAACCTACAGTATAGCACAATAATTACAATGTGAATATGGCATACATGTCTGACATAATGTGGCTTGACAAGGCGAATAATAATCCCTCAAGACATGAAAAGTGTCTAATTAAGGGAAATGAACAGCTTGTTAAAATTCCAGGAGTTGTTGTTGGAACAAAAACCAGCACAAATAGGGATCCCCAGGACTGAGTTTTAGAACCATTGTGTTAGAGGCTGGCACATGGGCCAAGTTCAGATAGCCCATCTTTTCTTTTTAGAATTCTTAGAAAGTACTGATGCTTGACAATACATAAATTAATTATAAAAAATCAGTGCTGAAAATGAAAGGAGATTTGTTTCACTCAGTTGCAGTAAATTAATTTTAAATGCGCTTTATTAGTTGAGCCATTTCATCAGGGGAAAGACAGATGTTTTGGCAGTCAAGCTTCATTTAATATTTGAAACAAATATGAAAAAGCTTGAACGTAAAACTTACCCAATTCTTAAAGTAATATTATTTTATTTATTGAATTATTTTCATTAGCAAGAACAGTGGTAAGTTTTAGGCGCAGTAGTGTGATGTTTCTCCTGTTTTCCCCTAGGTATGGTACCACTGAAACCTGGGCAGCAGTGTAGCACAGTGAGTAAGGAACTGGGCTTGTAACCAACAGGTCATACGTTCGATTCCTGGGTAGGATGCTGCCGTTGTACCCTTGAGCAAGGTACTTAACCTGAATTGCTTCAGTACATATCCAGCTGTATAAATGGATACAATGTAAAATGCTGTGTAAAAGTTGTGTAAGTCACTCTGGATAAGAGCGTCTGCTAAATGCCTGTAATGGAATGTAATGAAACCTCAGCACAAATGTGTAATTTTTTTGTGTGGTAATTTGTTTGTTTTACTGATTGTGACTGAAAAACACAACTGAGATTGTGACCAGGAGGTTATAAGTTTGAATTCCAAGGGGACTGGGGATTGCTGTTATTGTACCAGAGCAAAGAAGATAACCAGAAATGCTTATGTAAATAACCAACTGCAGAAAAGGAGAAAGGAGGGGGAAAATGTAAAGTTAAGAAGCTGGCCTAGATATAGACCCCCATTAACGAGATAAACAGATATACCCTATTCATACAAAATAAATTGTGCGCACATGTATGGACGGGACTCGCATGTGTAATAGGCCAACACGTGCACCAGGGGTTATTGTGATGTACAATTATACAAGTAAACAACCTGTGGAAGACCCTGTCTTGCATATCAATCACCCCGAATCTCCTCCCTCATCACTGAGGTTACTCGCGTCCAGTAACATCCAGTACACCCACTGGTCGTGTTTACGTGGTACGTGCAAGAGACACCCCACAGCACTAGCTAAATGCAAATACAAACTACACAGATCCACAATGGCGCCCGCTTCCGACAGGGTTGAAATGACTTTGGTAGTCTGACATGCTTCTGTGAACATACGGTTCGTGCCGCATGAATGTGTGCTCATTAGAGTTAGGCTACAGCAAGTTTAAGAAGCTTTGTACATTTGCATGGTTCGCGCCTCCATCACAGAGAGGCAGTGGAAGCGCAGCAGTCACCTACTGACTTTCCTGAAATACGTCGTGGTTTATGAAAAGTGAATATAAAGTTTGCATGTTTAACAGTGACCCGTCTGACTCTGCTATTTTATAATTTATTTTTCCAAATAAAGTGCTGCAATTAGATATTCATCTGTCGTATTTGTGTACCTCATGTTTTTATTATAGGGAACATACTCGGTTAACGTTGAACCCAGGCCTCGCTTTCGTCGGTGTTTTCCCCCCAGATGTTTACATGCGAGTATATGCCGAACCCATTGGATAATTTAATGAGAAACACGCACGGGTAACTTAAGATGTAATCAAATAAATCAGGAATCCGTTTTAGGTGATTGCAAATTAAATTTGCAGTAAATTAAATACAGTTGCAGGACGATTAACAGCTTTATTGGTAAAGTTTTAGCCCTTCGCTCCTTACGAAATAGCTCACGAGCTACCTCTGCTGTGCACATGCAGTTCAACTTTCAGACTAGACTAGCGCTGCCAGTCGTCTGCGAACAATACCTGTATAAAAAACTTCGAATCGCTCAACGTAAGCTAGGCTACATGTTGCGGAAGCAAACAGACGAATGATTTATATACATTTTGAAGAAATATTGATTAACATTTCTTGTGTAATAAAAACAAGAACTATTTTTTTGTTGTTTAATTTTATTTAATATATTCAACACACATCTTCATTTGTGATAATTAAGCACAGATAAGTTGTAACAAGGATTAAGCTAAATCATATGCTAATTACAAGCTATATATCTTATACTAATAATTTAGTATTCATTCACTGGCATTTTACAACTTGCGTAAATTTATGATGGACAATTACAGAGGTAGTATACATTTTATAATCCTGCAGAAAGCAGCTTTTGCTTTTGCTACTGTATCTTATCTTGTGAGTGAAAAAATTAACCCAGCAATATATATGGATTCACTGTATTTCCTTATTAGATTCCTTATCACTAAATCCCGACTCCGACCTTAGTGCAGCACCAAACCTCTAAACGGATCAACAGCTCTTAACTCGAAAGTTGGAGACGCGTGCCAGTAGTCAGCCTCTCCAGTAGGTGACGCCAAACCACAGCGTCACCTGTGTCAAACCTTGTCTCCCACATATACTTTTCATAATATTCGATGGTCGTGTCTACGTTCCCGCTGTCGCTAGCGCCGTGTCTGTAGTGTAGGTTTTGCACTGCACGGTATTTCTTGAGCCGCGTAATAATGGTGCAGCTTGTGGGGTCCCTCCGTAAAGAGCTCGCTGACTCCGTGTCCTCTTGCCGACTGCTCGTGGTAGGAGCCGGAGGAATCGGCTGCGAGCTGCTAAAAAACCTAGTCCTTACCGGCTTCAGAAATATCGAAGTGGTAAGAAAATGGGGAAAAAGCTTGTGGGCGGACCTTTTCGCACTCTTTTGTACTGGCTAGCCAGCCACGAAGGGCCTAGCTAGCGATGTCTGCCGCTATTGAATGAAATATTTGAGAATGCACGTTGTTGTTAGATTTCTCAATTATTATTGATTATTACATTAACAAAGTGTTATTTGACTGGTGGCGTGTATAGTCGGCTGACTGCTTAGCTGCTGTGTGTTGTTTTTATGGCTCAGGTTGTGTTTTATAAAAGTAGCTAGCATAATCGCGAGCATAAACTTGGCTAGCTAGTTTTCGAGCTAGATTCATTTGTGCGCTTAGGTTGGCTCAAGACTTGGTATATAAGCGCACATACCTACTCATGTAGCTAGTTGGCTAATTATCATTATTTATAACTGCGAGTAATCTATCATCGCTAGAAATCGTAACAGTCTTGTATAACGGAATGGCCATGGACAATACGCACATCTGCGCCATGCCAGTCTTTTTTTATTTCAATTTCCCAACATTTCCCCGCCAGGCGGCCCTTTCAAAATTGCTTCAAAGAGGACCACGCAAAATTGTGACGTTTTACACATGTCCTGGTTTCATTGTTCCAAAGAAGTTGCAGTCGGCCTTAAAGGAAACTTTGAAGTAGGCCTGTGTAGTTGAAAGACGACAAAAGTTATTTATTTCTGCGGTATTACAGTTTTTGTTTGCCAGTTATTTGCCAGTTATCTTTATTAATAATGATACAAAGTTTGGTAGCTGTTTGGATTTACTGTATTGCTGTGATCTCATCCACTAGAACATGCAGCAGGACACCCTCAAAATGTTATACAAATTTATGAGATGTTATTACTTATAGTGCACAATATGAAATTGAAATATTAATATTTTTGTCTGCTGTGCTGATTGGTGCTTTTTTATTATTGGGTTTCATGTGAGGTTGGAGGCTGAAAGAATGCTTGTGAAGGGAGTATCATAATTGAAAATAATGTTTCTGTGGTGTGTATCTAAACGGTAAACTTTAAAAAATTTTGTTTAAGATTGACCTGGACACCATCGACGTCAGTAACCTGAATCGACAGTTCCTCTTCCAGAAGAAACATGTGGGGAAATCCAAAGCTCAGGTAAGAAAGACCCAGACTTCCTCTCTTTCTCAAAAACGCTGTCGTACTCTTGCCGTCTGTGCGGATTGTGACTGCTGTCAGAATTTCTTGTCAAGCAGTCGTTCTAAGAACATGGCTGGCTATGATGTGTGAGCGTGTTGCTGCTAAGTGTCGAACTGCACCATCTTTAGCCATTCTGCCAACAAGGCGCACCATGCAGTTAGTGAAAGACCAAGGGGTCCATCCAGTGGAGCTAATTGTTCTGAATGTGTGTGTGTGTGTGCTATGCGTGTACTGCCGCCGTTAAATTGTCACTCACTTAGTAAGTTGTGTTGTGTGGAGTATATGTAATGTCGCTGTATTGCGTTACATTGTTCGTAGCGCTGAGACTGTTGTGTTGCAGGTTGCTAAGGAGAGTGTACTGCGATTCTGTCCCAAAGCCAACATCACGGCGTACCACGACAGCATCATGAAGTAAGTCCCTTAAGCCAGGATCTATCTGTCTGTCTGTGTCTGTCTGGTCTTAGTCTGTTTTCCATATCCGAGTCCGCCTGTCCCAGTCTCTGATAGACGGTCACTGTGACTTGCTGGCATTATAGCTAGCTGACTTCTCGTCCAAGCAACGGTACAGAGCAATGCAGCCAGCTTTCTCTCCCAGCGGGCACACGCACTTGCACTCGCGCACACACACACACACACACACACACACATAAACACACTCACACTTGCACTCTCACACACACACACAAACACACGCACTTACACATACACTCACAGGCCACTAGGCATGCCCACTACTACCTCAATTTGTTAAGGCATAGAAAGTAATGTTAGATGTGCTTTTCATAAAGTATGGAATTTAGAACAATTCTGGTGTAGTGCCGTTTAAACATTTTGATAACACCATACTTTTTTGGTTACCAGCATATGTAACCCAGATGTTCAGCTGTCATCTGATTGGTGTCTTTGTCTGATGCTCACAGTCAAATTCAAAAAGCATGCAACTTGAAATTTGCTCAGTATCAAACTGTTATTGTAGGTGGCTGAGAGATATGCTTATGTTTTCTCAACATAATAGTGACAACACACTATTGTAAGGAAAAAATGACGTCTCTCGAACGTGATGAAAATGCACAAAGTTTATTTCCAATACCGGCAGTGACAAAGCGCACGAATGACACCTTGGATTCAGCAGAGTCCGACTGAACCACGAACCTTTCCAGAGGCTGCTTCTTATTTGTTTTCAAAGCTTTGATCAGGAGTGTTGAACACACATACTAAGAAGGATATAGTCAGTTCTGTAACACCTATCAATTAGGCCGTAGTGTATTGGCCGTCCTGTTGTGATTGAATTAGCACGTCTGTTGACTTGGATGGTTCCCGATCTCTCACTCCCGGTCGCTATTCTACCATTGTACCAACTGTATTGTGATAATGATAAGATCAAGGGAATGTGTGGCCAGCAGACATATTGGCATCAGAGACAGATTTCTTACACTATTTTCTGCTTCGTTTTCTTCAGTGTGGAAAAGCATAGGATCCTGTGTTAGTGTGACCTGTGTGTATGTGTGTAGTTATGTGTGTGTGTGTGTCTGTTTGTACTGTTAAATCAATAAACTTGTTGCTTTTTTTCTCTCCATAGTCCGGATTACAATGTGGAGTTCTTCAGGAATTTCTCTCTCGTCATGAACGCTTTGGATAACCGAGGTACGGACACCTCTGTGTTTACCCTTCACTGCGTTCTCCCTCTCCTCCTCCTCCTCTCTCTCCCCTCTCCTGCTCCTCTCTCTCCCCTCTCCTCCTCCTCCTCTCTCTCCCCTCTCCTCCTCCTCTCTCTCCCCTCTCCTGCTCCTCTCTCTCCCCTCTCCTCCTCCTCCTCTCTCTCCCCTCTCCTGCCCCCTCTCTCCCCTCTCCCGCTCCTCTCTCTCCCCTCTCCTGCTCCTCTCTCTCCCCTCTCCTCCTCCTCTCTCCCCCCTCTCCTCCTCCTCTCTCTCCCCTCTCCTCCTCCTCTCTCCCCCCTCTCCTCCTCCTCTCTCTCCCCTCTCCTCCTCCTCTCTCTCCCCTCTCCTGCCCCTCTCTCTCCCCTCTCCTGCCCCTCTCTCTCCCCTCTCCTGCTCCTCTCTCTCCCCTCTCCTGCTCCTCCTCTCTCCCCTCTCCTGCTCCTCTCTCTCCCCTCTCCTGCTCCTCTCTCTCCCCTCTCCTCCTCCTCTCTCTCCCCTCTCCTGCTCCTCTCTCTCCCCTCTCCTCCTCCTCTCTCTCCCCTCTCCTGCTCCTCCTCTCTCCCCTCTCCTGCTCCTCTCTCTCCCCTCTCCTGCTCCTCTCTCTCTCCCCTCTCCTGCTCCTCTCTCTCCCCTCTCCTCCTCCTCTCTCTCCCCTCTCCTGCTCCTCTCTCTCCCCTCTCCTCCTCCTCTCTCTCCCCTCTCCTGCTCCTCTCTCTCCCCTCTCCTGCTCCTCTCTCTCCCCTCTCCTCCTCCTCTCTCTCTCTCCCCCTCTCCTGCTCCTCCTCTCTCCCCTCTCCTGCTCCTCTCTCCCCTCTCCTGCTCCTCTCTCCCCTCTCCTGCTCCTCTCTCTCCCCTCTCCTCCTCCTCTCTCTCCCTCTCCTCCTCCTCCTCTCTCTCCCCTCTCCTCCTCCTCCTCTCTCTCCCCTCTCCTGCTCCTCTCTCTCCCCTCCTGCCCCTCTCTCTCCCCTCTCCTGCCCCTCTCTCTCCCCTCTCCTCCTCCTCCTCTCTCTCCCCTCTCCTGCCCCTCTCTCTCCCCTCTCCTGCCCCTCTCTCTCCCCTCTCCTGCTCCTCTCTCTCCCCTCTCCTCCTCCTCCTCTCTCTCCCCTCTCCTGCCCCTCTCTCTCCCCTCTCCTGCTCCTCTCTCTCCCCTCTCCTGCCCCTCTCTCGCCCCTCTCTCTCCCCTCTCCTGCCCCTCTCTCTCCCCTCTCCTGCCCCTCTCTCTCCCCTCTCCTGCCCCTCTCTCTCCCCTCTCCTGCTCCTCTCTCTCCCCTCTCCTCCTCCTCCTCTCTCTCCCCTCTCCTGCTCCTCTCTCTCCCCTCTCCTGCTCCTCTCTCTCTCCCCTCTCCTGCTCCTCTCTCTCTCCCCTCTCCTGCTCCTCTCTCCCCTCTCCTGTCTTTAAGCAAGTGCATCTCTCTCCTCTTTTCTCTGTATCTCTTTCTCCCTGCCTGATGGCTCCGCCCTGTCTCCTAGCGGCCCGTAACCATGTCAACCGGATGTGCCTGGCGGCGGACATCCCCTTGATTGAGAGCGGCACAGCAGGTTACCTGGGCCAGGTGACTGTCATCAAGAAGGTGAGATACACATGCATGCATCCATCTGGAAGTGTGCAACGCGTGCGCACACACACACACGCACATGCACACACACACACACACACACACCCACACACGCGCGCTTGACGACAGAGAGAACCTGTGTATAAATAGTGCATACCTTTACGTATGTAATTGGAGTAAAGCTTTACGTATGTAATTGGAGTAAAGCTTTTGAACACACACGACCGCTTGTAGCATATATGTATATAGAAGGGTATTCAGCTGTCAGTCTGGGAGCTGTAGACTTACTGTTACTGGTCACTGGATCGTTGGACCAGAAAACTGCGTTTAAGAATTAGCATGTCGAAGTGTGTACCTGAAGAGTGTGTCCGTGCCCCCCCCACAGGGGCTGACGGAGTGCTACGAGTGCCAGCCCAAACCCACGCAGAAAACCTTCCCAGGGTGCACCATCCGCAACACCCCGTCGGAGCCCATCCACTGCATCGTGTGGGCCAAGTACCTCTTCAAGTACGAAGGTTTGCCCGTCGCTAGTTAGCGCCGCGCGCTCCGCCGCGGTCACCCGATTAACCGGCGCGTTCCGTCTGTCCCGCAGCCAGCTGTTCGGAGAGGAGGACGCCGACCAGGAGGTGTCCCCCGACACCGCGGACCCCGAGGCCACCTGTGAGTGGGCCTCCACTTTGATTGGTTTGACCCCCCCCCCCCCCGTTCGGATTTTTAGGTTCCCTCCTCAGTTTTCTAGAATTCTCTTTGTGTGTTTTTTTTCCCCCCCTCAAGGGGACCCCGCGGAGGCCGCCGCCCGAGCCGGCGCGTCCAATCAGGACGGAGACATCAAGCGCGTGTCCACCAAGGAGTGGGCCCGGTCCACGGGGTACGACCCCGTCAAGATCTTCAACAAGGTGGGTCTGACTAAAACCAGTTAAAAAGCGGCGCTTCGCTGTTGGCTAAGGGCTAAACGGATGAGAGGTGCTCTAACTGAACGCCTGGTCACGCAGCTTTTTAAAGACGACATCATGTACCTGCTGACCATGGACAAGCTGTGGAAGAAGAGGAAAGCTCCGGAAGCTAGGTGAGAATAATGCTAATGCGACTGCTAAACACAGTGCTGTTGCCACAATGCTACTGCTACACACAGCGCTGTTACCACAAGGCTAATGCTACACACAGCGCTGTTACCACAATGCTAATGCTACTGCTAATGCTCCTGCTACACACAGCGCTGTGCTAATGCTACTGCTACACACAGTGCTGTTACCACAATGCTAATGCAACTGCTACACACAGTTCTGTTATCACAATGCTACTGCTAATGCTACTGCCACACACAGCGCTGTTACTGCACTGCAAATGCTACTGCTACACTCAGTGCTGTTACCACACTGCTAATGCTACACACAGGGCTGTTACCAGACTGCTAATGCTACACACAGCACTGTTACCACACTGCTAATGCTACACACAGCACTGTTACCACACTGCTAATGCTACACACAGCACTGTTACCACACTGCTAATGCTACACACAGCACTGTTACCACACTGCTAATGCTACACACAGCGCTGTTACCACACTGCTAATGCTACACACAGCACTGTTACCACACTGCTAATGCTACACACAGCACTGTTACCAGACTGCTAATGCTACACCGCTAATGTTAACGTCTCTGCAGCATGCCCCCAGGAGGAGGTGTCGGGGACGGGGCTAAAGGATCAGCAGGTGCTCGGGGTACGGGGGTGCAGCCACCTCTTCTCCCGAAGCGTGGAGACACTGCGCGCTCAGCTGGCTGAGAAGGGCGAAGGAGGAGAACTCACCTGGGACAAGGTAGGCAGGCGTGTGGCAGGGGAGGGGTGCCAGCTGTGACATCGTTGCTCCACCCCTTTCAAAGAGCAGATTAAGCAGTGAGTCAAAGTCAGACGTCAGCATCCCGTTTCAAAGTTTGATGACTCAGATCTCAGTTATAACCGGTTTCTCGCCTGTACCAGTCTGGGCAGGGTGAAAGCCGACATGCTCTTGATTGCCCTCGTACCTGTCTTTGACCCCGCCCGCCCTCCCTCCCTCCCTTGTGCGTGTTGCCAGGACGACCCCCCCGCCATGGACTTTGTGACGGCCGCAGCGAACCTGCGCATGCACATCTTCAGCATGAACATGAAGAGCCGCTTTGACGTCAAGTGTGAGTGACTGGGGGCGTGGCGGGGGGGGGGGGGGGGGGGGGGGGGGGTTTGGGCGTTTCTCCGCGCCGCCTCCGGGTCGCTCACGTTCCCTCGCCGCCGTTTGCCCGCAGCCATGGCCGGGAACATCATCCCGGCGATCGCCACCACCAACGCCGTCATCGCCGGCCTCATCGTGCTGGAGGCCCTGAAGATCCTCTCGGGAGACCTGGAGCAGTGCCGCACGGTGAGGAGCGCCCCCGCCCAACAAGATGTCCGCCCAACCTGAGCAGCCTCCGGCGGGGAGTGATCGCAGTGCTGTCTGCTTCTCTCTCTCTCTCTCTCTCTCTCGCTCGCTCTCTCTCTCATGCTCTCTCTCTCTCTCTCTTTCTTTCTTTTCTGCCTGTGGTTAGTTTTTTGATAGTCTTTCTCTTTATGTTCCTTGTCTATTGTTTTTATTTTGAAGTATGGTAATTTTCTGTGTTTGGAAAATGTCCCAATAAAAGGGGTTTTTAAAAATCCAAAACTCTCTCTCTCTCTCTCTCTCTCTCTATCTCTCTCTCTCTCTCTCTCACTGTCTATCTCTCTCTCATGCTCTATCTCTCTCTCTCTCTCTCTCTATCTCTCTCACTGTCTATCTCTGTCTCACTCTCTCATGCTCTCTCTCTCTCATGCTCTCTCTCTCTCTCTCTCTCAGATCTTCCTGAACAAGCAGCCCAACCCGCGTAAGAAGCTGCTGGTCCCGTGTGCGCTGGACCCGCCCAACGCCAGCTGCTACGTGTGCGCCAGCAAGCCCGAGGTCACCGTCCGCCTCAACGTGCAGAAGACCCTGGTGCTCAGCCTGCAGGACAAGGTACCGCCCCTTCCCTCTACCCCGCCCCCTCTGCCGCCATCACCCCGCCCCCTTCCCTCTACCCCGCCCCCTCTGCAGTCATCACGCTGCCTCTTTCCCACTACCCTGCCCCCTCTGCCGCCATCACCACACCCCCTTCCCTGTACCCCACCCCTTTTCCTCTGACCTGCCCCCTTTTCTGTCATCACCCCACCCCTTCCCTCTACCTTGCCCCCTCTGCTGTCATCACCCCACCCCCTTCCCTCTAACCCGCCCCCTTTTCTGTCATCACCCCGCCCCCTTTCCTCTACCTCGCCCCCTCTGCTGTCATCACCCCGCCCCCTTCCCTCTAACCCGCCCCCTTTTATGTCATCACCCCGCCCCCTTCCCTCTACCCCACCCCCTCTGCCGCCATTACCTCGCCCTCTACCCCGCCCCCCATCACCGCCCTGTCCCCTCCACTGTCACCACCTTGCTTCGCTGCCCTGCCGCTGGCCAGTACTGCTGTAATTGCCATTGCGAAAGGCCTCATTTATTCAGAACGACTACTGGCCCAGTTTGGCCTGATTGGTCAAATGTGGGCAGAACAAACTGGTTACCAGCGCTGTTGTTCTGGAAATGATCAGTGAGACGTGTAGCAGTAGTGTATGTGCATGTTTATATATGCACATGTATCTGTGAAGGCCGTGTGCATGTGCTTAGTGTGTGTGGGTTTTGGGTTAAGTGCAGGTAGAGGGCTTTGATTGGCAGTTCCTGTGTGAGTGACGCTGATGACGGTGCGTTATTCGTCAGATTCTGAAGGAGAAGTTGGGCATGGTGGCACCTGACGTGCAGATCGAGGACGGGAAGGGAACCATTCTCATCTCCTCAGAGGAAGGAGAGACTTCGGGTAAGGCTCTCTTATGCCACACTGCAACTGTGGTGTCACTCTGCTCTAATGCAAGCAATTCTGCAGCAGGTCAGCAGGGGGAGACAAATCCCTCTTTAATGTTGGCTCATTAGTCTCTCTCTCTCTCTCTCTCTTTCTCTCTATCTAGCAAACAATAATCGCTGCCTATCTGAGTTTGGTATCAGGAATGGGAGCCGTTTGCAAGTGGATGACTTCCTCCAAGATTACACACTCCTCATAAATGTGTTACACTGGTGAGTGTGGCCTGCGATTAACTCTTTGTGTGCCAGTGTGCCCCCTGGGCCTGTCAATCATCAATCCTGATCCTGAGTTAACACTGAACCTTGCCATGTGTTTGTGCTTGCGTGTGTGTCCGTGTCCATGTGTGCGTGTGTGTGTCTGTATGTGTGTGTGTGTGTGTGTGTGTGTGTGCGCGCGCATGTGTTCGTGCGTGAAAAGTGAGGACTTGCCGAAGGACGTCGAGTTTGAGCTGGTAGGCGACGCCCCAGACAAGGCCCCGCCGCAGACCAGCACCCCAGAAGAGGGTAAGAGCATCGCCAACGGTAGCGAAGACTCCGCCCAACCTTCCACTTCCTCTAAAGGTGAGCACGCCATGCACATGCACACGGATTTTGACATTTTACCCTTAAATTGTTCTTTGGCCTCGACCTGTTGTTTATTGTCTTAAATAAGCATACCAATTATACTCATGTTATCACGAAGTTTTATCATAACTGTATCTCATGTAACACTCTAAGTCATTGCAGCATGCAAACTAATGTCCCTTCAGATGAGTTATTGGACTGTTATCAATAACACTCTTAATGGAAAAAGATAAACTCAACCATTAACTACCACTTTAGTGTTCATCAAAACGTTCAATGCAGACTTGTGGACGAACTTGAGAACATCTGTTGATTTAAACAGCAGAATCAGCAAAGATCATAAAAACAGATTAGGTCACCCGTATACATGTGGGCTTAGACAATGAAAGGAGCACCAGTCCAAAAGTTAAAATAATAAATGGATATAGACCAGTGGTCTCCAACCCTGGTGCTGGAGAGCTACAGGGTCTGCTGGTTTTCATAGTGACTCTGCACTTCATGAATCAATTAGAGCAGTTGATTACAGTTAACTCACCTGGTGTCTTGGGTCTCAAGTGGGTGCTGATTTTAAGGTGAAAACTAAAACCAGCAGACCCTGTAGCTCTCCAGGACCAGGGTTGGAGACCACTGATATAGACAAAGACACAGATGAATAATGATACCTCCCCCCCACAGCAGCCCCTGCAGAGGACGATGACGTTCTCATCGTGGATTCCGACGAAGAGCCCTCCTCCAGCGCCATGGATGTTGCCCAGGAGACGGGCTCGCACAAACGGAAGCTGCAGGACGCGGAGACCGGCGAGGGCGTGGCCAAGCGCAAGCGACTGGAGCAACCGTCCGCGGATGACGATGACATCATAGCGCTCGACTAGCTCCGGCACGGGGGGCGTGTCCATGGTCGTATTTGTGTCTCCTCTTATCGAACACCTGTAAATATATATGTACAAAAACTGACCCGTCAAAAGCAGTATGCTTATTTTTGTTGGATTTGTATTGTCAACTGAATGCCATTGACACAGCTGAAGACACAGCTGACTTCTGGAACAAGTTTTAAAGAATTGGGGAGGGGGGGTGAGAAAAAAAACTTTTGTATTTCTTATGAACCGATTAGACACAAACCATGAGTCCAGTGCTCCGTTTTGGGAGAGAAAATCAAAGGAGACGAACAATGTAAACAAAAGCTAGGAAATTCAATATATATTTGAAAAGAATAACTTATCCAAGAGAGTATTTTCATTTTGCGGCCCTTTTAACCGTCTATGTAAACTGGAACCAGTCCTTCCTTGATGAGCCGCCGACAGTTTACGCAGTTCTCTGGTCTGTACAATAGACAGTAGTGTAAAACGCAAAGTAGGTCCGGATTCGCCAATGAATCTGGAATCTTGTAGATTTCCGTAATATCGGGCCGTGTGAAAGACTTTACTCTGTGCGATTTACGGATAATTCGGTCTTCTGCTGTTAGGTGCTTATTTCCCGGTACCAATTGAAGAAGGTGTTTTTGTGGGTGTTTGTGGTCAGCATTATTTATATTTCACCTTTTCATGGTTTTGTTTTTAGGCACATCGATACTGTACCTCATCTGGACCAAATAAAGACTGAATAAACGGTGAAATATTGTATAAGTGCAACCCCTATTTTTATTCACTTTACCATAGGTTTCCAAGAAGAACGTGCTTAAATGAAAGCCTTTTTTATTCTTGGGTAATCGGCGCAGTTTTATGAGCCACTTGTATGTGGAGCTCCCACTGACGCTTAACGAATTGGTCAAGCCAAGGGTGTGAACTCTCTGAACCCGCCGGATGACGACTTCTAGCTTCGACGAAGATTCTGCCAACTCCCACGCCCCTGCGTGGTACTAGCACATTCAGTACCTTCCCTGGCTGTTTTTGCAAACACGTGGTTTCGTAACCATTTATCTGGTTGTAGATACGTGTAGATTTTCGTGCGTCAAATAAAGACACAAAGGCAAAAACATTAAAAAAAAAAAAAAAAAGTTCTGTTTGTGCTTATTTGGAGAACATAGTCCAAGAAAACACGTTCCCCTGTCGAGAGGTCGTCACAAATGGTCTACATCGAAGTAA
Source organism: Anguilla pacifica (assembly GCA_039654925.1). Lineage (NCBI taxonomy): Eukaryota > Metazoa > Chordata > Actinopteri > Anguilliformes > Anguillidae > Anguilla > Anguilla pacifica. The sequence continues at coordinate 16,803,907 of CM077299.1, forward strand.
TTTTGTACGCATTAAGTTTTTACATAAATGTTCAGCTAGTTAAGGCAAATAATCTGGAAAACTGTTTTGAGAGATAAGGAGCTTTATTTTCGCCGCGCAGGGTAAACTTTTTTTGCACATAAATCTTGCCACTTACACAGCGGTGGAGGGGTTAAGGAATTAGCATTGTAGGTGAGAACTTGGTCCAGGTCCGGGCTTGTAGGTGGAGTTATGTGTAATTACAACTTTCGCTGTACCCTCCAGCAAATTATTAGACAATCGCTTTAGCAGATGGAACTATAAACGTATAGCATGACATAGTCTCGTAAGGGGTATGTGTTGCTTTGTGTAGTCCGCTAACGTCGAGTAACTTGAAATAGGTTACCAGTTGTGCCTCATCAGACCTTACAGGTAGCATGTTAAACATCTTCATCTTAAAATGTAGCTTAAATACGGCATTTCATTTTTAAAAAATATATAGCCAAATGTCACTAGCCGCATAAAATATGGCTATAGCCCACAAAAAGAACTAATCTTGCAACGACAGTCACCTTTATTTTATTATGCTTCCGTACGTATTAATGATACATGCACGCTCGTTTTTCAACAAGCCTATTAAAATGAAATGCTACTATTTTGTTACTCATTGCGCAGCCTACTTTAGGTATGCGGCTGTACCACCACACCAGGATCTAGCTGTCTCGCGATGTTGCCATATGTGGAACACGGAGAAACGCCCCTATAAAGTCGCAGCTTATTGGCTGACATCGCTTGTTTTCCAGTTCTGTGGTGGATAGACTAACGGATTCAAATATTAAAAAGTGTCTTCACGACTTATGACAGAAAATTATTATGACTGAAAAAGTAATTGACTACAGCTGTACAACCCTCTTGTAAGCGAGAAAAACCAGTAGGCTGGGTTATCTTTAACCATAGAAAGAAGGTGCATGTTTGTTTGTAAGCCTTCCCCTTTTTGCTACGACCAATCAGTGGTGACAACGAGGAAGCCGATCCCCTCCCATACGCAATGGATGGGACTAGACTAGGCACTCATTTGTAGCCTCCCATGATAATTTGACCTGTTTAGGGCAAGTTGTGCGACTAAGGTGTTGTGTGAACAGACTGTGGAACTCTCTGGAAGATAGTCTAAGAAGGTTTTAATTAAAGTCTGTTTTTGTATTAATTCCGAACGATAATTCTGCCCGGGAACTCACAACATGGTAACGCTCACGGCGATCGTTGCTCCGATGGGTCGTCAACTATTAAAGCAATTTTCCAGACACACCAGAGGACATCGATGGATCCCCGTCAGAAGATGCAATCTCTCAGCATGTTCCAGCAAACTTGTGCTCTCTCATGGTTAGTGCGTGATAATAGCAACGCGTAGATTATGGAAAAGTGTAACACAATTATCGATAGCGAGCTAGTTTGTTTCGATTGAAAAAAGGTCTTGTAGCTTGTGCGCTGGCTAAAAACATACTTGCTGCTAACTTGCTTGTTCGCTCTTTACCGAATCTGCATGTCAACTCATTCCGAACATGTGCCATTGCCACTTATAGACGACATAACGTGTAATTTAATTCAGAATGTGTTTTATTATACAGAAGCTTGTGTTATTAGAATAGCTTTTTTTGAATGAACACCATTAAAGGGTTAACTAGAAATATAGCCTGAACATGTTTTCAAGTCAGCGAACAACTTGGCTACTCAGAAATTGTGGACTGGATTGTTGCAAGATGCAATTTGACCTCGGGACCACCAGGCCAAAGGTTGATTTCTGGTCTCGTAAAAAGGACTCGGTCCACATTTTCGCCGTAGTCGGTTGTCATGAAACAATCAGTGATTACATTTGCAAATATGTTATATAACGTGTTGATGAACTCTGTAGCTCAGAGTTTTCACTCTTGTGATACAATGCTGAATATAATAACCGGGTCTCACCCGAAGGCTATTATTGTGTGTTGGTTATCATAACCGTTTAGGGTTTATTTACTGTTGTTTCAAGTTGACCAGGTTCTTTCACACTGACTGAAAAGGGCAGCATCGTTTGCTTCACACTGACATTAGATGGGCATGACAGGATGAAACTGATGCAGAAAGCACTTCCTTAGAGAGCCACGACCGTATGTGGTGAATTTGAGAAGTATCCCCCCGAGCTGTCTCCTTTTCTTTTTCCTGAAGAGTATGCAGGCCTGTTGAAATTGGCTAATGATTTTAATATATGGATCCCTCTGCCCCTGTTGTCAAGATCCAGCCTATAGATCCGCCTCTCCTATTCGTGAGAATATTTTCGTTATAGTTCTGTGGTTCGTGTTGACGGAAGGAAATTGTGTTGCGTAAGACGTACATCCATCCACGCCATTACCCGACCCAGCAACACTGGCTGTCCCGTTTTTTTGTTGTTATTTGGCATCGCACCGAAAACACTCAAACTCACGCGAACTGCGGGCGTGACGTAGCCATAGGCCTACATGTAAAATGGAAATAACTAGGACAGGTGTCTTCTGCAATTTCCGTAAGCTGCTGACGAGGATATGTCATTTTAGACATACGCCGACGTTGCCAAAGTGTTTCACATGCAAAATATAATGAACAGCTTTAAACGTACTTGCGTGAGCATGTGATTTAGCCCTACGTTATTTCCGGTCTCAGATCAGTTACTTTGTTAACTTTGTGCATGCTCTCTGGCTCTCGACCATATACTAACAGTTCAGTTTTTTAAAATTAAAATAAAGCGAAAGTTAATTTATGCAGGGCTCGGACTTTATAGTCAGTTTTGCCCTTAGGCTGTTTTATAACGCTACATTTCAGGGGAAGAAGCAACTGATGGCTTCCACTGTTATGGACTATTCAGATCGCTTATGGCTACCTATCGTCTAAAATGTATAGGCTATACCGTATCGCCTGCAATCGCCAATCAAGACCGGAAATATGAAACCATTGGAAACTGGTCGTTTTTAGGATTAGTCTCTCTCTCTTAGCCTGGTTTAACAGCGGGCACGACAAATATACTTTCAACAGTTAGCGCAGCTCATAACGGTTTTCGTTGTGCTTGACACGAAAGAGTTAAACAGTTGTTTCTGAAATATGGATTGCATACAGTGCGGTTTTGTTTAACAGACCAATAGCAGGCGGAACCGCAAGAAAAGAAGCCCAGAGTAATTGTCTTGTGACCCGCGAGTGCTGAGAAATACTTTCGCAGAAAGGAACACATACCCATGGTGAACGGGCAGCCAGGTGGAGGAATGGGGCTGTATTTCTTTTGTAGGCTTGACGCCAACCAATGACTGTGTTCCGACTGTCCGGCTCTGCGACCTATTCGCGTTTTTTTAATATATTTTTTTTGCAATTTCCTTTAGGGTTAGGCTACTGTGGGTTTGAGGAGGAAGTGATTTTCTTTTTCCATTTCCACTAGTTCAGGGAAGAAGGAGTTGCGTTTAATTAAATCTCGCAGTTTTTAAAACACGTAGAACTTTGTATCGATATTTTTCATCATGTGTACTATGCAGGGAGCGGTGGAATGTAAACGTAAGTTTTGGGGTAATTTTTTTCTATAGAAAATGTTTATTTTTTATAAAAGATAGTCGGCTGTGGGATGTTGTAACTTTATGGTTCATAGAGCCAAAGAGTGTCTGCACGTCACTACTGACAGCTCAGCGGGTTTCTCTTTTCCAGTGCATCCGATGTGGCAGGGAACTCTCGCGGTGCCCGGTGGGGACAGACAGTCTCCGATCGACATCGCGGTGCGCAAGAGCGTCTTCGACCCCCAGCTTAAGCCGCTGACCTTCCAATACGACCCCAGGACTTGCCAGCAAATATGGAACAACGGCTACTCCTTCCTCGTGGAGTACGACGACACCACAGACAAGTCAAGTAAGGAAAACTTTTCCTTCTGTCCCCCAGCAATCTTGGTACTTTTACTGGAAACTGCACCTCGAATGGGTGGTACGAATATGAGCGTTGATTACATCTAAGCCTGGCCTTATTTTGTGGTGTCTATCTTGTTTAATTGAAAGTTTCTGACTTTTAACTGTGGTAGAGGCATGAATTAAAATTATTATGTATTTATTTATTTTTTACATATTTTTCAAGTCAGTAATGCCAACTCCATATATAAAGCAGCTCATTGAACTTGTGTTTGCTCACTCCCTCTCTCTCTACTGCTTTTCCCATTCCAGCTAAAATATAGGACCTACAAAATGAAGGCTTCTGTTGCCTTGTGTAATTATTCTGTAATAGGCAGGCTTGTATGACCATAATAGTTCTTCCGAAATCAAAACGGTGCAGAATCTCTTGTTTGAAATGAGTCTTTTTTAAAAATCTGGTCTATTTTGAATGAAGAACCACATTCTTTTCTCGCAAAGTGTCCGAATTCATTGTCGAGCTGTCAGTGTCCTGTTGTAATCATCTGTACAAGTTGTACCAGTCTGAGTGTGAATGTGTGGGTGTGGTTTTAAAAAGGCTTTAGTGGTAATGGAGTGAGAAAAGGAGGCTGTTCTGTACATGGAGTGGCAATCATCATCATAGGCGTGGCCAAATCTGATCCCGAAGGACCGCACTGTTTGACTATTAAATCAACAGCTAGTTTAGGTCCAGGAATGCAAACCAAGTGAAGTAACTGAATGGATGCTTAGGCGGTTATTTCACCTCATTTGCATTTGTTCCACCGTTGAGTAGCAGCAAAGTCTGGCGCCCCCTTGTGGCTCCACTCGCCCTTCCGGAACAAAGCGAGGCGTTTGCCGACGTCCTGAGGCGCGAGGCGGCCGCGGCTCGGTCGATCGTCCGACCGGACCGTCTCCGGCCGCCCCCCCCCCCCCGCGCCCCGGAGGGCGCGTTCCGGAAGGCGGGCGGGTCCGCGCGGCGGGCGTGCGGCACGTCTCCGCGCGGCGGGCTTGGCGTAAACGCTGTGCGTCTCCCCCAGCTCTGAGCGGCGGCCCCCTGAAGGACCCGTACCGGCTGTGCCAGTTCCACTTCCACTGGGGGGAGAGCAACGCCTGGGGCTCGGAGCACACCGTGGACCGCCGCCTCTACCCTGCGGAGGTACAGCCCCCGCGAGGGAGAGGGAGCGTGTGTGTGAGCGTATGTGAGTGTGTGTGTGTGTGTGTGTGTGTGTGCGTGAGCGTATGTGAGTGTGTGTGTGAGCGTATGTGAGTGTGTGTGTGAGCGTATGTGTGTGTGTGTGTGTGTGTGTGTGTGTGTGTGTGAGTGTGTGTGCGTGTGAGTGTGCGTCTGTTCGTATGTGTACACGCACTCAAGGATGTTGTATGTAAATGCATTGTGTGTTGCCTCGTGTGTGTGTCTGCGTGTGTGCGGGTGTGCGTGCGCATGTGTGTGTGTGTTTGTGTGTGTGTGTGCGTGCGCGCGCGTAAATGTACATGCACTTACGGATGTTGTATGTAAAAGCATTGTGTGTTGCCTCGTGTGTGTGTGTGTCTGTGTGTGTGGGGGGGGCAGATGGAGCGAGCGTGTGTGTGATTGTGTACGTTTGTGTATGTGCACACAAGAACGTTGTATGAAAAAGTATTGTGTATTGGCTCTTGTGTGAGTGTGTGTGTGTATGTGTGTGTTTGCATAAATGCATGCTTATGGAGTGCATCATGGGTGTACTGCCTAGGGCGAGATGGTGTGTAAGCATGTGTATGTGTATGGATATAGGCACACTGTGTTCCCGAGTATGTATGTGCAGACGTAATCGTACAGCCAGTCCTTAGTAACCGAGCACAGGAATGTAGCTGAGGTCGTGCCTTTATATCCTTTGTCCAAGTTTCAGTGTAGCAGCAGGAACTGGAACACTATCCACCGTAACCCTGCCAACATCGCCAGCGCTTGCCGTCTCTGTCCGTATCAATCCACTCCAGCGCAACCAGCCACGTTTGCGCACAGCTGAGACCCATGATGTCACAATGGGTCCTGTGTCATGTGACCCCGTGTGCAGTACACGTGGGTGTAGTGGGCAGGGCTGAGGGTGGAATGGGGAAGTCCCATGAGATTAGCCTGGACTCCCCAACAGCTGACTGGGATCAGTGGCTTTTGCAGTGGAGTGTGTGTGTGTGTGTGTGTGTGTGTGTGTGTTTGTGTGTGTGTCTGTGTGGGTGTCTAGTGTGGGTGTGTAATGCCACGCTTTTGGCCAGATCCACATACCCTTGTCCTGTGTAACTGCTGCACTATTCTCGTCTCTTAGTAATGGATGAGTCTTCTGCCCCTGTGCATTTGTGTGTGTGTGTGTGTGTGTGTGTGTGTGTATGTATGTGTGTGTGAATGTGCTTATGCTCAAGTTCCCAGCATTTTCTGGTCAGGTGTGTGGGGTAGAGTTACAGCCCGTATTTGTATGTGTGTGTGTGTATGAGTGTGTGTGAGTGTGAGAGTTGTGAGTGTGGGTGTGTGTGGTGACTGGTATGACCCAGACATGGGTTTCGCTCCTTTGTGTGGTCTGGTTGTGAGCTTCTGTTCTGTGATCCCCTCTGGTGGTGTCGTGTGTGTGTTCAAAAAAAAAAGAGTTAATGACCGTTTTTTTTGTCTGAATAGCATTAGGCCTGGACCATTGTAGTGCTTCTCAAATGCAGGGTCTCCTCTGAGTGACTGTTTGCTGACCAGAGAATTGGGTGGGGGGGGGGGGGGGGTGTGTTTCAGACCTAGATGTGTTTTGGGATAGAGTTACACCACATATTTCTGTTTGTGTGACTGTATGACTGGGACATGGGCTATATCCTTTGTGATTGATGTTTTTCCTTTGTGCTATCCAGTGAGCTCCATAATGTTTGGGACAAAGACATCTTTTTCTTGATTTGGTTCTGTACTCCATAATTTTAGATACGTAAGCAAATAATTTACTTGTGGGCAAATTGCACATTCTCAGTTTTTATTAGAGGGTATTTTTATACATTCATGTAGAAATGACAGAGCTTTTTATATATAGTCACCCCATTTCAGGACACCAAAATTTTTGGGACGAATGGCTTCATGGGTGTTTGTGATTATTTCTGTTCCATTCCATTATTCTGTTCAGTTGCTTCCTTAGTGCAGGCATTAGAGAGTTTTCTGTATCTAGTCTTCATTCTTCATTTTTGATTGCCTTTGGAGTCTGTTCTTTGCATGTATAAACACGAGGACCAGAATTGTGCCAGTGAAAGTCAGGGGAACCATTACGGAGCTGAGAAATCAGGAAAAACAGTCAGAGATATGGGCCAAAGCTTAGGCTTACCAAAATCAAATGTTCAGAACAGCATTAAGAAGAAAGAGAGCACTGATGAGCTCAGCTCAGTAATCACAAAGTAGTAGTAGTAATTTATTTTGGTCCTTATTAACAATTTTCCAAAAAGAATGCACATAGAAATAAATAAATAACAATAAGGCATTAAATTAAAAGAAAAACAAAAAAATATTGACCGAAAAGGTGTAGGCTGAAGCTTTAGCTTATTATACCTACCCTTTTTACATAACATATTCTAAGGGCATAACAAAGGGCCTGGTGGGCTGAGGAAGGACTCTACAGTTGATGACTGACAAATTCTCACCATAATGAAGAAAATGCCCAAACATCTGTCTGACAGATCAGAAACTCTACTGTCTGCGTAAGACTTCAGCAACAGAACTACGGAATGCAAACCACTAGATAGCTGCAGAACAGGATTGGCAGGTTACGGTTCGCTAAGAAGTACCTAAAAGAGCTCTTAGAGTTCTGGAAAAAAGAATTGTTGACAGATGAGATCAAGATTTATTGTATTAGAGTGATGGCCAGAACAAAGTGTGGAGGCCAAAAGGACTTGCCCAAGATCCAAAGCACCCCCGACCCCTCCATCCCCCTCAGCTGTGAGACACGGTGGTCAGATGTTATGGTTTGGGCATGTATGGCTGCAACAGGTACTGGCTCACGTGTCTTAATTGATTATGTAACTACTGATAGCAACAGGAGCTGAAGATGGCTATAGTACAGGCCTGGCAGGGCATCACCAGAGAAGATACTGAACACTTGGGGATGTCACAATATGGGTCACAGACTTCAAGCAGTCGTTGCATGCAAATGATTCCCAAACATTATGGTTCCCTGGGGTATTAAAAGTATTAAAAGTACTGTCATTTCTACATGGTGAGGCCCAAGTTTATTTTAAAAAAAATACCCTTAAGTCAAACCTGAGTATATGCACTTTAACCACATACAAATTGTTTGATTACAAATCAAACTTGTGGAGTACAGAGCCAAATCAAGAAGAAAAAGAAAAACATATCTATTTGTCCCGAGCATTATGGAGCTGATTGTGTCTGTCTCCCCTTTGTGATGTATTCCCTCTCTCTCTCTGCAGCTGCACCTGGTGCACTGGAACGCTGAGAAGTACAGTCTGTTTGAGGAGGCGGTGATGGAGGAAAACGGCCTGGCCGTGATTGGGGTTTTCCTGAAGGTGCGACACACACCTCTCGCTTCCTAATGATGCAGGGGATGAGAGGCACACCAGAAAATTCACGTCTGTCATTATCATCTATTAATGCACACACACTCTATCACAGACAAGACAGACAGACAACACACACACATTCACACTCACACGCTCTCTCATACACACTCTCACACACACTCTCTCACACGCTCTCTCATAGACACACACTCACACTCTCTCACACGCTCTCTCATGGACACTCTCACACACACTCTTTCACACGCTCTCTCATAGACACTCACACACACAGTCACACACTCACAGCCCCTCACTCGCTCACACAGTGTGAGCCATTCTCTCACACACAGGCAGTAGCAGGGGCATATCTTATCTGATCATATCTGAATTGCTCTTAGGCGGACTTCAACTTAGGGGAGAAACGGAGCGGCACACAGCTAGATGCAAGAGATATTTAGAAAATTACATGCGTGTAAAAATAAAATAAATAAAAAATAAATACGTGTTTATTGTGCAGACATCATGCTGAAGTGCCCCAGTGCAAGGTAATAAAAATGGATTGTATGCAGATGTTTCAGTCATGTGTGACTTTCTTCAGTCATGTGACTGAAACATCTGAGGAAGGTCATACGTAACTAAAGAGTGTACTTACTATTAATTTTTTATCACCTGGCGCTGGTGTACTTTAGCTCGTTGTTCGCACAATAAACACGTATGTATTTTTCTAAATATCTTAGCATTTGGCTTTTTTGAGGAAGTTCTCCTTTTCCTTTTCTAGCGGTGTGCAAGTCCCTTAGTTGAATTTAGCGTTTTTTGGGGTACTTACGCTGCCGTTATGACCACATTTTAGACTTGTTAACTTGGCGCACTTTCAATTATCTCTTTCCCTGTTCTCAGGTGGGAAAGCGACACGAAGGTCTTCAAAAATTAGTGGATGCTTTACCGGCCGTCAGGCACAAGGTGAGTTCCACTTTTTAGCCTTGCGAATGAGCGCCGCTAATGCTGTATCTTAATCAGTGTTACAGCCTGTGTGTGCTGGTGAAATAGGTGCCGTAGCGGGTTGTTTTTTAGCCGAAGGTCAGTGAGATAAACAGGCTCTGATCCTAGGCAAAGGTGACACGCGTGCTGCACTGAACTGGACCGCCAAGATAAACGACACTGAGAAGCACGTAGAACTGGAACTGCAGTGCCCTCTAGTGGCCAAGTGCTCAAGTTGTTGCGTTTGAGTTTATATAATCAGTTTAAAAAAGCTTTAAAGAAATTGTAAGTTAAAAAAGAATCTTTCTGAAGTATAGTCATATGAACAATATTATCATTTCTGCAGTTAAGTAATTAAATCATTACTGAATTATGTTATAAAAGACAACAATTTATTATTAATAAAATAATTAAGAGAATAATTAATAATTAAGATCTTTGAAGACAGGTCTGTTCTGTGTTGTGATAATGTGATTTTTAAATGTGGTTTTTGCCCTAAATCCTCCTCTCAGCCTATATGAGTGTGTGAAATTGTGTCGGTCAGTGAGCAAGCGAGTGATTGTATGTGCATGTGTGTCAATGTATGTATGTTGTAATGTGGTGTAAGGTAAAACATAAATAGAACTGTGTGCGTAGATGTGTGTGCTGTAATGCGTTATAAATGTGTGTATTATACTCCCTGTAGAACAGTGTGGTGTAATGCTTTATACAGTAAATGTGTGTATTATAATGTGTTATACTTCCTGTCTGACAGTGTGCTGTATTGCACTATGTGTATATGTGTATCTTATAATGTGTAATGTGCTATACTCCCTGTAGGACAGTGTGGTGGAGTTCACGAAGTTTGACCCAGCCTGCCTTCTACCCAGCAACACCCAGGATTACTGGGCCTACGCTGGGTCACTGACCACCCCGCCCCTGAGCGAGTCCGTGTCCTGGATGATCATGAAGCAGCACATCGAAGTCAGCCATGACCAGGTGAGAAGGCTAGGGGGCTGTGTGTGTGTGTGTGTGTGTGTGTGTGTGTGAGAGTGTGTGTGTGACATGTATTACTATCTTTGTGAGAACCAAATGTCCCCACAAGGATAGAAAGATACGGAAAATTACACAAGGTGGGGACCTTTTGCTGGTCCCCACAAGTTCAAGAGTTTTAGGGTTAGGACTTAGGGTTGGGGTTCCAAATAGGTTAAGGTTAGGGTTAAGGTTTGGCATGTAGTGGTTAGGGTTAGGGTTAGAGTTAGGGTTAGAGGTTACGGAATGAATGTAAGTCAATGGGAAGTCCTCACAAGTATAGCAATACGAACATGCGTGTGAACATGAGCGTGTGCGTGTTGGTGTCTGAGTCTGTGTCTGTGTGTGAGTGTTTGTGTGTGTTAGGACCCACTCTGCATCAGACCGCAACAGGGAAAAGGATAAGGGAAGAGAGTGGGGAATCGGTTATGGAAATGCTACTGCAGAACGAAGAGTAACTCCAGTCCCTATCTGCTTATTAAATACTAATTAAAGCCCGGCTAGTCTTCGAAGGCATGCCAGGTATGGAGTGGCTTTGAACGCTGAGACGCTTAATCTGCAGGCTGAGACCGAGAGTCCGAATAGCTTGCCCCCAACAGAGATTTAAAACCCCACCCAGAGTTACCTTCAAAACTAATAAAGGAGAAATAACAAAGCAAAATAACAAACATGGTGTCCCGATGAAAGGATTTGTAATCCGGCTGGCAACACCAGGGTCACTGTCCGGCGAGCAGAGGGGGATAACAGGAGTGGAGGTCAGACGGAACAAGTCAACGGTCAAACACAAAATCCAATCGGCAAACAAACAAGTAGGGCTGGATGGGATTTCGAAAGTCGAGCAAAATCAGGTCAAACGTCCACGTCAACAAAGCACTCACAGTCCCCGAGTACAGAGCGGGAATTTGACGGGCTGGTCTCCGCTGGCGAATGGCCAGCGGCGCCTTTTTCACACCGAGCGTCCGGAGACGGAAACGGCCGGTTCGACGGCGAAGCGGAAGAACGCCAGCCACGCACGCAGCAGAGACCGATGTAAACGCAAAATGTACGACAAAGTCCTAACTGTGTGTGTGTGTGTGTGTGTGTGTGTGTGTGTGTGCGTGTGTGCGTGTGTGTGTGTGTGTGTGTGAAGGGGTAACTAGACCCAGAAAGTGAGAGTCCAACAGGGTTCCCACTCATTTTAGGAAATCATTTTCCAGGACTTCTCAAGGACAATTTCCATGACTTAGACTTACAGACATGAAACATGGACAGTGGTAGCCCAAAGCTGGTGGTGGACCGGGGGGGGGCGGGTGGGGGGGCAATGTGCAAGTACCATAACCGTTCAAAACTTTGTTCCGCTGTGTAATCTCAGCAGCTAATAAAAATGAGAAATGCTGAGAAAAATACGGACAAATATGCAATCTCAGCTCTAAATACACTGTTTAACGGCTCGACTTATAGCCTAGCCTACAATTTTCCTGGACCTCACAAATATTTCCAGGACATTTTGTAAATTTTCTCATTTTCCAGGTGCTTTCCGTGACTGGAAAACTAGTTGATAAATTTCCAGGTTTTCAAGGTTTTCCAGGATGAGTGGGAACCCTGTCCAAAACTGGATTGTAGCCACCAGGATCAAGCCTTAATCTTACACTTTCACTGTTTTCTCTCTCCCTTCCTCTCTCCTTGCCCTTCCTTCCTTCTTTCCTCCCCACTCCCCCACCCCCCTCTTACTTTTTTCTCTCTTCCTCACCCCTTCTTTCTTTTCCCTTTCAACCTCTCCCTACCCTCTCTCTCTGTCTCCCATCTGTCTCTCCCTCTAACCCTCTCTCTCTCCCCTTTCCCCCTCTCTTGCTCCCTTTCTCCCTCTCCCCTCTCATGCTCTCCCCCCCTTACTCTCTCTGTTTCTCCCTCCCTCTCCCCCTCACTCTCTCTCCCCTTTCTCTCCCTCCCTCTCCCTATCCTCTCTCTCTCTCTCTCTCTCTCCTGCAGTTGGCGGTGTTCAGGAGTCTACTCTTCACCTCCGCAGAGGAGGAGGTGCAGAAGAGCATGGTCAACAACTTCCGCGTGCAGCAGGCCCTGAAGGGGCGCACCGTGCGCTCCTCCTTTTCGCCCTTCCTCCAGGAGGAGCCGCCCACCAACGGGCCACGCCCGGACCACGCCCACTAGCCCCGCCCACCAACCCGCCAACCCCCGACCCACACGGCCCCACATCTCAAACTGAGGAACCGGCTGTCCTCAGACTGGGGCTGTGCTCTTAGCCACCCGGCAACCACAGAGCTGCTGGGATTGGTCAAGGAGTCTTTGGGTTAGGGGTCAAGGGGTGGGGAAAGCTGGTTTATTTCTGTACCATTGCCTTGGAGATTTGGTTAGTTGTAGAGAAATTAACTGTAAAATGGAAGCATTCTGTCACCCTGAGGGGAAAATCAGATGTTAATAGTTTTTGAACATTCAACGTTTCATTGACCAAACTAGTGATGGACTTTCACACAGTTCTGTAGGAAGTCAACAGCTGCTTGTTTTAAGGAATTAGTGTGCAACAATGTGAGTAATATCATCTTCAGAAGCTACCACTTCACTACTTAGTGACACATGTATTGTACCTTGGCCCCGCCCTCAGTGGGAGTCACTCTGTCTTGGCCCCGCCCTCAGTGGGAGTCACTCTGTTTTGACCCCGCCCTCAGTGGGAGTCACTCTGTCTTGGCCCCGCCCTCAGTGGGAGTCACTCTGTTTTGGCCCCGCCCTCAATGGGAGTCACTCTGTTTTGGCCCCGCCCTCAATGGGAGTCACTGTCTTGGCCCCGCCTCAGTGCGGGCCACTCTGCAATAAGGGAGGCTGAGATGAGTTTGACACTGTCTGCAGGAACACTAAAGCAGCGCTGCATACAACTGCACTGCAACATTACAGACAACTGCATACAACTGCACTGCAACATTACAGACAACTGCATACAACTGCACTGCAACATTACAGACCCTCACGTCATCTTTAACTCTATCCAGTTCTGATTCCTAGCTAGATTAATGGAGTTGTGCTCCACTTGTGTGCATGCATGTGATTCTCTGTGTATACGTGCAGGTTATTAGTGATTAGTGAAGTGCCCAGGTGTTTTTTGATGGTGGACGGGGTTACAGGTGCATTGTGGGCCGGCGGCAGGCGCCGGTCCGTCACCCAGAGCTCCGTCCGCGTCCGTGCCGATCCGGCGCTCGAGCGTCGCTCGCTCTTGCCTGCCTCTCCGAATGGGTTCTGACCATGTGACCTCACTGGTGCTGCGAGCCGATTGGACGACTCGTAGACGAGTCCCTCCTCTGTCTGAGAGAGAGAGGAAAAAGTGCCTTCAGTGTAGCACAAGGTGAAAGACGCACAAGCCCCATGTTTTTCGGCACCTTCAGTAGTGCCTGCTGGTCAGACGCCCCCGCCCCCCCCTGCCTGCACTGGGTCTGTGCGGAGAGACAAACTGCTGAATCTCACTGCTGCTGCTGTCACTGTGCGAGCTGTAGTGCCGTGTGCAGAGAGACCAGCCCTGTGAGACCTCCAGACATCACCAGTCGAGTAAAGCTGGGAGTATGCTTGATGCAGAAACAAACTCCACCTAGTTCATATGAACTGAACAGCATAAAGTGGCGCGCTTGTGGAGAGAGCTATAAACTCCACCGCATTGACTTTGGCCACCGCAGCGCCCACATCCCTGCTGGCTGAGACTTTCGCGCGCCGACGTGAAAGCGGAGGGTGGCTGCGTTGGCGGCGTCTGCGTCCCGTCTCCTGACGGACGAACGTGCCGCCTTCTCCTTCTTATTTTTGGCAGCGCTAAATAAACTGAAGCAATTTAGCAATCATCAACGTCCGTTTCGAGAAGTTCCTGCCCCTTTGCCGCAACCAAATGTTGTCACTTCTGTGTTTCCTGTGGTTATCACAACCACAGAATCTGAATCTACGCTCAGTGGAGTGGAGTGTCACTGAACGAACGGTTTTAGGCCGAAATAAGCATTTCACACCTTTTTATGTGGAGCCACGTTTGGCGGTGATTCAATTTCAATTTCTCGATTTCGATTTCTTATCAAGTATACTCCCAGCTTAACTGCTGCTGAAGACTCTGAGGAGACAACCCCCACCTTACTGTCTGTTGCCAATAGGCGAAATGCCCCCCTACCTCGCACTGGTATTAAAGACAGTTTCTGTGCTGGGGCCAATAAAGGCCAATTCGGCATGGGGCATTTTTCTTTGGGGAGGGTCTGTTGGCTGGGCCTGGGGGGGGGGGGAATGGAGAGAGAGAGAAATATGGCCGGAGAGGGCGAGAGAGGGAGGAAGATCGGTTCCTTGGCTGCTGATTGGTTCTCGCGATCGTACGGGGGCAACGCGCTCCTGAATGCGCTCCTCCTCCTCCTCTGGGGAGAGAGCGGGGTAGGGGAGCGGGAGGTGGGGGGGGGACAGTGCTGCTTTGGTTTGTCTGGCTTGTGGGGCTTTTCTCTGTGATCACAGAGGGACAATACCCCCGCGGGGGCCAGCCCCCGTGCGGCCCCCTGCTCTGAATGGGCCACCTGGTCCCCCCCCGCCCCCCCTGCTCCCGCCAGCCCGGTCTGAGAGGTGCCAGCAACTTCCCGACCCGAAAACCAGGTTCCCGTTCCCCTGTCCCGACAGCACTGTGAGGACCAGAGCAGGTGCCGTAATGGGGGGGTGGGGGGTGGGGGTGTGAGGCGTCCAGTAGCATGGTTTTTTTGGCACGTGACCCAAACTGTAACCTGGGAAGGGATTTTAAAAAACTGATTTAAAACAGGAAAGGAGGAGAATAATTATTATTCTTGTCGATTTCAAAAATAAGTGTTTGAGAAGTTATTGTTCTGTTGCCCTGAGGGTGCCTGTCAGTGTCTGTATTAACCCCCCCCACACCCCCCATCTCCCCAAACCCCCCCTCGCCTTAACCCCCCCCCCCCCGCAACACAGCCTCACACGCTGGAGTTCACACCTCACATTCCTCCCACCGGGCGGAGCAGTCGTACCATTCTTTCCTTCTTTCTTTTTTTCTTTCTTTCTTTTTTTTTTTCCTACAAAACGTATTTCGTAGAATCACGCACATTTCCGCCTATCGGTGCCAGGCGATGCCGAACTGCCAGTTCGGCCAAAAAAAAAAAAAAAACCGACAAAAAAACCTTTTAAAACATGCCACAGCGTTAGCGTGGAATGTTACAGCGCGTCACGACGTGTGCATTAAAATTGACTGAGGAAAAAAAACAAAAGAAGTTGACGGGCGAGTCAGCGGTATGCAAGCGATCCCGCCTACGGGATGACCCGGCGGGGAACGCCTCTCGACTGCGCCGTCTGCGCCGCCTGCGCTTCCTGTCCTCCGCCGTCGTCTCTTTAGGACGAGGCCGCTCTCGTAGGTACGCACAAACCCTCGTGACATTACCGTATCGTGTTCCTTCTTTTTTTTTATTTTTATGAATGTAAAAAATAAAATAAAATAAATGGATCTGTTCTCTGTAACGTAGGACGCGGTTAGCGCGTTAGCGCTCTCTCCGCCGTTCCTGGGGGCTGGGCGGGGGTCCTGTTTGGGGGGGGGGGGGGGGGGGCGTGCTGGGAGCCTCCGCCCCGTTCTGTCCGTCTGGCCGCGTTCCACATTCCGTCTCCGCGGGGACCGGCCCCGCCGCCCCGCGGTTCGGGGGCCCCCCGGTTTCCCGGCGGGCCTGTTGTCCCAGGTGCCGGGGTCGGCGCGCTTTGGCCCCTCGGCCAGCTGGTGGTGCTGCGCCGGGCCCCCGGGGGCCCAGCGGGTCGGCTCGCCGTCTCGCACGCTAACGAGGCGGAGGCGGAGACCTGCACACGCCCCCTGTACCCCTCTTCACCCCTCTTGTAGATTTATCTTCTGTGTAGAGGCTTTAGAGATTTATTAAATATAGTATAGTGTGTATTACAAAAGCAAATTCGCTGTCTCCTGTATTTCCTTGACTGTGTGCGAGTCTGTGTGTGTGTGCGCACGTGTGCTTGTGTGCGTGCGTGTGAGAGTATTGTTTCTTTGTCTGAAGTTGTAGGTGTGCGTCAGTTGCTTTGTGCAAATACGCGTATGTGTTTCTGGCTTCGGCACTTGTGTTTGTTTCTTTGTGTGTTTGTTTCTTTGGGAGGTGACCTTCGGTACATCCCAGGAGAGGCTGGGACGATTTGTTCTGGTGGGTTTCATATCTATGGTGGATTTATTGAAGGCACTAGATCACGTTCCAGACTTCAGCGGCATGCACTGTAAATACAGCGCACTGTGGCCCCCCGGGCCCCCAGAGGCCTCTCAGTGGAGTGGCGTGGTCTCCGTACCACCCTCACGTCCGAGCTGGCTTCTCTGTGAAAACGGTGCCCCTCTACGACCCCCAAAATTCAGTCCCGTCAAAATCACACGACAGATTTCTGCGGGAATGTCATTGGTAAACTTTGCCTGTCACTTCTGCGGAGGGCAGGAAAAATTTAACTTGTTTTCTTGTTTTTTCAAATGTATGTGATTATATTTTACCAACCACTACCGCATTCCTGGGGCTGTAGAGCTGCTGGGGTATTTTTCAGTCTAAAATCAGCAACCGATTAAAACCAGAGAAGAAGCACCGAGCAAATAGATAATGGGCAAGCGATGACGACAGTGCAAGTTGCTATAGCCGTACAGTTCTGTCTTTTTAAAGCACTGCTCACCCATTCAGTGGGTGAGTCTGAGGGAGGAAATGAGAGAGAGAATTTGATACCATCAGTATAGGATGGTAACAGTTTCATGAGAAGGAAAAGACAGGAGTCAAGTTATTTCCTGCAGATAGAAAACCGGAGGAGGACTGAGCACTGGTCCCTGAGGGACTCCTGCCAAAAGAGCCTCCGGGTGACTGTGGCGGAGCCGCCAGACAGGTAAAATGAGATTTGGTTGAGGGACGTTGCTGCTTGACATTAAGAAACATGTTTTTATGAGCAGAGTGGAAAATATGTCCGCTTCACTTCTCAGATTTCTTTTGTTCACTGCCTGCAGTTGTGTGTGAGTGAGTCCAAGTGAATGTGAGTGTGTGAGTGTGTGTGTGTGTGTGTGTGGCCACATAAACACCACAGTCAAATACGATTGTCACTTCTCACTGCTTAATCCTGTCCGGTTCACACACAGTTTGGTTATAGCGGAGAGCATTCTACAACCGCAGTCACCACCGGCAATTTTCAGGTATCGATTACCGAATTTCACTTCGCTTGTTAGTGATCTGCGCAGTGTGTACCAGAACCACACTCAACAACTGGTTATGTGTGACGTAAGGTGCCACGCACAACTTCTCGTGATTTGTTGGGAGACCAAATTACTCAGATTACAAATTGCAAAGTATTTAGGCGGAGGGGAGCGTTCAGCAAAACATAAACGAGACCAAAGAAAACCAAAGGGTTTTTGAAATTATTTGAAAACGTTACGATCCACAGAAAAAGCCTAGCTCTGAAGTGCCCAGTTCATGAGGGTAAAGGGCGTACAGCATTGCTGTCGGTTCACAGTCGGTTGCCAGACAAACTCACACCTCCGGTTACAAGAACTGTCAGCAGAACTCAGAATTGCTTGCAAACGCGCACGACGCTGGCCACCACTTTTGTCCGAAGTAAACGTTGCTATGGTTGCATGTGTTCTCGAGAGCAGGCGAGGAGAGTGACTAAATAATGAATTCGCTCGCTCTGTCGTTAAATGTGTACAGTTTACAGGGAGTGACAACCGTATTCACTCTCAGCGGTCAATACGGTCATCACTCACGAAAACTGGCGGTGTGTGTGTGGCCTGTGTGTGTATGATATTACATCATCATTACAGGCATTTAGCAGATACTCTTACATCAGAGCAACTTACACAACTTGTCACATTACATTGCATCCATTTATACCGCTGGATATATGCTGAAGCAATGCAGTACCTTGCTAAAGGGTACAACGACAGTGTCCTAGCTGAGGATTGAACCCAGGGCATTGAGGTTACAAAGCCAGCTCCTTATATACTACATTATACTACAGTGCCGCCCAGGAGAGAGAGAGAGAGAGAGAGAGAGAGTGTGTGTGTGTGTGAGAGAGAGAGAGAGTGTCTGTGTGTGTGAGAGAGACAGAGAGAGAGAGAGAGAGGACCAACCCGTCTGCTTTGGTTAGGAGGAGGTGTGGGGGTTAGAGGGGGCCGATTGTGGTCCGCACGGGGGGGGTAAGACTGGTTCTGTCTGGCCTTTTCCCACAGCGGCAGAAGGCCTCGCGTCCAATCCTGGAGGGCGCTCCCCGGGCCCGGCTCCGACCGGAGCCGGCCGGTTTGGGACGGCGCTTGGCGGGGCCCCCCCGCGGCTCTTTGAAGATGAAGGAGGGGGCCGTGCCGGGCGAGGAGGGGAGGGAAACCTGGAGGCTCCTCTCTGCGCAAACAGACTCCCGCGGTTTGTTACGCTTGGCGGGCTGGGTCGTCCGTGGGGGGGGCGGGCGGGACGGGATGCGGGCCGCGCCTCGTCTCCGAGCCCCCGTCTCCGAGGCCCCGTCTCTTCCCACCATTGTGACCGAGCTCGATCTGGTTTGATCCGAGCGCGTACACAAACAGAGCTATTTACCGCCGGTCGGCTCTGACCTGCCTCCAGGGTGACCGCTGGGCCTGGCACTGGACCTGGGGCTGTAGCACAGAGGCTACTAATTACCTTCACCCCACAAGGGGGCGCTGCAAGCGTATCTTAAAGCGGAGTAATTAACCTGAACGCCTCCGATAAGCGGGGACGCGCAGAACTGAGATCCGTAAATGGACGACGCGGGTAAAGACGATAGCCTTGCGATTCAAAATGGATGCGGCCGTGTGCCAAAGCAATACATAACACGGACAGTGAAATAAAGCGGTTGTCGGGGGTAAGTTAGCCGGCGGCGCCCTCCCCCCCCCCCACAATCGACAGGAAGTGCAGGTGCGTCGCGTGGTCGGACCGCGCCGAGCGGCCCCTCTCACGGTCCGCAGGCGACGCTCGATTCCCACCGGCGGATGAAAGCGGCGAGGCCGACGTGTCCTCCGCCCCCCGGGTTGTGTTTGTGTGTTTGTCTGGGTATTTTTAGCAAATAAAAGATAAAAGCGAAGGAGTTCACAGCGAACATGAAGCTAAACAGGAACCTTGGTTAGGAGGAAGCTGCTCAGAACTCCCAGCCAGCTGGACCCTGCTCCCCGCCCCCTGCCCCCTGCCCCCTGCCCCCCGAGCTGAGAGAGGCCTCCTTGGAATCGTTTGGACTCTCTTGATGTGGTTGGAGGGCTGGCCCCCCAGCTTCTCTTGTGATTGGGCGCCCTGATGTCCACTTAAGGTCACTAACTGAAATGGGGTGGGATGGGATGTTACGTGGCGGGGTGTACCCCCTGTGGTGTTGCTCCGGTCCACGTCCTGTCCTGGATTTCTTTCTTTGGTTCTACCACCCCCAAACACCCCCCTCCCCCCCCCCCCCCAGGCCTACTGCACAGCGAACTGCATTCCTGAACAGCCACAACTAATAACCACCACATTCAAGAACAGCCGCATCCCAAAAAATTCCAACAGAGTGCACAAGCAACCACAAATACCCTCCCACAAAACAACAACAACAACAACAAAAAACAAAACTGAAAAAATCATGAATTAATGATCACAAAAAAGGGAGCCCTGTGCAAAAGCGGGTTTGGCCAGGAAAGGCTGTGTCACCAGGGGAAACGGGCAGGAGCACGGTGAATACCTTGCAGCCGGCCCGGGACACCCGGGTCAACGAGGCAAAAGTTGCCCCCTCATTTACGCGAATAACTCTCCTGTTTTTGCGGCGTCGAATGGGAGCGATTAGGCCGAGCCCTCTCTCCGACGGCCTTGATCTGCAAGCTCCTAAGCCGCTTACGCACTGAGTGGGTTTGAGACTGGCTGAGACTGGATTCCATTGTCTCAGTGCCGCTCGTGTGGAAACACGGCACACAAAAACCATCATTAATTTGTTTGGTCCCTTCCAATGCCGGGCTAATCACTGGGCTTTTACATCACAGTAGGGTTTACAGAAGAGAGAGTAAAGCAATAGGAAGAGCCTGAGGTGTACACACCAAACCTACGGCTGGAAAAAAAATGTGTATGAAGCAACTGGACTTTCTCAACAACCAAGAGCTTTGTGTTGTTATATTTGAACATCTTTTGAACCACGCTAACTAGCAAAGCATTCTCGCAAACCAAATAGAAAACGTTCAATCGCGAATCTTTCCGAAGCGGACCACACGCTCGCAGTTTAGTCGGGAACGCCGCGTTAACTGAGAGGAGCGGTGGATTGTGGGTAATGTCACATGCGCGTGCGGTCGCAGCGTCTCCCGTGTGATTTATGTCTCCCTCCCGTTGCAAAACATGGCAGAAACGGTCCCTCCCGCATTCCTGGGAGACGCCGAGGGCCAATCGGGTCCCTCGGCCCGAGCCGAGCGGCCCCACCCACTCCCCGGGGGGGTTCAGCCGGGGTGAGTTTTTAGGAGATTACACGGCGATGTGATGAACCCCGGCTAGCGGGGCTGCTCTGGACTGGGGGTCCCCGAGTCCACGCCCTGGGAAACGAAAACTGGCCCCTCGCCCCCCCCCCCCCCCCCCCCCCGTGGCTGCGCGTCGAACCCCCCGCATGACCAACAATGAGACTAGCGGGATCTGAAGCCTAACCCAGGGGTGCTTTCCCTCAGCTGGGAAAATACGGAGGAGAGGACAGGAGAGCGGAGAGAGAAGTCGGGGAGAAGGAGCTCCGGTCATTCCGGTTTTGAAAATATGCACCCGCTGCACACATCTGTGGAACCATGGACCTGCTGCACACATCTGTGGAATGGAATGCAGGAGTCGCAGTGAGCATGTGCGAGTAGATGTGATTGGGCGGAACTGCAAAGTCAGCCGCATTCTGGACCATGAGCGGCAACCTGCTCCCGCAGGGAGAAAAAAAAACACCTTAACCGTGTTGGAAAGGGGTCTCCAAAAAACCTGAACACACACACAAACACACACACCTGTACACACACAAACACGAACACACACACCTGTACATGCACACACACACACACGCACGCACACAGACTCCAGCAATAAAGCAGTAAGCCCCGTCTGTCTCCGCAGACAAGGACAGCGATATTGTGCTCTTGCGCGTTTAATATCGTGCATTATGTCTGGCGCTTTAGGGTACAGTCGGTGGACGAGCTGGCCTTCCTCTCCCCCTCCTCCTCCTCCTCCTCCTCCTCACCTGTGCACAGGAAATTTGGCGGCAGTTTTGGCTCTGATGTCCAGATGAGACAGGCGCTCCAGACAGGAGCGTCTGGGAGGGGGATTACTCGGGGGCCTGTCCCCGCGTACCCAGACCTCACTGGGTGGGGTCTCTTTAAGCCCGGTCTTCTGCATGACCCCACCCACCCCAGCCCCCAAATCCCATGTGGGGGTGTCACCTGGGCTTTCTGGCTTCCTGTTGGTATGGTAACCAAACTGGTGGGCGAAGGACCACAGCAGTGAAGTCTCTTCCTCCCTTAGACAATAATAATTAGACATAACAATGATTAAATATTTAATGTCTGACCTGGCCACTAACAATGAAATCATGGGTCTGCACGGCATTATGATGAACGCTGTTGCATGGCTACAATGTGTTCTTTTTTTCATATAACATTCCTACTTCGCTGTATACCAAGAAAGAACTATGAGACATTCCGAGTCTGACATCTCCGTAATTAACCAGTTTCACTCGTTGAGCACTACAGGAGGCTAGGCACTTTCGGCAGCTGTGGAATCTCTGACTCACGCCATGGGGTCCCTTGTCAGGCTCAGTGACCTGCCACAAGGTGGCACTGCAGACCCCGAGGTCGTCGCGCTTCGTAGTTGAACATCATCATGTGGGCTGGGTTGTGACGCCACAGCGAACTACTTATACGAGAGAGAAGGCCAGCCAGAGCAAAACTATGAGATGATTCAACTCAAATCTACGGACACGGTTGCGCAGAGACAGTAATACACCACGCGCTCTCCACGCCAGTATACGGAGCAACGTGGTCTCACATCCGAACTAGCAGAAGACAAGAGGCTACATCCATAATCCTTTCTCAAAAACAAATCCATTGCTAAACCCTTTTTGTCCCGTCAGACAGAACAATGTCTAGTTTGAAGAAACGGAATTCTAACCCGTCGGCTGAGGAGGAGAGGGAGGTAACAGAGAAGATGCTGTCCCCGTCCGATGGGGAGAACGGGGACACGAACCGACCAGGCGGCGGCACGCCAGGAAGCTCGGGCAAAGCAGGCGGCGAGGAGACCGTTGTCCTTAAGAGGAACATAACGCTGTTGAACGGTGTGGCTATTATCGTGGGCACCATCATCGGCTCGGGCATCTTTGTGACTCCGACTGGAGTGGTGAAGGAAGCAGGTTCCGTTGGACTGTCGCTCATCATCTGGACCGTGTGTGGAGTGTTCTCTACTGTCGGTGCCTTGTGCTACGCAGAGCTGGGCACAACCATCACCAAGTCTGGTGGAGATTATGCCTATATCCTAGAGGTTTACGGTTCTCTACCGGCTTTCCTGAAACTGTGGATCGAGCTGCTCATCATCCGACCCTCCTCGCAGTATATCGTGGCATATGTCTTCGCCACTTACCTGCTGAAGCCCATATTCCCTGTGTGCTCGGTGCCCGAAAACGGAGCGAAGTTGGTTGCTTGTCTGTGCATACGTAAGTAACTTAGATGGCCGGCGAGTCTATAGGTGGCATAGTAAATGTTTTTCTTATTTTTTATTCTAGATAGCTTGCTAACTGGCACCATCATACAGGAGCTATCACCTATACATGGGCTCGGGTATCTAGCTAGGTCATGACACATTTAGACACGAGTCAGCTAATGCAAATCCAGCTAAGGGAGTGTACTACGTTATATTCCCTCGGATGTCTGGTTCTGCCATTGAACTGTCTGCTAAATGTAAACTGAGTAACTTAGCTACAGTCGCGACTCCCATTTCATATTGAATGAAACTATTACATATTTGAAAAAAAAAAACAATTTCTCTCGTCAGTTTTACCCGGGAGGTAAAGATGAGTTGGATTCGATTTTTAACAAGGGCAATTGGGGATATTTTGAACGCAGCATTTGGGATTTTGCTTCCCATTACCTCGTGGTTATTACAACCAGGAAGTTCCGCAGTTGCAAGATGTAAGTCTTCCAAAGCTACCTCGGGTAGAGTGACACAGGGCGGGCATCCTTGCTTCAGACCAACTGTCGAAAAACTGGCGAGGTATTTCATCATCTGTGGGCGCATATAAAGCGCCGCGCTTCGCTACTGTGCT